>OY757905.1:74129878-74147378 GCA_963585895.1 Sepioteuthis lessoniana
AAATATTAAATGTACTGATATGTTATCTTACTACTTGTACTTTCATTGATGATTTCATTGAGATAGAAAACCTGCGTCATTCAGTAACTATGAACTACTTTTTTAAACCACTTTAGATAATACTTTGTAAGAATATTTATGCTGACTATATCCCTGCAGACAGGTAAGCATCCCCTCCCCATGACAAAAAGATATCCTGAGTATGACACTAAATTGCCTATGATGGTGAGGCTCCAGTTCTTGAAATCTGTGGAGTGTGTAGTGCTCTTTCATTGCCATTACTCTTGAGTCCACTTTGATCCAGAGTGGTAGTGTTTATTAGGGTCCATCTATAGATCAGAGAGATCTATTTTAGAATTATTTGCATTTCATTGGAATACTTGATCCCATGTAAATGTAAATTATTTGTATTGATAATAGTTTCTTGAAGTTATAATTATTTTCTAAGGATTTGGCCTCATGAGTAGTGTTCGCTAATGGTCCGGGAGACACGGGGTTCAATCCCAGGTTGAGTCATACCAAAAACTCAAAAAATAGTACTTGATCCTGCCTTGCTTAGCACTCAGCGCTATAAGGTGAGGATCAAGGGTAAAGTGGAGCAATCCTGGGAATGGAGTAGTGCCCTCCCCTACATCTCAGTGTAGTAGCTATTTAAAAGGAAACCTTTGGGTCACCCTCGACTACGGTTGCAAACTTTACTTGAAGTTTTTTTTAGTTACTTGAAACCATACAACTGTATGCAAAAAAATGGTTATTATCAAAAATAAATAATTACATAATTTTTAGTAATAGATTAGCATACTTAAAAATAAATTTCTTCTTTTTACGCCTAACCATTCATTTTTAATTAACCTTTATTCTTTTTATCCATACATTTTTTTGAATAAGATAAAAAATGACTCTTAGATATTCTTATTGATTGATTTAAATCACTTGTCAACCCATCTAGGGTTATTTTATGTCTAGAGATTAGGGAATCACATTCATTTTATGTTTCTTAAGAATTATTTTTTTGTATATAGTTGTGATATTCATTATTCCTGTTTGATATGAATAATTTGAACAAAGTTATACTGTTTCAAGTTACTACTACTATTTATAATAATTCTTTTTAAATGATTGAACAATTCTGTTTGACCCATAGATGAGATCCTAATAGATACTACAACTTCAGGTCAGAGTGGTCCTGGGAGTAATGTCAATGGAGTACTCTACCCTTCCCAGACCTCCAGAAGTGGAGCCCCATTCTCAGATGCAGTTTAATGCCATACTAAGGACACACATCTTATTGGTGGTGGTCTTAGTCCTCTACAAAGGGTTGCAGTCAGTATATTCTAAGTCTCACTGATAGGATGGAGCATGGGAAGAAAAAAGCAAAGAGATGCTACATTGGAAAGAAAGAAATTAGGTGAAAAAAAGATAAAGTGACACTGAAGATGGATGTATAGAAAGTTATAGTAAAGTAAAAAAAGGAAAAAAAAAAGATTAAATAGTGTTGTTTACTTTCTCTGTTGGTCGTCCTTTCGGCTAGAGTTGTAGAATATATTGACTACAGCTTTGCTGAGAAATAAGACCCTCTCTCTCAAGAGTGTTTTGGATATGACACTAAACTGCATTTGATAGGCTACAATTCTAGAGATCGGGGGAGTTTGGAGTATCCCTTCATTGTTATTACTCTCAGATCCACTTTGACCCAGAGTGGTAGTATTAGTTAAATTTACTGAGGATTATTATTATTGATCATTTGAAGCCATACAGCTGTGTGTAAATTGTTTGTATTAGGTAGGAATACTTTATAAAGAGAATTACTTATGTTAAATAGCAATACTTGAAACCATTTGATTGTGTGCAGATAAATGATTAATATTAAATAGAATTATTAGTGTGTGATTGGAAAACTTGAAACCTTTTAAATGTCTGCAAACAAATGAGCTCTTACAATTTGTTTAAAAATAAAGTTACCTACAAACTAAATAAAATCATATATATAAACATATAAAAAAATCATATATATAAACAGGATCTGGCGTTAGATAACTCACAAGGGTTGAAACACCAACCAAATTTCTCTAATTGAAATGTTTTTTCTTTATTACCATTGGTGATAAAATTAGTAGAAACAAAATCCTCTAATTATAACAGCTTAGTTGATGCAGAGAAAATAAATGGCAGGAAGTGTCTGGTATTTTTGGTACGTTATCAGTTGAAGTTTAGGTCATAGTCAGATCGTTCAAGCACGACATAGAATTAACAGTTTGGGTAGATTATGAGATCTCATGAATCACAAGGTTAGATAATAGCAACTCCATCAAAACACTTTTGACCCATTTATTATTTTACAAACTTGTCTTAACTAAACTGAATCAACTGAAACACAAATAGTAAATATCTATATTATAATTGTATGTATGTCATTATAATACAACACACTAGTGGTTGTTAACCCTTTACCTACAGCACATTGATAGTTATTGATTTATTCTAAAAAAAGAAAAATAGAATAAATGAAAGAAACAATTTGGGTTCAGATAATAATTTGACAATTGAACTAATTTTTTATTTTATTTTTAAAACATCTTTTATCAGTTTTCTTTTTAAACAATTCCCTTTTTCTATCCTATTTTAACTATATGGCAAACAGAAACCATTTGATCAAATATTCATTTTGAATTTCTTCATGGCCTTAAGTGTATTCTATAAAGTGCCATTCTAGACTTCAAGAAATTGAAGATTAATCTATCTATACTCCTCGACCTTATTGGATTAACATTGTAAACTGGATTAACTCCATGCTCAACTCTCTAGCATAACCTGGATTCCTTATTTTATTCATCAGATTTTAGTTTTTACCTAATTTCTTTTTCCTTATTGTCCCACAAAACCCTTTTGATCTGGTTTATTTGATCAATTGCATATAAACTCCTTATGGGTTATTTAATGCCTAAGCTTGATTTATTTGTAAATATTTGATCATAATCATAACCATTTATATTTTGAAGTTCTATTGCAATCATTTTTTAAAAAACTCACTTTTTCATTTGTTTGTACAGTTATATGGTTGCAACCATTCCTATCCAATATATGGTGTTGATTATTCTTATTTAATACATATAATTTGCACACAGTTATATGGTTTCATATATTTCTATTGAATACTAATAATTGTCAAATGGATCTATTTGACCATAACAGGTATTACCACTCCTGGTCAGATTGGACCTGGATGTACTCTACACTCTCCAGAGCTTCAGAATTGTAGCCTTACCATCGGATACAGTTTTAGTGTTACACTCTGGACAAAAGATCTTTTGTAGATTAAACTAGAGAATCAAAATCAGGAAATTGTAAAGTTGTAGTGGTTGGATTCTTATCAGTAAATTATTCATAAGTTGAAGAAAAAGAAATGAGATTATTTGCTGAATTATTTAGGCTATTATCTTTACTTTTGTTGTTTCTGTTTAACTCAATTGCAGGTTTTCAGGTCTTTTTTGAGTATCTACAGGTTCAGGTAATTATTTCTGTTTTCCTTTCTCCTTTCTTCACTAGTCAAACAACAGGTCAGCATAAAATTACATGTCAGACTGATCATTGTCCTTTCAAAATCATAAATTAAAGACAAATTTTCTTTTTAATCAATTGGTTTAAAAAAAAGTTGTCTGTTTTATTATCACATTGCATGTAAAAAGTTTTTGAAATTGCTATTTCTTGATACAATTTCATCTTTGGTTTGGTTGTTTTCAATGATGTCTACCTGTCTAGGGTTATTTTAAATATAGAGGTTAAGGAATTACTTTTATTGTACATTTATATTTACATTTTGTGAAGTTTTTTGAGAGTATTTCCATTTAATACAAATAATTTGCACACAGTTGTATCATTTGAAGTATTCCTATCTTGTACTAATAATTATATAGTTTCAAGTCATTATTTCTGTTTAATAATAGTGATTTTTTTTTAGCACAGTTATATGGTTTCAAGTAACTGATGATAATCCTTAGTAAGAAATTGTAGCTTCAAGTAATTATTCTTGTAACAAATAATTTGCACACAGTTACATGGTATCAAGTTTTCTTATCAAATTTGAATAAGTTTTGAACAGATCTATTTCACTTATAAATAGGACACTAACTGGTACTACCACTCTGGGTCAGTGGACCTGGAAGTAATTACAATGAAAGTGGTACTCAAAAACTCCCCCAGAACTTATCATCAGATGCAGTTTAGTGTCATACTCAGGACACTCCTTTTTTTGTTGGGGGTTGTCTTACCCCTCTGCTGGGTATACAGTTAGTGGATTCTAAGCCCCACTGATTGAGCATTTTAGTCTTTAAGGAATTCTTTTATTGGCATACACACGAAAAATAGAGAATGCATATATTTTTTGCTCACTGTTCTTTTTTTTTTCATTTTAATTTAACTTACTTTTTCATAAGTTATGAATATTTAAAAATCTCTCCTGTTGTTGACACCTGGATCTTGAACCAAAAATAGATTGAAATAGACATTTAAAAAAAGGCAAATGCCACCTGGTTTTTATCTGGAATTTGATGACAGTGTTTAGTTATTTGTGAACTTTGAACTATTTTTGAAGTTAGTAATTTGATGCTTAAGTGAGAGTGTCAATTTGTTTATGTAACCTGAATTTTGTCTTTGGAAGAAAATAAATATTCTCTTTTGTTTTTTTCTTTCTCTTGAACTTAGAGTTAGCAACCATTCTTATTTGTTTATTTATATTGTTTCAGAATTTATAGAACAGGTGTGTAAATTTTACTTTTATTTCTGTCTAAAAATTTTTATACTTTTATTGATTAGTTGATTTCAACAGCATGTCAGCTCTTTAAGTTATTTTATTCTTTGAGGTTAGGGAATTGTGTACATTGTTAATATTTACTGTTCTTTATTCATAGTTATTTAAAATTTGATATTCACTGTTTTTTATATGTAGTTATTTAAAATTTGATAAGTGTGTGGTTATTAGTTTGACTTTGAGGATTTAATTCTGATGTTCTGTTACTCTTTGAAAAAGATAGACATCTTTGTTATAAGAGTTGATATTAGAACTATTTAATAAATTTATATGTAGTATTAGAATTATTTAATGAATAAATGACCTAATTTCAAACAGTTTCCCGAGATACATGTGTGTGTATGTATATGTATATATATATATATATATATATATGTGTGTGTGTATGTGTTGTAGCAACAGCCCCCCCTGCAAATGACATAGATTTATCTGCGCCATTATTTTCAGACGTCATGGTACCAATAAGAGCAGACAGTTTTGGCAAGCCGAGAATAAGGATGAGCGAGAAGTGATGACACTAATATGACTGGAAGAATTGGACCAAGTTAACTGACTCAGAAATATCTTTCCAGCTATTTCAGCATTATTAGACAATTTGAGCTTTGGCTGATTCCAGAGTTCAGCAGTGCGGTGACGGGTTTGCCAGAAATGGAATGATTGGAAGATCTGGAGCTGACCTGTGAACTATGCGAGATAGACAAAGTGGAGTGAATCCTACTGCTGCAATTGAAAGGCGAGGCTTGAGAGACATGTCGGCAGCTGTTGAAAGAGCAATGAGGTGACATTGAAGAAATTAAATGTGCCCTCATAAAAAGCCCATGGAACTGATTCATTCATGGCCTTCAACCATTTTACCATGTGCAGTCTTTATCTAGTGGAAACCATGGATGACTTGCAGTGCCTGGCTTTGCTGGTGGAGGAGATGCCACCAGAATTCCTGATGAAGGGCGCTTTTGTGAATGGGCTGTCAAGTCATGTAAGGGTACACCAACTGAAGCATCAATATGAGTAATTTTATGCTTGTGAGATCATCATGTATACAAAAATCTTCTAACCTTTGAATGAATACACATTTATATATATATATATATAACATTTGTAAATAAGTTGAGGGATCTTGGTCAGGAAAACTTACAAACTCTTACTATAAGAATAAATGATGAATCAAATTTCCTTTTGCTCTTTGAAAAGTAACTTGTTTTGAAGATGTTGTAAATTTAAAAATTCATTGGCATTTTTTTTAGTGTTAGCATTGTTTTGATAAAGTAAACGTTTATAGAACATAAGATTCTTGTGTGAGTATACAGATGTAAACTTAATGAAAGCACTATTGTTTATTTTCTTTGTTCTGTACACTCTCACACACACACACACACACACAGACATACATACATACATATATATATATATATATATAAAAGAGAGTGTGAACAAAAGAATATATTGGTACACATGTTTTATAAATTGGTTAATCTCAATCAGTTTTGATCTTAGGCTATTAGCAGAGAATATTTAATGATCATTTATATTTTAAGACTGAAAGGTTTATAAATACCAAGGAATTGACTTCACATGTAAATGAAACTTGAATTTAAAGATTTCACCATTTGATGGTTGCTGTTTATAAATAATCTCAAATGTGAAAGTAAAGTTGTTTTTTTTTTTTTTTTTTTTTTTTTAAAGATGTAAGAATATTCAATCTATAAAAAGATAATGAATTTTATTGAATATTTTTGGTGTGGAACCTATTGAATATGAGTGTGTTTGAGAGTTAAAATGTAATATTATTGGGTGGGTTAATTTGTTGTTGAGTTCTTTTGGAGTTAGGATTACAAGATGTAATACCTGTCTTTGTGTGCGTCAAGATGTAATACCTATCTTCATAGATTTCTAGAATTAATGTCATGTTTGATGAACTTTTTCCAATCTTTTCTGTTATAGTGAACTTAGCATTTCAGTTTATGTTATGTCCTTTTAGGTGGAAATGTTTTATTGAAATCAACAATTGTTTATTCTAAAATTAAAGTGCCATTATAATTACCTTACTTATTATTTGAAGCAATGAATCTACATTTTAAAAGGTAAATGATATTTTTGCTATTACCGTTTAGTTTATAGTAGATTTTAAAAGTTTTAGTGTTTAAAGAACTAGCAAATGAATAAGTATTGTTTGTGTTTACAACAAAGTCTGTTTCTACCCTTACATGGTCTGCAAAATTTTATCCTTTTCTTTATAGATTGGTTTTAGATAACTTTGGTTTTGTTTAATGGGATATCAACCCTTGTGGGTTATCTAATGCCAAAGCAATCTCTATAGAAGAACAGTGGTATTATTTAACCCATAAGCAGAGCATAAAGGATTTCATATCTTTCCCAAGGGTATTAGTCTGAAAGTGAATATAATAGTGTGAGTGGAGTTTGAATTTGCTTACTTCAAGGCTGCACTCCAGTACTTTAGCCATTATGCTATTGAGACTTCCCTTAGATAATTTTGTTGTTTAAGATTTTGTGACTTCCAAACAAATCTCTAAGATTTTTAGGCCTATGATATGCAAACATATCTGTTCTAGAAACATATTTATAAATATATATACACACACACACACACACACACACACACACACTTGTGTTGGGCCAGGCACCTTACTAGGATGAAGTATGTTAGATTACCTAAGCAGCTATTTTATGGAGAGTGACATTGTGATAAAGGTCCGAGAGAAACCTCAGAAATTTTTTTAGGATGTTGACAAAAACAACTTCAGAATGCATAGTGTATAACCTGGAGATTGGAAGCAGTAACAGAAAGTTGGTAAACTTGGAAAATGGTAGTTTATGATGATTGGAAGACATTTAAAGCCCGGAGAATTAAACGCTCCTTCTTGAAATGAGCACTTTGGAGATAAGATTTGATGACCACTTTTCATCTGAATGTTGGTAACATCTGTGGTAGATGGGTTTTTTTTTGTTTTTTTTTTTTTTTGGTCCAAAACCAGACTTGCCAGTCATATGAGGTTTCATGACAACAAACAATCTCAGGTTTAGTTTATGCCAGTCTCTCTGCAGCAACTTACTGGTAACTTTTATCTTTTTTGTGACAAAGAATATGGGTTTCCAGCAGTTTTAAGAAGTCATATGAGAGTGTACGAGGGCAATATTAAAGACAAACATACTTCTTTTTGCTTGTCACGTATGCAACAGGGTTTGCAAGGTTTAATTTGGCTTGAAGATTCACATGTGTTCTCATAGATTTTTTTTTTTTTTTTTTGTTTGAGGATATGGCCTTCTTGAGTAAAGAAATAGCTGCTACTACTACTACTACTACACACACACACACACACACACACACACACACACACACACACACACACACACACACACACACACACACACACACACACATTTAGTTCTAAAGTTTCCTTCTTGTCTTGTGCTTTTAATGAATAAAATGTTTTGTTAGTTTCTCCAAACAAATACCCACCTTACCATTAAATTGAATGAGTCACAGGTATCTCATTTTGTGTTCATATAAAACCAAGATAGATTGGATAATCGTGCAGGTGTTTTATTTTCTCTTTATGTCATGGTACTACTTTAAATGTCTTCTTTGGTTCTCTTTCTTCTTTTTAAATTGCATTGAAAAAAAATCTTTGTCTAGTACAAGATCACAAGTATGAGTACCAAGTGAGCAGTTGTCGTTTTTTTTTTTGCCTTTTATTTGGAGAAATATCTTATATTAAATAGTGTATTCATTTTTATATAAAATATTTTATTATTGGCAGCTGCAAGTCCTTCAAAGGGATTTTGGAAATGTCCACTTGGAGATTATATTTAACAAACAAAAAAACCCTTATAATTTTATTTTATGTCAACTGATTTTTTTTTAATGTGATAGAGATTTGTTAACAAGCATTAATGATATGAAGTTAGAATTTTTTTTTATCAAAATAGCAAAACACAAGGAAATAATTAAAGGATGTTTTTGCTTTACAGTATGAGAACTCAAATCTTTCCTGCTTTTTTTTTCATATAGTCATATTCTATAGTTCAAATCCTGGATGTGAGGCTATTTGCATTTCACATAGTGCTGATGCTCTTTAGAAAGGCTTGCCCAGCCGGCTGGGGCTGTAGAATACACTGACTGCATCTTTGCAGAGGGGTAAGACCTCCCCTCACACTGACGAGTGTCCTGGATATGACATGAAACAATATGATGGTGAGGTTCCAGTAATGCTAGAGCTTTGGGGAATGTGGAGTACCCCTTTATTGTCATCGCTCCCTGGTCCATTCTTGCCCGGAGTGGTGGCATGTGATAGGGCCCTACCTATGGGTTAAATAGAACTAATCTGTGTACTTATGCTAAACTAAATTACTTGAAATAGAACTGTTTTGATATTTAACTGTCTAAGCTATAACTATACTTATACTAAACTATTTTGAATTAGAACTGTTTAACTAAACTGAATAGCTTGAAATAGAAATGTTTTTAAATATTAAACAGTGTACTTATGCTAAACTGAATTTTTTGAAATAGAACTGTTTTCAGACACTCATCTACCTGCCTTTTTATATTGATTTGTATAAGTGATATAAGTAAGAAAAGAACTCTTAGCTTTATCCACTTTGAATTTACTACATTTTCTTTTGCAAAATGAACAAAGATTCCAAGAATCTTTTAAACTCTAAGGCTGGCAATATGTCAAAGATTTTCCACATCTTGGCCATTTTTCAACCTCTTACACAAGTAAAATTGTTAAGAAAATTTGCGAAGTCATCTTAGTTGATTCTTGCTGAAAGATTTTGCTTTAATGGTTTCAAAATAAAAATTCCTGAAGATACACACAGAGATAAAAAAGGTTCAAAATATGTACTTAGTCCATTCTGCATATTGCCTTTAAAACTGTAAGATATACAGTGGAATATACAGCAATTCAACATTATTCCTGTGACATTGATAGCCTGGAGAATTTTTGGTTGTCTCAAACGACTGAAATACAGACACAGGAGGCTTTTAGTCTCTATCTAACTGAGAGAGAGAGAGAGAGAGAGAGAGAGAGAGAGAGAGAGAGAGAGCCTTTAAGCCTCTATCCATGAAAGAGATATGAATAGAGTGAGAGAAATAAAGATATGAACAGACTAAAGTAGATAGATGGGCTGACTCCTCTTCCTGCTTCATTTACCATAGAAAAATTTGTAATGTTCAATCAGAACAATCAAATCAGACACACCCTTCATTTCTCAATTACCTACTTGTTCATTGAACTTTTTTAAAACTGAAGTCTCAAGTTTTTATTTAAAAAAATATGACAGTGTCAGTATATTTCTATGTCACATTTACCTTAGTAAGATGACTGAAAGAAAAAAAAAC
Source organism: Sepioteuthis lessoniana (assembly GCA_963585895.1). Taxonomy (NCBI): domain Eukaryota; kingdom Metazoa; phylum Mollusca; class Cephalopoda; order Myopsida; family Loliginidae; genus Sepioteuthis; species Sepioteuthis lessoniana. Next base: position 74,140,051 of record OY757905.1, read on the forward strand.
TAGTTTTCAATATTAACCAATATCTCCTTCTCAACTATGAGCACCTTAAAACCTTCTCTGAACTCTGACTGTAATGAGATGCCTTTGTTTATTTACTTTTTTTTTTTGTATAACTGAGGAAATTAAACACTTTTTATGCTTTGAGTTTTAACTGTTTCTCTCTACAAAATTGACTATCTTTTGTAAGAAAAGATTTTTATCTTGTATTGTTTGTCAGTCAGTCTTGGCTTTATATGATGGAGAAACCTGTTGTTGGTTTTCTTTGCTTTTTCTCAACTGATAATTAAAAAAAAGAAAATGCTATTGCTTCATTGGCAAGCTTTTCCAGTGTCCTCTTTTAAATAAGACTTGACTGATTCATCTAATATTTATCATCAGAGTTATTCACACAGCCTTTCATATGCTTTTTTATGGATCAAACGCTTTAGGGAATGTGGAGTACTCCTTCAGTGCCATTACTCCTAGGTTCATTGTGACCTGTGAGGAGCTTATCTACAGGTCAAAATAGAACTATTTAATCATTTACTATATATAAAACCATTTAGCTCTGATCTTAAATTGATGTTAGATAGCAATACTTGAAACCATCTAATTGCATAGTTAATAGTAATACTTGAAACCATTTAATTGTGTGGACAATATTGATACTTAAAACCATTTAATTAGATAGGAATACTTGATAAATAGAATTACTAATGTTATATGCCAATATTTGTTATCATTTAACTGTGTGCAAACAAATGATCTCTGGCTTGTTTAAAAACAATGTTACCTACAAACTATTTTGTTTACAAATCATGTATATTCTATATATATATATATATATATATATATATATATATATATATATAGAGGATTTGGCATCAAATAACCTACAAGGGTGGATATGCCATAAAACCCAACCAACCAACATACCTTTATAAAACTTGCCTCTTGTATGTCAGTGTTTGATGCACTTGTTGCTCAAGCAGCATATCTAACTGAACAAATGATTTCTAGCAGAAAATTAAATGAACACACTTTTCTGTGATGTTATGAGAAACTTTGTTTTATTCTATTTTTGATTTGTAAATATTTTTATTAGATTAAAACCTTATAATAATCATCAATAAGAGATAAATGGTAAATTTTATTGAATCAAATTATGATAATTCAAAGGCTGTGATGTTTTTTAAAATGATTGTTTTACTGATCCATGTTACAAAAATGTCTAAATTTATCCCAAAAATTTACAATAAAACTCTTGATGGATTTATTATATATGCACCAATTTTTTTGCTGTCTAATTTTCATAAAAAAACTTATTCTCACTTTGTAGATAAACAACTAGAAATTTCAAATATTGTGGGTGTATATATATATATATATATATATATATATATATATATATAATTTACAATTAAGATTGAAATTTAATGCTACAAGTATTTGTAATCTGTAAAGACTAAACAGTATTCTATACACAAAATAACTGAGCAATATCTTTATATTTTTCTAGTATAAAATAAGAAAAACAGAATAAAAACTTGTGACTCCAGAATTTCACATTGTCAGTCCTCAAGTAAACTAGTATTCAAGCCTGAAGATCAACAATGTGAAACTCTTGAGTTATGAGATTTTGTTATTTTTTTTATACTTGAAAGATATTTTTATATATGTTTTCTTCTTTGTGTTTTAGTTGAACAAAGCTTACAGATATCATATTTTAGCTGTTAAATCTGATTACGATAAATTGATTTTTTTTCTAACATCTATTTTTAGAAAATTCATTTCAAAATTACACATCTTTTTCTTATATATAAAACCTTGGCGATACTTACTGGTCCTTGTAATATATGTTTATTAGTTTAAGTATAGATTTTTAAGTCAATTTATAAGGATTGTTTCTTGACTAGTGTTTTGCTTAATTTTCTTAATTTACTTATAATTGGCAATAGTTTCATCCATTAAATAGATAATGTTATTAACTCTGTGTGTAAAAATACAATGGAAAAAATAAACTGAGTAAATTGTGATTTAAAACAAAAAAGCAAGTAAAAATTAAGATAAAGCCAAATATTAGTCAAGGTTACTGCCTTGTTGGTGGGGCTTAGAAAATGCTGATTGTATTTCCTGCAATGCTATATATAAACAGAATACAACAGAGAGATGGACAAAAGGCTGCATCCTCCCCTTCCCTAAGAAAGGTGACCTCGGAAACACCAAGAACTACAAAGGCATAACTCTTAATTCTGTAGAGGCTAAGGTTTATATTGCTCTGCTTTGCAATTGCATCAAACCTGAAATTGAGAAAGTTCTTTGGAAAAATCAGAATGGTTTTGGAGAAAACAATCCACAACATCACAGATTTTAATAATCCATAAAATCATTGAAGCAGTTTGTGCAAAACATCTTGAGGTAACACTATTGTTTGTATATTTTTCAAAGGCATTTGATTCCATACACAGAGGAAAGGTGAAGCTATTACCTTTAGCTTATGGTTATCTCAAAGACACTGTCACAGTCATAATGCTCTATAGAAACACATGAGTCAAAGTTTGCTCACTAGAGGGAGACACAGACTTCAACATTGTTGCTAGAGTTCTGTAAGGAGATACATTAGCACCATTTCTGTTTATAATCTGCCTAGACTTCAAACATCAATAGAAACTATTGAAGAAAATAGCTTTATTCTAAAAAAAAAAAGCAAGAAGCAGATGATGCCCTGTAAAAACTATGATGGATGCAGACTATACAGATCACATAGCGGTTCTTGTAAATACACCTATCCAACTTGAATCCCTGCTGCATAGCATGGAGCAGGCAGCAGGAGACATTGGCCTCAGCATGAATGAAGTACATATGTTTTAATAGAGAATTATCCATCTCCACTCTTAATGGTGGTCCTTTAAATTTAGTTGACAAGTTCATGTACCTCGGCAGCAGCATCTCATCAACTGAAAGTGATATCAATATGTGCCTAGCAAAGTTGTGTACTGGTATTGATAGACTACTGATCACATGGAGGTCTGATCTGTCCTATAAAATAAAACTGGATTTCTTCCTAGTAATAGTTGTGTCACTACTACTTGATGGATTCACCACATGGACACTGACAAAATGCATTGAGGAAAAGCTAGATAGGAGCTGCACAAGAATGCTACGAGTTATGCTGAACAAATCCTGGAAGCAACACCCCACGAAACAAAAGCTATATTGCCACTTACCTCTCATCTTTAAAACCATCCAAGTAAGATGAACTAAACACGTGGGACACTGTTGAAGAAGCAAGGATAAACTCATAAAATGTTTTCCTACACAAGGAAGTACCAGTGTTAGTCAATCAGCTAGAACTTACCTACAACAGCTCTGCATGGACACAGGATGCAGTTTGGAAGACCTGCCAGGACCAATGGTTGATAGGGACAGATGAAGAGAAAGAGTCAAGAAAATCCATGCTAGTTGCACAACTTGATGAAGATGTATCTCTTGCACTAGGGTTAAAATTATTAGTATTACATAGGACTGTGTGCAAAAAAACAAAACATAAACAAACTCTTAGGAATCAACTATACAAAAAAATTAAATATGAATGTACAATGAAGTGATTCTCTAACCTCTAGGCATAAAATAACCCTACATGAGTTGATATGCCATTAAAATCAATCAATCAGTCATAGCCAGGATTAATAATAATAGTGAAATTTATTTTCTATTGTGACTGATATCTTTTGTAACTACCCAAGCAAAATTTTATTTAGGAAATGTAAGAATATTCACTGATTGTTGCTTAAAATCTTGTTTATGGCTTCAACTGTCTGGCTGGTTGGAAGAAGACAATTTTAGTCTGTCAGTAAAAATGTCTCAAATCTGATTCCAGTTTTAAAAACAAATACATTATAAAAGCATTACAATAATATTTTTTAAAAATAAGTCTCAAGTTTCAGCATTTAGTATTTTTTTTCTTTTATAGAATAGTATATCTGCAAGCTTTTACTTGAGAATTTTCTTTATTTTAATTGAAAATCTAAATCCACCATGTCAAGAAAAATTTCCAGAGGTCAGCCATATTGGAACATTTAATCATAACACAAGATGCATTTGTGTATGACACAAGACTCCTCAGATGTTTTTACTAATTAACATACATTTTCCATTTATGAAGAAGTGGAAATGTAAGGAAACTGAAGCATTAGCATTGAAAGCTTTGATGTGCTGAATTCACATCTGTTCTGCTAAAGTTATTTGTTTACTTGTAAAGAAAAAAAAATGTTCTCTCTAGAATTCACTGTTGATCTAATTTACATAGATTATAAATTTTATTTTCTTGGCATTCATGAGAGTGAAAGAATATATTTGTAATCTAACAAATAGGTTTTTGTTGAATTTTGGTCTGAAATCTTCATTGTATAATGTTTGTGCAGTGATTAATATTCACCATGGAATTAAGTTTGATATTAATTGAAGGTTTTTTGTGTTGAAAATAATGATGTATTTGGTGCTCTTAGAACGGTCCCAAAAGGTCTGGCAAAGAGACTGGAGGAACTGAAGATCGAAGGAAGACTCAAGACCATCCAGACCACAGCACTGTTAAAATCAGCTGGAATGCCTTAGTTTTGGTGAACCAAGCAGATTTGGTGTCACTTAGACTTCAGTAAAAAAACACCATTTAAAACTGGTGTAAAAAACTTACTCAGAGTAAAATGATTTATTGAAAAGATGCAGTTTTAATTCAATATTTTGTAATTTATATTTCCTAATTATCTTTATTGATGTGGGTGTCTACTATGGTCTAATGGCTAATACTCAATTGTAGAGCATTTTGTGTTATCGGTATGATACTGATTTGTATCTGGTAGTGAGGTTCTAGTTCTGGTGCTCTGGGGAGTTTGGGATTGCTTTTTCATTGTCTTTACTTCCAGGTTCACTGTGACCTGTTAGGGTCCAATCTATGGGTCGGATAGATCTTTTTGAAAATTATTCCTATCAAATTGGAATATTTGATGCTGTATAACTGTGTGGAAGTTATTTGTATTAAAAATAGTACTAACTTCAGCAGTAGATATTCTAAAATAGTTACTTGAACCTATAACTTTGTGTAAACAAATGATTAATGGGCAAATAAAAAAAGTTGCATTTGAAAAAAGAAATTCAATAGAACATTAAAAATATAGTTATGATTATAATAAAAAATTTACAAATGATTAGAATTTCTGCATTAAATAACCTATAAGGAATTGATATGCTGTTAACCATTGCAGAGCAATTCGCCAGGTGCTCTCGTATGATTGCCTTGTACCAGACTAAGCTATTTTTTTCAATGAATTTTGCTAATGGCCTTTGTCCTTGTTGTGATAACTTTTGAGAAAATTGTTAATCAACTTTTTTTATTGTTTTTATTTGTGACGACTGAAACGTGAATGTTTTTTTTAATCTCGTGTTAAAAAATAGGAAAATAGGTCAAATCATACTCTTGCAAATTCACTTTACAAATTTCTATCCTATTATATCCTCTCTCTCTGTTATATCTAACATAGAAGAGGAGACAGGACTTGGTTAAGTTGAAAAGCAGCATTGAAAGTGCTGCCCCACCTTTTTTACCTGCACTAAACACAATGCGCTACTGTTGATAATCAGAAATGTCAGTTACTTATCCAAGCTTCTTATAACTTTGGCGAAGACATATATAGGACTCTTATTAAGAAATAAAACTTTCAATTATGAGTGAAAAACACTACCTAACTACAACTATCGTTTTTTGTGCATAATATATACAAAGTTGCATGTAAAAGTTTGTAAAATTTGAGCAAGCAAAAAATTTAAAAAAACCTTTAAAAAAAATAACTACTTTACATTGTCTCCTTTGTAGTAGTCCCCTTTAGAGTAGCCCCCTTGGACATTTATAAATCAGTAAATAGTTTTTCCGAGATTACATGCAAAATTCTGTGGGTTGCAACTTGCATTTGTGTGTGTGTATATATATATATATATATATATATATATATATATATATATTTATATATATATATATAATAAGTCCTGGAGTCAACACCCCACAAAACAGCAGCTATACAGCCACCTACCACCCATCATGAAAACAATCATAGTCTGATGAACCAGACATGCAGGACACTGCCAGAGAAGTAAGGACAAACTCATAAGCGACATACTCCTGTGGACCCCATCACATGGATGAGCAACTAGAACCTGAAGGCTCCCTTTTCATTAGTTAATACACCAAATGCTGTGTTAAGTGAGTAGGCGTCAAGTATCATTTTTTTTTTTTTTTTTTATCTTTGTATGACTCGAACTGGGATTGAAACCAGGTTTCCTGGGCCATTGGCAAACACTCTACCCACTAGTCCAATGGACTCGTAGATAGACAGATAGATTGATTGATTTTTTTTTCTTCTTCCATGTCTGGATTTCTTAAATTTGATTTAATTTCATATAAAAATTGTTTGAAATTTCATTGTTCATTTTCAAGGCTGTAATCAATATTTTTTTCTTTAAAATCTTGTTAACTAATGAAAGTTGATATGTCATTAAACAAAGAAACCAAACGAAACCTGGTTTAACTTTTTGTTTAATATCTGAAAATCTTTCTGTCGAGAGTGTTAAGAGTTTTAATATTTGTAGTTTTTCTATAGCATTTATTAGGTTAAAGTTTATAAATTTAGAACCAAATTTAAGAAATTTTTCAAGATGGCCTGAAAATTTAAAAAAAAAAGTTTGTGGTTTTTAATGAAACATGCTTATGGGAAAGATTTCTGCCTAAATTAAGATTTTATATGTAATATACATATACTTACTTTAAAATATGAGATCACTTACATATAGATTGCCATTTTTGTAGTTGAGTGTAATATTTGAAATCCCATGTTTATTAGAGATAAGATTTTTTTCTTAAGTTTAAAACGATTTACATATTTCGAGGTACATAAAGTTTAATATTTTCCTAAAAAATAAATACAAAATAAATTACATAGATTATTGTTGTATTTTTTTCCCTAATGTATTTAAGTAAATTTTAATTGGTACAGATACTATGCTCTGAACTTAGGCAGAAATGTTAAGGGAATGATAGTAGGATCTTAGGGGGTCCCCTCACCTAATGTTATGGTTAGCGAGATAGGTAAGCAGACTTTTGTTTATGAGTTTGATTCTCACTGGTTGCCCCATACTTCTGGCCTTATGTCACCAAGTTATGTTTTGTAAATAAATACTGGGATCTTAGGTAGATAGCCCAGATTCAACATTCTGTAGAAATTATGGACTGACAGACAAAGCAACAAAAAGAAATAAACATTGTTCATTATATAACTTAACTGCTTAAATAATTGAAGCAG
>OY757905.1:74152378-74197378 GCA_963585895.1 Sepioteuthis lessoniana
GTACCAACAAATTAGCTCTGACTCATTTGAAAATAAGATTACCTACAAACTATTGATTTACAATTATGTATAACCATTTAACTCTATGCAAACAAATGAACTCTGGCTGGTTTAAAAATGTTATCTACAAACAAGGCATTTACAAATCAAATATAATATATATAAAGAGGATTTGGCTTTAAATAACCTACAATGTTTGATATGCCATGAAACCCAAGCCAACCAAGCAGTCTAGTGTTATTTTATGCCTCAAGCTTAGGAAATTAAGTTCATTTTGTTTATATTTTTGTGTAGTTATTTAAGAGTTTTTTTTTTTTTTTTTTCGCATACAGGAATTCTTGATATCATATAACTATCTAATACAAATAATTTACCTACAGTTGTATGGTTTAAAGTATTCCTATCTAATATTAATTATTTCCACACAATTATATGGTTTTAGTAGCTAATAATCCTTACTAAGCTATTATAGCTTGTGATTATGATTAATAGTAACAATTTACAGTTATATCAATTAATATTAATAATTTTCAAATAAATCTATTTGATGCATAGACCTGAACAGGTACTGCCAATCTGGGTCAGCACAGATTGAAAGTAATGGCCCTGAAAGAGTACTCTATACTCCCCAGAACTGGAACCTCGCTAGCAGATGCAGTTTAGTGTCATACCCGGACACCTTTTTTTGGGGGTGGGGATCTTACCCTCTTTTGAAGAGGATAGTCTGTGTAATCTAAACACTGCTAACAGGATAGGGTTTTTTTTTGTTTTTATTTTTTCATAATTAATCATTAATTTGTGATGGGTAACATGATAAACTGATTATTTTGTTATTCTGTCATTCTTTGTTACTAGCTGTGAAATAAAAGTATGGAATAAGATATCTATTCAACATCCTGTTTTATTTTAGTAAAGCTTGCCTTTATTTCTCAAACTCGTTTTAATCATTCTTCCTTTTCTCAATGACTATTTTTGTGAATTTGTTTTGATAACATTTTTAGTTAAAGATATAAATTATAAATTAAAACTAGATAACCTGTTAGCCTGTTGGGTTTCCCATTGTAGCAGTGGTCCTTGATGATAGTGGTGCTACTATTTGAAAAGGAGCAAAAGATTCTAATTAGCATTCCATTGATTATGTATGAAGAATTTAGAGGATTAAAATTTATGATGCTTTGCATTAACATTTAAAAAAAAAATTATGATTGAATTGGATTGTTTAAGAAAATCATAAGAAAAAGAATTTATTGTGAATTGAATTACCATGACCAGAAAATCCGGCGAACACTTATGCATGACATACGGAAACACTGGACAGCTGTTTTGACTTTATTAGGTCTCATCAGCAGTGTAGACTGTGATCTCCACCACTGGAGATCGAACCAGCAACCACAGATTGCAGTGATGAAACTCTACAACTGAACCACTTATCCATATTGCACACAAGTGAATTTAAAAAGGTTTTTTGGGGAAATATAGATATTGTATTAAATGTGTATGCATTCTGTGCAAAGATTTTTTTTTTTTTTTTTTTTTTTCTTTTTTTTTCAAGGGTTGATGTGAGAAGATAGTAAAAAGAGGATATACTCAAGGAGGTATAACAAACAAATAAATAATAATTCATTATAGATTGGTAACTTAGTGCACTAAATACTATTTATAAAAGTGAAAATTAAGATAATGATAATGATTGAAATATTTCTTTTTAGAAATTGATGTTGTAATATGTAGGGAAATTTGGGCAATTGGGACAGCTAATTTCATTGATCTATAGAAATCAATAAAACTGCTATGGGTAATTTTGAACCCAAGTATCACTTTCTATAGTAATGCATTATGGTACAGTAATTATTTGTGTATAACATGCACCACTAACTTTGGACTAGAAAGTTCTGGAAAAATGTTTTTGTGTGTGATATGCACTGACTTTTTAGAATTTGTAGCAGCTAAATATAACTTAAATTTAGCATTTGTTGAACTTTTTATCAGTTTGTACTGATTAAAAATAACAAGTATATAGTTTATATCATATCTTCAAGCACAAAATTTCACAGTATTTAGAGCACACATCTGGACATGTTCACATAAAAACGCAACAATCTAATAGCAATAGCAAAAACCAGCTCACATTAGGAGAAACAAAATTATAAACAAACACCCCTTCCTGTGATCATTTCCTTGTAATAGTGTAAAATAGATTAGTTTGAACTATAGACAAAACTTTTGGTCATCCCGTCCCAAATATGGTGATGCATGTGGTTGTAAAGAAAAGTTGATTATATAATTTTTGTGCATGATATGCAGCCCTAACTTTTGAGCTGAAAAATCTTGAAAAATAGTGCAACTTATAAGCAACTAATTATGGTACTAAGATATTACAATTGATGATGCCAGTCTATTAACAAATTTGATACTAATTATCATATCTCAGTTAACAGATACAGCGTTTTTTTTATTTCAGAAAGATGAAGAGGAAAAACCTGGATCTCAACTATAAAGGAAGATATTTATATTGTTTTTATTGTATTTTTTTTTTTTATCTGATTTGTTTTTCATGGCCATTTTCAGGGCTTCAGATCTTACATTGACTTGTCCCAAGAGCCCATGGAAATTCACTCAAATGTGAGTAAGAAAAAAAATTGCTAGATGGGCCACTATTATGGCCATTACCCTCATCTCAGCTGACCCTTCTAACATTTCTCTTTCTCGCTCACTTCTCCCTATATTTGCAAGTAGAGTTTACAAATTTTGCTGGGTACATTGGATTTTAATATTCTAATAGATTACATAACTGTTTGGTGTAGATTCTTAAGCAAAAGCCATCATAGTTAAATTCTAATTCTAATGTGTCAAATTCAGGTTTAGCAGAGCATAAAGTCCATCACATGTTTGATTACTTTCTTTAGATATCCTACTTAACATCTCTGATAAAAACCCTTTAGAAAGAAAAAAAACTAAAAAAAATTATAAATTCTTAAACTAGCGCACATACACCCACACACACACACACACACGTGTGTCTATGTGTGTGTTAGTTTATATATGGTTGTGTGTGTGCATTTGTGTGTATATATATATATATATATATATATGTGTGTGTGTATAGTAAAAAGATAAAAGCAAATGAGAAAAGTTTACAAGAAAAAGTGCTTCATGCTTCTACAGCTGAGCAAGTGTAAAACCTAGAAAAATATCAAATTATGAACGCTAGGAGTACATCACTTTAAATTTCTTGTGGCGTGTACAATCCTCAGAAAGAAAAGTGTGAAAAATGGCCAATCAATCTTAATTATAGTGTAGTGTAAAGTCATGTATTAAGATAGAAGTATATGTGATGCTCACATGAAAGAGAAAAAAATGCATTTTCTCACACACACACACACACACACACACTGGTTAGAAGCTTCGATCCCAGCTACGGGAAGCTACTGTCTAGCCACACTGATGAGTTCTGATAGAACGAAACAGATCTGTCTGTGGATGACTATATATATATATATATATATATATATATATTTAACAATCGAGAATAATATGTATGAAAATTAATCAATCAGTAAATGATGCATGAGGAATTTGTTAATATGCCTACAATCAATTTGCTTCTTTCATTCAGCAATTTATTTTACTACCTAATTCCAAATTTATTCTCCTCTATTTGGAGTCCTATTGCTATATTTGTGTGTGTGTGTCTTACATATATATATTCTCCTGTCCATGTACTTCCATATTAGGGAAGTGTGTTTAGCACTGTTATTATTGTCAGTGGAATTGGAAACACCTACCTAAGTTCAAATTCTGAACTAGCCTTTTTAGATTTCACTTCATTCTAATACTTTTGTGAAAGGCATGAATCCATCACTTTTCTCCCCAGCTATGTGTAAATAGTAGGACATACTGGGTTCTTTAGCTTTGGTTAAGGGGACCAGTCTAGAATGAAAACTCTGAATTCAAACTAGCATTACTCTGCTTAAAAACTAACCTGGTATTATCTCCTGTCCCCAGCAGAGGGGTTGGGTAAATGTGTACTTCCATATTGACATGACTTTTAATTCACACTATAATTATTGTTGATTGTTTACTTTTCTCGCCTTTTCCTCTTATGATTATGTATACTGTATGGAACTTTTAGTAATGGACTTCTACTGTTTATTATTTGATATATAGATATATACTTGAGCAAGAATTTGATAATAAATGGAAGATGTAGACTTTGATATAAATGTTTTATATCTGAAATTGGTTTAATTGGTTTATGGTTTAATTTCTTCTAATAACAGTTTTTATTTTTGAATGTCATTCATTATTTCCCTTAATTTAAGAAGTTAGAATTGTCATCTAGAATGTTTCATTGGAATTTAGACCTATTAGAAAAGCTGTGCTAGTATCTTGTTTCACTTACAACCTTTTTATGGTTCTAATAGTAGTGCTTTGAAAGCAGTATTTATACTAAGAAATTATTTTATATTGGCAATAACTTTTGAGAATAGTCATTAACATACCAGAAATTGTTTGGACAGTTAAACCACTTTTCATATTCTTGATCATGTTAATGTTTTAGCTGATCAATTCTTTAACCATTTATAACCCAAGAGAGAAAAAAAACCTTCTCTATCTAGAGAGGAAAAAAGATGACTCAGAAAAAGGTTCAATAATATACCAACCAGAGTAATCCATTCTATCTGCATTCAATATATCAATTTGTGCACTTTTCTGCATTCCTATGAATGCATCCTACCATTTTTGAGACAAACTGGTAATGAAAAAGTTAGGGTGAATCTTAAGTTTTGTAATATTTGATAATGTGATGCACACTACAGCATATCCAGATACTTTTACCTAGGTTGTGAAGGTGATGAACCACACTGGACTGTGTATCACCTGATAATCTCTGAATGCTACTCACCAGATATTTGCCTCTATGACTTAGAGCATTGCCTTGGAATTCATGTTTTTAGAAGCCTACATGGCCTTACCTGTTCATTGAGGTTTTTGCAACCCAAGGGAAATTTCTTCACCCATCTGGTTACTGTACTGGGATCAACTGTGCCTTTGCCTTTTACAAAACAAACGTTTTTAGTTGCTTCTATGGCATTATGGCCCAGTTCAATATCAAAATGCATAAGTTCCTGAATTAGAGTACACAAAACATTCATCTGTGCAACTTTCAAATTACACACCCAGTGAGGCAATGTGCAACAGCTTGAATTGCTTTGGTTATGTGATGTACACCCTGCAAACTCACACATAGCAAAATATTGCAAAACTTTTGACTCACCCTAGTAAACAACATAAAGTGATATAAATAATAACTTAGCGAATATGAACAAGATAACACACAAACCAAAGTAGACCTTCATTTCAAGAAAGATTTGGTAACAATTTGTGTTAGTGTGTTTCACTTTAAGTTGTTATAAGTTAGAATTATGATTACTGCAGACACTTATTGTTAATAACATGTTTAAATACTCTTTGAAAAAAAAAATAAGAGGCCTGTTTTGATCAATTGAAAAGTAGTGGTGTTCCATTAAAATAATGCTTAGCTCTATAGATCAGATCTATAAAAAAAAAATGAAAATCTCAGCTTGGGAAAAAAGTTATGCCTTCAATATTTTCCTGATCTTATTCCATTTGATTACTATATATTCTTATGTGTACAGACATATTTTGATAAACTATTTCTTAAAACATAAGAACTACCTTCTCTACATTCTTTTTTTTTTTGAGAAGCCAAAAGACTTACAAAAGTGTTATTATGAAGTTTGTGACTAGTTGGAAAATTACTGATAATGTTGGAACATATGTTAATAAATAAATTCTAATCAAACATGAATTTTTGATAATTTTTTTCTTCTGATCTTAAATTTGGACATTACTTATGAAATGACCTGATAATTTCACTGACTATTCATTTTTACCATTGAAAAAAAAATTATGTAACTGGCCTGTTGTTTGCATTATTATCTGTTGATAGAATAAGAAACAAATATAAGGTTGTTCTATAAGTCATATTAACTAGAACACAGATGTTTCTCTAAATGCCTTGTTCCAGGAGAGGAAAACCAATTTACACATTTTATAATTCTTATATCTTCTGCCTTCTTGCTTAATTACTGACTTTGATTAGTTAAGGTCTGATGGGAATGTAGCAAGTCAATTTGGATATTTTGAGAATTGGTTGTATGGTCTTGATCTACTAGAGTGAGTCAAAAGTTTTGCAACATTTTAGTGTAGTTGATCATAGTACAGTAACTGGATGATTAAAAAAATCTTACTTGGCTTGCAAGAACTGTAATAATCAGGCAAGGTCATGTAGGCCAAGAAGTGTGAACTCCGAGGCTGTCCTCCGAGCCATAGAAGCAAATATCTGGTGTGTAGCACTTGGAGAGTATCAGGTAAAATCAGCATCTCACAGCTCAGTGTGGTTTGTCACCTTTATAACCTCAGCAAAAGCATCCAGAATTGCTAGATTATTCTTCACATTGCCAAAATGTTGCAAACACTCGCCTGTGAGTTTTAATAGGCAGTAAAATGTCAGTAAGTGACATTGTCTTTTTTCCACTATATAATTGTCTTGTGCAAATCTTTTGTTTTGTGGGTGTCCTAGGTATGTATTTACCTACCCCTCCATATGAGCAGGATGCAACATAAGATCAAATTTAACAGGTTTGAATTCAAAGTTTTCCTTCTCCTAGACTGGTTGCCATACCAAGTTTGAAGAGCTCAGTCAACCATACTATTTACCTATAGCTGGAGGTAGGATAATGGGATTCATACCTTTCCAAAGAGTATTAGTGCTATATGAAATATATACAGTCTCGTCCAGGATTTGAACATGGGTCATCATGTTCATTTCTTAAGACAGTAACCATTACACCATGAATACCTTTATGCATGGATTTATGCTTGGGGATTTCTTCATTAAATGGTTGGATATTTTTCAGACAAACTTTGTATCTTCTGCTTTATTGTTTGGTCATAATTTTAGTTTGCTTTTCTGTAACTGTTGACTAACTTTAACCCTAACTGTATGGGAACTGTGTATACTCAGTTCTGTGCATGTACACTTGGAATGCAAGAACAGAGTTAACTTGTTTTTGATAGTGGAGTACTTTCTGGAATTCTCCAAATTCCATACGATGTTGTAGGCACATTTTTTTTTTTTTTTTTTTTTACTTATCAATAAAAAAAGTTGTAAGAAATAATTTTCATGTGATAAGCTTATGTGGCATATTTCTTAATTCAGAATGAGAATGAGATTTCAATTTTAACAACAAAGCAAAATTACAGGAAAGTTATTTTTTTGATTTATTCTTTGCTGATTCTGATGTTAAATTTAAATGGTTTCACCCTGAAAACATAGTTTCATTACAATGTTGAGTGTAGTGACTATTTGTGTCATGACATAAAAATGTTTGATTGGTTATCAAGGTCTATCAGAATATAGTGAATATGGATTAAAAAAAAAACATGCTTTAGCTATATATTTGTGGATGTAACTTTGAGGATGTCAATTTCTGCCAATTTTAACAAATTCATTTGGTATCTGCATGTTAATTTACAAGAATTTAATCAGTGCAGTGAGGGTTAAAGAAGTTATAAACCAAGCTAAAGTGATTCCCAATTGCAGTAAAGTTATTCTTCAAATTCTTTTGAAACTTGTATCTTCATTTTTGGCAGAAACATTTTTAGAAAACAATATTTTATTTTCCATTTGTAATATTGTTGGAGTGTGTGGGGCCATTCCTTTTGTTGCCTTTTTGGAATCTATCTGCATCTTCTAGTTAATGGTCTTATCAATAAAACTATTTATTACTGTTAAAGAAAATTAGAATTTTTATCTTTTAATAATTTCATTGTGTTTAGTGTTGTAGGGAAGAAGAAGAATGTTTTACTCCTTTGTACCTTGCAATTTTCTTATATATCTATATACACATACACACACTTGGCATTGTGCTTTTAACCCTTTAATTACCAAGTGTTTTTTAAGTTTTGAATCTGCAAAATTATGCTTTGAGTAGGACATTTTCAGGGTTAAAATTATAATGAAATTTGACTGGAACACTAATGTCTTAGTAAGAGTGAAAGGGTAAAACAAGACCTTTTCTCTTCAAATACATTATTGTTGCAGTTTTGTTCAATTATTACATTAAAATGTGTTCCTTCCCACTTAAGAACCATAACTTTATATAAATTTGAATATAAATCTTGTGGGTATATAATCTGATTGAAAAATTATTATCTTAAAAAAATAATTTTTTTTAAGCCACTGATTTGTTGGTATGGTGATAGTTTGTGCATGTTTTTTTTTTTTTTTAAATCTTTTTTTATTAGTTACTCTGTCTGCTGCCTTATACAGCATTTTCACCTTGCTGAACAATTTCTTTTCTGCTTTTTAATTCTTATATTAACATCTGACTTTTCTGTTTTTTAATGACTTACATTCTTTTAATCTTTGTTCTTTTCTTCCACCAAGATATGGGGGAAGAAAAAAAAAAGAAAACAGAAGTTGGTTTGCAGAGTTTTATTATGGATTTGCTTTTTTAATTGAAGAGAGGAATAGGCATTAATATAAGTATTTTGTAAATGTGTCTCTCAGAGTAAAAATGAAAGATTTTAAGATGTTTTGCTCACTGGTTAGAAAAGATAACATATTTAGCTGAAAACCTGTCCTACAGATGGTATTTTAAGCTGGTAACATGGAATTATATTTTTGTAAGGACTTACAAGTTAATAAATGTTCCTAAGAGGTTAACATTTATGGCTTTTTGGTGTTCATTGCTCATCCTAGAAATCTAAGCTTAACAACACACTTTTTTTAAAGTCTTTATTTTCTTATGATTGGAAAAAACTCATAACATTAGATTCTAGTTAAGAAAATTTCAGATAGATGTCTACTTAATATAATTGAAAAAGAAAAGATAAAACTTAGGTTTAGATAGCTTGATGGCCACAAAGTAAGGGTCCAGTTTAGCCTTATACTTACATTGTAAATCAGTGAAAATATTTTTGAATTTTCGAAAACTGTTATAATAAAGTTTTCTAGGTTCCCATTCAGAACTGCAGAAAATTTGGTGGTTGTATCTTTAACTGCCCTTGTATTATGCAGTGACGGACAAACATTACTTTTGTAATGCTCTATTTTGTAATCTTAATGAATCACTATTATTTCAAGAATTTGAACACATTTATTTTGATAGATGTCTTTGTTTTTTGGTTACCATAGTATTTCACCTGATTCATTCTCTGGTCTTCCTCAGATTACAAAAAGGGACAAGATCTCTTTTTAATATTTTTCTTTTTGCTCACCACTACTTCAAAAGAGAAAACAATAGGACTAAACAAAAGCAAAATAGTGACTGATTTATTAGTCTGGCCAAACCTCACTGCATATAGTACAAGTGATCCTACATTTTGTATATATAGTTACTCTCCAAAGCTTTCCTTTCTCAACAAAAAGTATCCATTGGATTCTTTTCTGGTCTTTTACATTTGTCTAAATTGTTTTATATTTACTACTGCTTTCTTTTTCTGGAGAATGATGAGAATATTGGAAGAATCTGGTGGCAATAAAGATGAGATAAAGATTTCAAGCAACTTTTGGAGCAATGGAATCTTACTATAATTTACCAATACCTATCTATTCCTACTGCCAAGGAACCCCCATTTTTAGTCCACTTTCAACCAAACTTTCTTAAAATTATCGTCATACTTGGATATTTTTAAAACTACATTAGAAGATTCAGTTCTGATTGATTTTTGGGTAGAATCTGTCTCTCACCATCTATATCTTATTGCCTCCTCTCTATAAGAGGGTGCCTATCTTACAGTGCTTATCCACCCTTTTAGTAAATATTTTGAAAGGCAAATGGTTCTGTCCTTCTCTGTATATATTTAAAGTCTCTTTGTCATTACCAGGTATTGTGCCAAGAAGGAATTAATCTCATCTTAATAGTCACCTAGCCTAAAAAAGGCTTAGAAAATCCATTACCCTTTCAACTTTGGAAAATGATAAAATTAAATATTTGAGATATTTAAGATTTCTGAATGAATCCAAAGACATTTCCCATACACCATGCTTGGTGTAAACAAGCCAGTAACCATTGTAAATAAACAATAAAAACAAATAAACCCCACTTAAATGCAGGTGATTATCTTAAACTTTAATAAAAGCATCTCTGCAGCTCTTAGTTTTTATAACCATTTTATGACATGTATGTAATATCACGTAAATGCTGCTAGTAATACTTAATATCAAAACCTCCGAAAACATAAGTAATTTTTTTTTTTTTTTTAATCAATGTTACTACATCTTTCTGCTTTTGGTGTTTACATGGATCAAAATATTTTTTGCTTTTGAGCTGAAAACAGAATTTATAGACTGTTGTGCAAATTAAAAATTAACTTGAAATGCACGCGCGCGCGCGTGTGTGTGTGTGTGTTTGTGTTTGTTAAATTTGATTAAAGATTAAGGATTTAAAAAATATTTTTTGATAACTTTTCTTGTTAATGTATATGCAATTTCCTGTACGTAAACAAGAAAAATTATTTAAAAAAATACCTGGTCTATCATTTTAATCACTTACCTACTGAGGTGTTCAAGCTGAAGACCATGTTCTGTATCCTTTGCATGCAACTATATAATTATTAGAAACAATATAATGCTTTAAATCATGAATAATAAACTAGTAATTTTATCGGAGACAAGTACAATAAACCTCTTGCCAACATAAATATTTTATAAACGTGTGAAAACAAATATATTGGGATTGCTGGGTAAGAACTTAACTCGTGAAATTAAAGACAGCTGCCAAAATATATATACATGCTTATAAATCATTTTATTGTTGTTGCAGAGTAAGGAAGAGTAAATATATAGAATATAGATTGTACAGGTACTTGTTCACTACTAGTTAAGAGTAGGATGCAGGGAGAATTGGGTTTTTGCCTTTTTCATTGCATTAATAAGGAATAAAGAATATTTCTAAAAGTATTTTTTCTTGGCAAAAATAATATTTCTTTTCTTGGATAATCTGCAAACCAACTTATATTTTTAAATAATTTACTCATCTTTTCTGGCTTTTAATCATTTTCCAGAATGTCCTTTCTACCATCCCTTTTTAAACTTGCTTGATTTTTCTCAAAACAGCATTTTTGATGACTTTTTCTATTTTATTTTACTTGATTTTTTTTATTATCTTTTAATCATGTTGATTTATTACTTTTTTATATTTCAGTTTTTCTGAGTGATGCGTTGATATGCATTTATGTAATTGCTTATAAAATATGTATGTATGTGTATATATATATATATGAGGTAGAGTGCAAGGAATCTTTACTTATGTATCTGCAATAAATTTTATCATGGCAATTATGCATTCTTTTTAAAACTGTATTCTTTTTCATTTTATTTTACATATAAAATGTACAATAAAAACATCTAATAACACAATTACTAAAACTTCAAATTTAGTCACTTTTGACAAGGTGACATGTCATTTACTAAGCTTATCTTAATTTAGCACAAAGTCAGTGAGAATTAACCTCACTGACAATGATCTACAAGTCAAACTCATTAACCATTATAATTTGAACACAACTCATCATGCGACATTATTACATTGTATTCAATAGAAAGAGGTGTGCCTTGTGTAATGTGTCTATTGTTGTAGGAAATGAAATTGGTGACCCAAGTTCAAATCTTGGACAAGGCTTTTTGCATTTAACTTTTTGCTAATGTATTTGGGTAAGACATGAATCCTAAATAGTAGGGCAGACTGTTGTTCTTTAGCCTTGGTAAGGCAAAAAGTTGAGAAGAATAATTTAATTCAAAGTAGGTTTTAAAGACTATTTGATCCAAGTTAGAAATATACTGATGAAAAAATTAAAAGGAATGTTGGATGGCAAGTGCTGATTTTGTATTGTGTATCTTAGATGTATGGGGGTCATAGTACTGTTGGTAGACTCCTTATTTTGGAACCTGTGCATGTTTTTATCTGGATATATGATCATTTACTGTAATCCAGTTATATTATCTGTTTGTTTAATATTGAGTAAATTGAACCATATTCAGAATAGTACGTGGAGCATTCAATAAGTTTCCAGACATTTTTGTACAGCCATTTAAAATTGTCGTAGACTCTTGAAAATTCAGTATCTTATTGCTATACATCTTATGAGATGACTGACCAATTTTTATGATTTCAGGTTCAAATGAACAGCTACAGCAGCAATTGGAATACACCCTACTAAAGTCTGATTGTCACAGCTGGTGAATTTCAAAAATGCTATCTGGACGTGAGGAAGAACGATATGCAATAAAATTCTGTTTTAAACTTTGAAAAAATGCCACAGAAATGTATGGAATGGGTCAGACTGCTTTTGGAGCATCTTGCATGAATTGAGCATCAGTTTTTGAGTGGCATAAGAGATTCAAGGAAGGCAGGGAGTCTGTGGGAGGAGTAAGGAAGTCAATACACCAGAGTTGATTGGCCAAAAGGTTAGGGTTACTATGTTTAGGTTTTAAGGGAGTTCAGGAGAGATTCTGACGGAAGAGGTCAGCACTCTTCAAATCGGGTCAGTGGCATTTCCACCAGGACAATGCACCAGTCCACAACTCCATCCTTGTCACAGACTATTTGACCAAGATGGGCATCAAGACACTTCCTCACCCTTCCTATAGTCGAGACCTTGCTCCCTGTGACTTTTGGTTATTCCCTAAGCTCAGAAGCTGTCGTTATGAGACATGTGAGGAGATTAAAAAGGTCATTGATGTGCTCACATAAGAGGACTTTTTTAGGGCCTTCCAGAAGTTGTTGGAACTGTACAACAAATCTACTTGACCCATAAATGGGACCTTAATAGATACTATCACTTCGGGTTAGAGTGGACCTGGGAGTAACAGCAATAAAGGATATTCCACACTCCCCAGGTCTCCATGAATGGATCCTTATCATCTAATGCAGTCATACCTAGGGCACCTCTTTTGGGGGTGGGTCTTAACCCTCTGCTGATCATATAATCAGAATATTCTAAGCTTTGCAGACATGGCATAGTATAGTTTTAAAAATGTTATTTAACAATAGATTGTAAGTTTATCTTACAGACTAATTGTTAACATAGTCAGTTTGACTCTCTCTGTATATATCTCACTATTGTAACCTTGTGCCATACGACTGGAAAACTCACGGTAGCATAATGATTTTATTCTAGCCCTTTGCTCGACTAAGTTTAGTAAACATATGCTCTTCAAAGAACTTTAATCAACTCATTATTCATTGAATTCATTTTGTTGCATTAAGTGGATCTTGGCAAAAGCTGACAAAGACAAGATGAAGAGATGATAAGTTCATAGAAAAGGAGAGAGTCAGATACATGGTCCTTGAAAAATCCCACTCACTTTATTAGTGTATTTTAACCTTTCTCTAAACTGGTCTCAAATTAGGAAGATATGGACTGACATTTTTTTTCTTTTGAGTCTATGAAGATTCTATTGTTTCATAAATCATAGTACAGTCTTGCTTGTTCTGAAATTTAAGCTCTTTGTCCTTTGCGAGTCACAAACTGACTGACTGACCCTTATAAAAATCTCCCTCTCTTCTTGTGTGACCATTTTTTTGCTCTTACTACAAGAGTTCTTGTTCTGGACTCTTTGTTGTCGGTCAAACAAATGGTTAGGAAGTTCACTCTGAGTGGGAAGGTGGCCATGACATTAAACTTTTTTTTCAAAGGAAAAAATGGTTTTTTGCTTAGGTATATTCATATTTGTTGCATGCTAGTTGAACAATCTGCTCTACGAAGTTGCTGCCCAGGATACTTCATTGTGGGATAGTGGTTAGACTTCTCATCTGACAGACCATGACTACAGTAGTAAGGTTAATCTTGATTAGACGTCCCTCCCTTGTAGCATTTTGCTTTACTTACTTGATCTTCATGAATATCATTTCTGTCCCTGTTTTCATCATTATCATACTTCTCTATGGTGTAGTGGTTAACCAATTCATTTCGTAAGCTATTGCTATTGTAGTGAGTTTGATCTTCACTGGGTGCTTTGACTTATTTGAGTAAAAGAAGTGTTGTCCACTTCTCAGTATTAGATATTTGGAAAATGTAGAGGATAAATATGATTTTATGCTCATGCTGATGTGGAAAAACTGCTATGTTGCCAACAAAGCTTTCATTAAATGAGCATCCTGGGGGTCAGGCATAACTTTGGGATCCAAAGCATTGTTACTGATAATCCAGGGAGACCCTGCAGTAATTTATGATACCATCAGACTTTGTTAGTTTTCTGTCACATTGAGGAAATACCAGATGAAAATGCAACCTTGTTATGTTTTCTTCATGTATTCATAGCTTTCCAGACAATGTTAATGAGGTCAGAAAAGAAGCATTTAGTAATGTGAGATTTGAAAAAAAACTGATGAAATAACAATGTTAAGTTGCTTAGCTTTGAATAGGATCTGTAGCTGAGACAATCTCAAAGTCAAAGACTCAAAAGAGTCATTATTAGGCACCGTGGGCAAATATTAAGATGATGAGAGGATGATTTCCAGTAGTTATAATGCTGATATGCAATACTCCTGATTGACTTATTATGCATATTCATTTTGATTGAAAAAAAAATAAGTGGGATATGTAAATTAGTACAAAATATAGGGGACAATTTTTCCATTGCTCTTTTTTTACTTTTGGTAAATTTCCTTTATTTTTTCCTGTTTTACTTAAAATAAATTTTTCTTTCCTTTTCTTTCTATTTTATTGTATTTCATAGGTAAATTGTAATAAATTCCACCATAAATATTATCAAAACAGAGTAAGTAAAATCAAAATTCAAAGTTGGCTCTCAAACATTTTCTATGATTTTCTATTTATGTGAGTTGTCTGTCATCTCAGGTACACCTTCTTCAGGCCAATGTGAGTTGTCAAATCTATCCCTTCTCTCATTATGGATAAAAGAAATTACTTATGTTTTGTTGCAAGATAACCTAACCATAATAGGTCTTTGAAATGAGCTGATATAGATTTCTCTAACATTCTTATTAAGAATGATTTTTTAAAGGTATATAAGATTAGATTATTTTTACTTTTCAACTTTGGGACTTGAAGTGAAAGTGACAAATATTAAAGTACATTTTGTCCTTCTCTGGGGAGAAACACGGTAGTGGGTGGAGGGATAAATTACCAAGTTTTAGGAAAATATTTGCCATAGAAAAGTGGTTTGTGGGCTGCATGTTTGAGACCCCTGGTCTACATAGTCGAATCTGAATTGACTGGTGTTCTTCATTTAGGAAAAAAACAGAATTTGCTGGTAGTTCATTCTATCAAAGGTATCTTGCCTATTTCTGAATTTCTGCTTTATATGTATGACAAATTCATGACAAGTATTTTGCAAACCCCTTCACCACAGGTAGGAAGTTAGTTTGAATTGTTTTCTTTTTTCTAGACTGATCGCCTAACCAAGGCTAAAGAACTCAGTCTGCCTTACTATTTTCCCCATACTGGGGGAGGAGGAAAAGAAGAGATGGATTAATACTTGTTCCAAAGGCTTTAGTGTGAAGTAAAATGCAAACAACCTCATCCAGGATTTGAACTCTGAATGCTGATTCCATCACTTGTGATAACTTACACTAATTAGAAAGACTTAATTTCTAATTTTTTATGCATAATCAACAAATAATTTAAGAATTTTTTTTCAGGTATTGTGTGACGGGGAAATTGACTAAAATCCCTAAATGGGACTTTATTTTCGCACGTGTGAAGACGGGGCAGGTTGGCACTTGATCCCCTACCGAAATAAGTCCTGTTCAGAGTTCTTTTCTCAGGCAGATAAGAACTGGCATATTATGTGAGGGAATAATTTAGGGCCAGACTGGCCACCGCTGGCAAAGGGGTCCAAAATTTCACACTATCACACACCCACCAGGCCGCTAAACTTCTTCCCCTTAGATAATAGAAGAATACGGGCCTATAGGTCTTAGTTGTAATAATATTAATATTGCTATAGTCGGCAACTCCGGTTTCCCGTGTGATACTTTAGGAATTAATAGGACAGTTCTAAGCAAGATAATGTAAGGCGAATAGAAGCTGAAAGGAAAGCATGGAATAATAACATAGACCACATGGTAAAATGAAAATACATAGGTTCTTTACTACGGTTATATATATATATATACTTTCAAAATGTCAAAGATATATAATAGGATAGTCCATGAATATAAATGTCTTTTCCTGGCTTTTATCCTTTTTCCAAATTGAGAGAGAGAGTGGTAACAAAATTTGGGTGTAACGGAAAAATGTCCCAAAGTTACTTATCTTATTTTTTTGACGGGGTTCCACTGGAGAATTTCTCTTCTTTCACGGGCTAATAGACTTTGTACTGTTTTTAATGCTGGCTTGAGGGATTTTGGAGTCCCTCGTGTCTCAGTCTTTTTGTCTTTAGCCCGGAGTAAGATGGCTATCGTCCGTCTGCCACCAGACTTGCCCAAAAACTACCTTTTTTTGTATTTACTTCCGTTGAGGGGAAGGGAACCCCACTTCCGTTTGGGGTCCCCCCCACCAATCATTTGGCTTCATTTTCTCCTTCCCCTTCCGATGTCCGGTGACCCAAGGTCACTTAGGTGCAAACATCTGTGTGACCCACATTCTCTCAGAACGGTCACTTTTTGACTGCTAGATAATGTTAGTTCAACGGGGGGGGGGGGAGTATCATTCCCACCTCCTCGTCTCTGTGAGCCATCACGTGACAATTGTGTGTGAATAAGAGAAATTGATTGATTTTGTTGCCCTTGTGTTTTAGCTACTATTTTTTTTTTTTTTTTATAATTCCTGCTTTTCTTTCATTTGAGTTGAATAGATTAAAAAAAAAAGAAAAAATGAAAACAAAAACAGTGGGGAATAAATTTTAAATGTATGTTATTTCAGCATTATTGTTCAGCCCAGACATAGACTATCAAGTAACTCATTTGGCAAGAAGGTTACCTGCTGTTAAAAGTAATGTAACTTATTATATGTAATTCTATTGAAATATGCAGCTAAAATAGTTGGGGAAAAAAAATCTTGGTCAAAATATTCAAATAGAACAGCAGGTAAAATTGTAATGCCACAGTCATTTACAAGAGAAAACAAAATACTTAACTTTGCTTATGATATCTGAAAGATTTAACTTTTTTTATTTTTATGGTTTGGGCATGTATGTCTTATATGCTGTCAAATTCAAAAGTTTATGAAATTTATATTATTAATTGCAAATAAATAAGGAGAAATACTCTATAACTAGGATTTCATAGTTTAAAAATATGTTCTGGGTATGGCTGTAAAATTTTTCTGGTTGTGCGATTTCACTTCTGGATCTCTAGGGAGTATACAGTGTCCTTTTCTTGGCATTACTCTCAGGGCCACTCTGATTTAAAGTGGTAGTACCTGTTTGAATCCTATCTATGGGTCTAATAGAAAATTATTTGTATTGGATAGGAATACATAACTGTGTGTAAACGAATGATTATTAGGTGGAATTATCAATTTTAGATATGATTTGTGTTAAGGGTAGTTACTTAAAGCTAAAATTGTTTAGAATGGATTCATTAGTTACTTGAAACTATTCAATTGTGTAAAATGTCAATGTCAAAAAAGTCTGTCACTACTGAATGGAAATTTACTAAGCTTTTTGCTCAGATGTGGCACAAGGCCATATGAAAGGGGCACCCAATGAGACTCGAACTCACTCGTGTAGGTTTGCTAGTCGAGCTTGCTAACCATTACACCACCAGAGGCGCCTCTGTCACTACTGAATGAGTGAACTGTTTGTCTGTCTCTTTCTCTCTCTCTCTCTATGTATCTATCTATCTATCTATCTATCTATCTATCTATCTATCTATATATATATATATATATATATATATATATATATATATATATATATATATATGATCTGGGCAGCATTTTCTTTTAAGCATGTTTGATTGAATAGGAAAGACTATTTGTTTCTGCCTATTTTATCATTGATATGTTCGAGTCTTCTTATGAATCACTGGAACCATCTTCGGGGAACAAATTATGAAATGGCAAACACAATGACAATCATTCATTTTTTTCTAAAACAGAAGCATCATGGACTATTGTTACAATAGGGTTCCAATACATACATGAATAGTCTATTAAAAATATATATTGTATATAAATCCCCACACCATCTGCTACCCCTAAATTTGAGAAATTCAACCAATACAAAATCTAATACAGAGTTTTGCTATTAGCCCTTGAAACATTGTAATGTCTATAAGGAGACTGATAAGGTAACTGATTATTTATGATAAGATATTAGGTCACTTAGTTTCTGCCTATTTTATTGTGGAACAATTCAACCTTTGTATATGTCATTTGACTTGTAGATGGAATGAATTCAAGTAGGTGCTATATTTTTCTCTAAGTACTTTTGACTCCAGCTGGAGCCATCTTCAAGGGAAATGAATAATGAAATGACAAACACAATGATGAATCATATACATAAAAAGTAGGAGGGAGAACAGGTGGGAATGGGAGTTTACTGGAGAAAAGAATTTTACTAGAGTTAAGAGGAAGAATTTGTAAGAAAAGTGTTAAACAATCCTATAAATTTACCCAATTGAAAATTGGGCTGGAAACCACTTTATTCAAGTTAGAATATTTTAAGTGTACTGCTTTAATAAAGATATCTTATGATGTTTTGTTTTTTCACACACACACACACACACACACACACACACACACACACAGTTTTTTTTTTTTTTTTGTTTTTTTTTTTTAATATTTGAATATCAAAAAGGGAAGAAAGGAACTACGAATAGTTCTTAAGTATGGGTTTAAATATTTCAGGGACAAAATAATAATAAATAACCTCACTCCCAAACCATTGTGCATGTCTTTGTGAAATTTGCCTTTTCTTTATCACTAGGATTTCCATTCCCCTTCCCTCCCCAACATTGAGACATAAATAAACTTTAGTGAAGAAAGGCAGTATGAGTTTTTGGCAAGCTTATTCATAAGCCAGGATGTTGGATGTGTCTGCAAAACTGGTGATGAGGTATTTTCACCCAGCCCATCAAGAGAATTCCACTGAAAGTCTGTTTATATGTGCGAGGGGGAGAGAATTGAGTGTAGTGATTCAGTTTATAATTACATAAATAAATGTGGATTTGAATTAAATGTTTTTACTCTCTGTTGGTAAATTTCCTATGTTATTAAAAATTACTTTATCTCATAGTTGATACATTTATTGTATGAAATTTATATGCAAATGTAACAACTATTATGGGAAAGTAGTTACATTAGTTCTTATTATTTTACTCCTTGCGAGTTTTTCACAAGTTTTAAACTGTTTTTTTCTTTGAAGTCTGAGTGACAGCAAGGTCTCTTCTAAGTATCTTTGCCAATTTCCACAGTGCTGTGGTCTGAATTCTCTTGATTCTTCCTCTGATCTCCTGTTGTCTGAATCTCTTTTCCAGCCTGCTGCTTAGTTATTATTATTTGCATAAACTTGTTAAGATTCCTTGGTTATATTTGTCCCTACAAGACCTCCATTTCCTCTTGTCTTTTACCAGTTAGTAATGGTTGTTTTATGTTTTGTTTGCAGTGATAGATTTGTGTCCTCTTTTATTTGGTTACTCTATCCGCTCTGATGGGTGTCCTGGTTTTTCTCTTGGTAAAATTGTTCTTGTATGAATAGTTGACATAGCTGGCATTGCTTTTGCATACTATGTGACCGGAAAACAAATTTCCGTGGGTCTTTTTTAAGTATCTAGGTGATTTTAAATGGCCTGCTGTCTTGATGGTCTCAATTCTTTCTCTCATTTTCAGTTTCTCCAGTCTCTTTTCCATTCATTTGGGAATTGTTTCACTGGCACCAATTACCTTTATGTTCCACAGCTTTTTTAGCCCTTTGATAAGATCTAAGTATTTGTCTATTGTTTTGTTTTGTTTTATTCTATTTTTACTCTATGGTCTATTGGAATTGCAAAATCTTCTAGTTGCCAAGTTCTTTTCTTCTTAATTAACTCTATATATGGTCTTCTAGCTAGGATTGGAGGATTCATTTGTATATCAAAG
Organism: Sepioteuthis lessoniana; assembly: GCA_963585895.1. Taxonomy (NCBI): domain Eukaryota; kingdom Metazoa; phylum Mollusca; class Cephalopoda; order Myopsida; family Loliginidae; genus Sepioteuthis; species Sepioteuthis lessoniana. The sequence goes on from OY757905.1 coordinate 74,172,461, forward strand.
TCCTAGAGAATTTTACATGTTCCATTTTCTAGGAAAGATCCTGGTTTGTGTACATACCCTTTGTCAGCATGATTGAATTTTAATTTCTTGGACAGTTTCCAACTGCATAAATCTGTAAGGATTCCTTGGTTATATTTATCCATACAAGACTACCATTTCCTCCTGTCTTTTCCCTATTAGCAGTGGTAGTTTTGTATTCTCCCTTATTTGGACACATTATCCTCTTTGATGGTTCTCCTGGTTTGTCTATGTTATAAAATAGCCGAGGGATTTCGGTTCATGCCTTTGAGTTTAGTTAGGCTGAGAACCTTTCGGCTCAGCACATGGGTTAGTTAGAGGCAATTGAGGCAGGTGTTAACGCAGGTGTGCGCGGGCGGATGGAAGTGTCACTCAGATGTCATAACAGTTTGAGATGATACTGGGTGACAAAGTGCGGGTGACATCACGCACCGGAAGCACGCGGAAGTTTGTGTGAGAATTTGAAGAAAATAAGAGTCGGGTACTAGACACCAAATGAGAAGGATCGATTTTGGAGCTCGCAGGCGCAAGGCGAACGTGCGCCCTATGGGGGGGGCGCTCGAGTTGGGGGCCAAATGAATAAGACAGCATAGAAGATTGTGTCTCTCCTCCTTATGTTGAAACCTTTAACTCAAAGTTAATAAAAAGGTTTTGTACCTGAACAAGAAGTCCTTACATGTTTTCGAATTCCGAGATTCCTATGTTCTTTATATATTCTATAGTAATGAACTTTATATGTCCATTTCGCACAGTGTTAATTGTGAATACGGTACATCTATATGAATAGATGCTGTAGCTGGCATTGTTTTTGCATGCCACCTGACCAAAACAGTTCTTGATAATGTCAGTAATTTAATTTGGTATTCCTATTTTGTTGCAGTTCATATAAGAAACTCCTGCTGTTGCCTTGAGGCAATCATTCTCATATACATTCAGTTTTCTGTTATTTTCCTTCTTCAAACTCCAAATTTCTTCTGCATATGTAACTATTGAGATTATTAGTGCATAGAATAAATCAGTGTTTCTCAACTGGTGTTCATTGGAGCCATAGGTTTCTGCAGGAGGTTACTTGGAGTTCCATGAGAAACAGTAATAAATAGTCTAATGTAGATTAGAAATTTATAATAATCTTTATGCAGGCTTTCTCTGAGGCATGAAAACTATTTCAAGGATTCCACAAGGTTAAAAGGACGAGTCCCTGTAGTGTAATGGCTAAAGTGTTGGACTGCGGCCTCAAAGTAAGTGAGTTTGAACACTAGTCATGCTGTTGCATTCACTTTTGAATCAATACCCTTTGGAGAGTTATGAACCCCTTTATTCTTCTAGCTATGGGTTAAATAGTAGCAATACTGTTCTTCTATAAGGATAGCTTTCACATTCAATAATCCATGAAGGTTGATATATTAATGAACAAAGAAACGGAAAGATAAAAAAAAACTTGAGAAACACTGGTATAGATAAACGTTGATTACCTTTGAAATGTCTTTTCCTTTCCATGTTTTTTCTTTTAAGTTTAATGAATGCTAAAGGAGCTAGAATTCTTCTTCTTATAGCAGATGAATTTCCTGGGACACCTGATCTAAAAAATAGGAATTTTTTTTTTCAAGATGCCATGGACAATGATATTATTATAGAGATTATCTTGCATTTTTAAGAATTTATTTTCATACACTATTTCAAGCATAACTTTCCTAGTTTCTCTAAATGGGTGATTTTAGCTTCTCAAATTTAGCAGAGATTAGAATATTGTCAATGGTGTGGCATCTGTTGGTTGTAAGGCTTTTGTCTAGTTTGCAGGCTGGCTGGACTGACTCATTTATAATTCGTTAAAAAAAAAAATCTTGAAAAGAGTGGGAGATAATAGACATCCATGTTGAACACCATTGCATTAATATTAGTTAATCAAAATTTATTCCTATTTAAAAATGTCAATATGGGTGGCATTTCGTTCTTCTAGAGAAAAATAAGATGATACCAAAAATGGTAAATGTAAACATGATTAATACCATACAAAGTAATTATTAGAAAACAATCCCAGACGATTTTGAAATGGTTAAAAAGAAATTAAAAAAAAAAAAACTCTTAAGAAACTACACAAAAAAGTAAATATAGCTGCACAATGTACATGATTTCCTTACCTCTATGCATCAGATAACCCTAGATGAGTTGATATGCTGTTAAAATCAGTCAATCAAAATTTATCTTTGTTTAGTCTTCTTGAATGGTCATGGTTTTTCCTGACAAGTAGAACTAAAAAAAAAAAAAAAAGGTAACAAAGATAATTTTTTTTTTTTTGCTAACATTAACAATTGCTATTTTTAGCAATATGTACAACAATACATCATTCTTTCTTTGATATCCTCAGATCTTTGCAAGCATTGTTGTTAATGTTTAAAAAAAGAATCTGTTTCATATTATTTTTGCTTTGTGCTGATACTGAAGAGTGACTAGAACACAAGAGTATTTTTTCTTACTGAGGTGCATATTACTCCTGAAGAAACCCATGAAACAAGCAGTTCAATTTTTGGAATAATTCTTCGTATGTTCATGATTTTTCTCAAAACCATAGTTTTCTTTTTGTTTATCATTTGCAGTTTTTCTATATTTTGTTTAACTTTTTCTTGATATAATTTGGTTTTGATGCATTGATGATTAACTTTTATTGTTGAGGATTGGTTTGGTTTGGTTTAATGGCATATCAACCATTGTAGGTTATTGAATGCCAAATCCTATTTATACATATATGTTAAATATGTATGATTTGTTAACACATTTTCTTGATAACATTCTTAAATGAGCCTGAGCTAATTTTTTTTGCACACAGTTAAAGATTTCAAGTATTGCTAGCTAATATGAATAATTCTATTTACTATTAATTATTTGTTTGCACACAGTTAAATGGTTTCAAGTATTGGTATGTAACAGTAACAATTTAGCGTCAGTTATTTGTTTGCACACATTTAAATAGATGTGTAAGAGATTAGTTTGTCTGTAATTTCATTTTTAGATGAGTGAGAACTAATTTGTTTGCAAACTAGTATTACTATTGTATCTAAACTGATGGTTTCAATTATTGCTATCTAAAACTTATAATTCTGTTCAGTGTTAATCATTTGTTTGCACACAGTGAAGTGCTTACAAGTATTGCTATTTAACACTACTCATTCATTTACATATATTAAAATGATTCCAAGTATTATTATGTATCACTAACAATTTAGTTAAACAACAGTCATTTGTTTGTACTCAGTGTAAATGTCAAACAGTTCTATTTGATCCATAGATAGGACCCTATCAGGTGTTATCACTCCAACCCAAAGTGGACCTGAGAGTGATGGCAGTGAAGGGGTACTCCTCATTCTCAAAAGTTCCAGTATAACTGGAGCCCCACCATCAGATTGTTCAGTGTCATATTTGAACACTCATTGGAGCGGGGGTCTTGCTCCTCTGCAGAAATACAGTCAGTGTATTCTACAGTCCCAGCTGACTGGATTTAAAGATGAGGAACAGGACAGGTTAGCTAGTAAAATGTATGTTGTCCCATCCAAAATTGTTTGTTACTAATAGTTTCTTTTTCTCTTGTGTGTGTGTGTGTATCATACATTTATACATATATATTATACATTTTTGGCTTGAACACTTGGGAGATTTCTTCTGTCAGATAGTATAACAAAATAATTAAAAACATTTAGAATGCTGTTTTCTTGAATATAGCTTGTCATATTTATTCAAAATGCTACAAACTATTTAACTATTATCTCCATCTTACTTTCGTTTATCTATTTATAAAATAAATAAGATTAGTCTTTAGTTTTTCAAATGTTGAATTTGTTATCTAAACTTTCCATGTTCATTGATTATATTTATAATTGTTGTACATCTTTTCATAATAAACAAAAACAAATTACCTACTGCCCTATCAGCAGGGCTTAGAATATGCTGACTGTACCCCCCAAAAAACAAAACAAAACAAAAGGGGTGTCCTGGGTATAATACTAAACTGCATCTGATGATAAAATTCAAGTTCTGGAGATCTATATAACTGTAAATTATTTGTATTAAGACTAGTTACTTGAAGCTATAATTGTTTATTAAGGATTATTATTTGTTACTTGAAACCATATAACTGTGTGGAAATCATTTGTATTAGATTGGAATACTTAAGGTCATATAATTGTGTATAAAAATACCTTTTAAGAAATGGCATAAAAAGTTCAAATGTAAATGTACAATGGATGCAATTTCCTGACTTTAAGGCATAGAATAAATCTAAGACAGGTGGACATATTGTAAATATAAATGTTTAATGAATACTATTCACTTACCTCTTGGAATTAAAAATAAAAAAAACTCTAGGTAGTTTGGTATGCTGTTAAAATGTTAATCAATCAATCAAAAGTTCCTGAATAATCTAATTGTTGAAAATAATTACCTTATTTCTTCGTGAGTTACCTACCTGTACTTTATAATACAATTTTAGAATGATTTTTATTAGATGTTTCTTGAGAATCCTTCTGTTTAAAATATGTATTTTTATGATCTTCCATAAATCATATCCAGTGGATTCTAATATCCTGAATCATTGTCGTAGTTGATAAATGATTAAATCACTTTTCGATAATTGTTTTGTTCTTCCAATAATGGCCATTGTTGCTTTGACTGCCATTGTTTTGAGCACAGCTGAAAAGCAAGAGGCTATATGAAGAGATTCATTCTGAATTCTCTAGAAAGCACTGCTTGGTAAACAACAGGTAATTAAGTGCAGTACCATAGAAATGAGACCAATGGAGGAGGAGGCAGAGGAATGAATGAAAATAAAACAGAATAACAGTGGTAACATCTGGTTAGTAGGCTGGTACACCTGATTATATAGTAGATGTTTAAAGTGCAGGTACATGGATGTGTGTTTGTAAGTTATATTCAAAATATGTCAGGATCGAAGTTGTATTTATCTTGTCAGAAATGAACAACAAAAGAAAATAGTCCTCTTGGTATTTAGTATATTTATTCCATTGAGTTTTCCAGTGGTCGAAACATCTTTGAAATTCTTTTTTGATAGTATGATGCTGTACTGTTGTATTTTTTGATATCCTTGAATCTTACTCTTGAGATAAATTTCCAGTTTTAGAAACAAGAAAAAGTTACATGGAAATACAATTAGTACAACAGCCCTATCCCTATGTATTCTGCTAGTAATGAAAAAAGGGGTCGGAACTCCTTCACGCCAACTATGCTGCTCGCACCAACTTTCAGAGTAACACGACTCACACCAACTCCTCTTAACTCAATATCTGCTCTCCGCTCTCAGAATAATACCCCCTGCCTCACCAATTTGGTCTTTTTATAGCCTCTTCTCCTCATATGCAAATTACCGCTACTCACATATAAGGAATCCACAAACTCACATTCCTCTTTTTTTCTTTTCCTGACGGTCAAACGCAGACACGATGTGAGTAATCTATTCCATTACTTTTTAGACCACAGTTATCGTCTTAGGAAATGAAATTGGTAACTTGAGTTTAAATCCTGGACAAGTCTATGTTTCGCTTCAGACTAATGTCCTTTTAAAAGCATGAATCCACCTCTTTTCCTCCTCAGCTATGTGTAAATAATTGAAAACTGAGTTCTTTAAACTTGGTTTAATAACAAATCTAGGAGAAGGAAAATTCTAAATTCAGATCAGCTGTATTTCACTTAAAAATTGACCTTATGTCACATCCTGTGGTAGAAAGGTTGGGTAAATACATGGAGCTCAGTCTAGTGAGTATGGGGGGTACTTCACAGTCTTGTATTTCACCAAAGATTTCTTATCAGAAAGTATTGAGACTGACTCATTTAGACTTTATCTCAATATCATCGCTTTATTATAATTTATAAGTTATAATTTTCTCGGCATTGGTGTTGATATATTTTTATCACATCTCTTATATGTAAAAGAAACTTGAGAAATGATGTAGCAAGTGCATCACAATGAACATGTGGAATATGATGGACATTTCATGGCTTTAAGACATCATTTCCTTGGTCAGGCTGAGAGCTTTTCAGCATCCATTCGTATGTATGTATTTACCCAAACTTCTGCCATGAGCAGAATGTAAAACGAGATTGATTTTTTTTAAGTGGAGTATGGCTGATCTAAATTCAGTTTTCCTTCTTTTAGCTAAAGAATCCAGTCTGTCCTACTATTGACTTATTGATTGTAGGATTGAACACAGAAGGATTCATGTTTTTTCCATGAGCATTAGCACAAAGTGAAACACAAGTAGCTCTGTTCAGAATTTGAACTCGAGGCACCAATTCTATTTCCGCACATTATAACCATTACTCGAAGCACACTTACCATTTTCTTGGAGTTATGTATCTGTTTTTCTGAACTGTATACATTTTTACAACTTAATGTGGCTCAAGACTAAAATAGTGGAGCCATTAGTTTTTATTCAAATTGAACGACTTAAGACTGGTAGCTCATTATTACTCCAAAAGACATGCTAAGTTGCATGTATTTAAGCAGACATGTTTTAAAATAACTGCTAAAATATCTTTCTAAGAGAAAGCAAAACATTTTTTAGTTAGAAATTGTCAGAAAGTAATGATGAAAAAACCCCCCAACTTTTTAATCTTTGTGCAATTCTTTTTTGAAGTAGAAGACGTATATCATAAATTGAATTACCATGACCAGAAAATCCGTCAAACACTCCATGTGACATAAACAACCACTGGACAGCTTCAACCTCATTAGGATTTTCTTGTCATGGTAATTCGATTTTTAATATAATTCCTCTACTTAAAAAAAATGCACATCTCTTTCCTTACCCATGAAGTGATGATTATGTGAATGTGTATCTCCAGTTCTCTTGGGAAGACCTAGCCCTGGAGGTGACTGTGTCCTTTGCAAGAATATGGACATAACTACAAGACACATCCGGTTAATTAGCTGTGCATTTACCATGACTTGTTAATTTGGCAGTAGTTCAGTGGTAGAGTTTTGTCTCAGCATTCTGTGGTTGCTGGTTCGATCTCCAGTGGTGGAAATCATAGTATACACTGCTGACGAGACCTAATAAGGTAGAAACAGCTGTCCAGCGGTTCCATATGTCGCAAACAATGCTTGCTGGATTTTCTGGTCATCGTAATTTAATTTTTAATCTTGATTTATAAATAACTAGAGGTTCTAGATAGATTGATTGATTGTTTTTTAACACCATTACAATATGTCTACGATTATTTTATACCTAGAATTTAGGGAATTATGTACATTGTTCATTTATATTTACATTTTTTGAATTGTTTCTTAAGAGTTTTTGGAAACAGTTATATGATATCAAGTGTTTCAATCTCATGCAAATAATTTACAAATAGATTTATTTGACTCATATGGGGACCCTAACAGATAATACCACTTTGAGTCAGAGTGGATCCAGGAGTTATGGCAATGAAAGGGCGCTCCACATCCCCAGATCTCTTGAACTGGAGTCTTACCATCAGATTCAGTTGCGTGTCATACCCAGGATATCTCTTTGGAGTAGGTTTTATGCTTTTGCAGGTTTGTTTTGGTTTCTTTGTTTAATGGCATATCAACCTTTGTGAGTTATTTAATGCCAAAGCCATCCTTCTGGAACAATAATGGTATTATTTAAACTATAGCTGGCAGAATAAGGGGGTTCATGCCTTTCCCAAGGGTATTTGTCTGAAAGGGAGTGTAATAGTTTGACTGGAGTTCAAACTTGCTAACTATAATTCCATAGTCCATCGCTTTAACCATTACACAAGGACATCCCTGCTTTTGCAAGAGATACTGTCTGCATATTCTAAGCCCCACCTACAGAGCAGTGGGGGTTTTAGCTAGTAAACATATAATATAGCATGCAATAAATTAGAAAAAAGAGACAGCAGCCTAATGACGCCAGATGACAACCCTTTCTGATTATCAATTTTTTTCGTAGCACAATGGTTAAGGAATAGTTCAAGAAAAATAAAACTTCTGGGGGTTCAGATTTAAATTTGATTTTTATCTGAAACTAGGTCTCTATTTCAAATTTCCAAAGCTTATTTTAATATTATTCATTGATGTGCTAAGATTAGTGTCCTCCTCTTTGTTCTTCTTATTGTCACAATTTTTCTTCTGTTGTATTTTACTGCTTCTTTCAAGTATCTGTTGTAGCTGGTAGCCAGGGAATTTTGTATTGAACTCTTTATTCAATCATCAGGTAGCTTGTTTGTATTCCACAGTTCATCTCCAGACAGAAATACTGCCAATCAATTCATTTTTCTGAGTTACCAAGATTATTTGTGAATAAAACATACTATTTTTTCCAGATTTTCAGCCTGAAAGTTAGGAGTACATATTATACGTGAGAACAAATATCATCATCCTCATCATGTCGTGCTGCCAGCATGGATATCCCTGACCCTCTCTCGCCACTCTTCCCTATCATTCATTACTTCTGGTAGGTCCTCAGGGCTACATCCTGTATCTTCACAGAGCTGCTGTATGTATATTCGAGCTGGTTGTCCTGCTTTTGCTCGTCCATATGAGGGGGTCCATTGGAGAACATCACTTATAATCTCGTCCCCAGTTCATCTAACTTTGATAGTTTTCATGGTGGGAGGTAGGTGGCTGTACAGTTGGTGCTTTGTGGGGTGTTGCCTCCAGGACTTGTTGAGAATTGCTCACAGCATTCTTGTATAGTTGCCATCAAACTTTTTCTCCATTAGTGTCCATGTAGTGCATCCATATAGCAATATTGACATGACCGTTGCTTGGAAGAAACTGCATTTCATTTTATCGGTCAGGTCTGACTTCCATATGACTGATAGCTTATCAATAGCTGTCCATGCCTTTGTTAGCCGTGTGTTGATGTCTTTTTCGGTTGATGAGTTACTGCTTCCTAGGTAGGTGAACTTGTCTACTAGTTTCAGAGAGCTACCGTCTAGTGTGGAGATGTTGCCTGTTTGATCAAAGCACATGTGTTCCGTTTTGTGTGCATTGACATGGAGGCCAATGCCTGCAGCGGCTTGTTCCAGATTATGTAGTAGGGTTTCGACTTGGGCGGGTGCATTTGCCAGAATCACTATGTCATCAGTGTAGTCAGTGTCGGTAATTGTTTTTGCAGGATACCTTCTGCTTCTTTTCTTTGTCAGCTCAAAGCCGTTTTCTCTGATTTTATCAATCGATATTTTAAGCACATGGTCTAGATAGATGATAAAGAAGTATGGGGCTAGTGTGTCCCCTTGCAGTACTCCTGCTACAATGTCAAAGTAGTCTGTGTCTCCATCCGGAGAACGTACTTTCACTTTGGTGTTTCTATTGAGAATCGCTATTGCTGCTACGATCTCTTTTGGTATGCCGTATGCTAGTAGGATTTGTTCCATCTTCCCTCTGTGAATGGAATCAAAGGCTTTGGTAAAGTCGACAAATAGTATTGTCGCCTGTAGGTTTTTTGCCTGTACGCCTTCAAGGATTCTACGGATGGTCAATATTTTTGTGGTTGTGGATCTATTTCTTTGGAAGCCATTTTGGTTTTTCGTAAGAATGTTGTCAATTTTGGGTTCTATGCGGTTTCGTAGTAGGGCATTGTATATTTTGGCTGCTATAGATGTAAATGTTATACCTTGGTAGTTCTTGGCTAATCCGAGGTCACCCTTTTTAGGGAAAGGGAGGATGCATCCCTTCATCCATCTGTCTATCGAATTTTGATTATAAATTGCGTTACAGTGTCGGAGCAGTATGTCGTCGAATTGTCTGGTTTTCCATACTTCTGGGGGAATTTCATCAAACCCTGTGGCTTTCCTATTTTTAATCTAAGTACTGAGTCGAGTTCTTCAAGAGTAAACGGTCCTAGTTTAATGTCTAATTGCTTACTCATAATTCTGGTGATTAGTTCATGTGTTACTTTCGATGGGTTTACCTCTGGCAGTATAATATTTAGCATGCTTGACTAGCAAACTTACACAAGTGAGTTGGTCTCATTGTGTGCCTGATTCATTTGGCCTTGTGCCACATTGAAGCAAAGAGCTTCATAAATTACTACAAGATGAACAAAAGTAAGTTATATCTATAGTCCAAACTAATCTTTTTAATGCTGTTACGGGGAATATCCTCTGGAATGTGTTTGTTTATAATTTTGTTTCTCTTAATGTGAGTTTATTTTCACCATAAGTTTGTTACATTTTTTGTGAACATGTCCATGCATTTGCTCTAAATACTATGTTAATTTTGTGTTTTAAGACATAATGTAAACTATATAAATTCTGATTTTTTTAGTCAAAATGAACCGATAGAAAGTGGAACAAATGCTAAATTTAGGTTAAATTTATCTGCTATAAATTCTAAAAAGTCAATGTATATTATACACAATGTTTCTTCCCAGAATTTTGTTTTGTCCAAGGTTTATAGTGCCTGTTATACATAAATAATTATGGTAATTTATCCCTGAGATATTGCTTATTTTCTTAAGCTTTGGTGTGAGTGTAAACTTAGTAGACATAGTTCAATCCGTGCATCTGGCAGTGTATAAAAATGTCATATAATCTGCTTTGGGGATGAGACAAATAACATCTAAAGGTGAATTAACTTGGAAGAATCAACTGATATGAGATATCCTCTTCTGAGTTTGAACAGTGGAATGACAACAATCTGCTCCTGTAGATAGAATGGAGAATTTGGTTTGAAATTCCATGGAACCAGATGAGATTTACTTTTTCTTTTATGTTTTTATTTTTTATTGTCTCAGAATCTCTAAACATCTCAAGAGTATTGCTAATAAATGTTTGCTGTTGAATTCCTAGCCAAACAACTAATGTGTGTGTGTGTGTGTGTTTTGACTGTTCTGAAAAGGTGAAATGTCCTAAGGTGCAGCTTTTGTTCATGTTTTTTTTTTACATAGCAAAAACCATATATATAGTAGAACTTTTTAGTACAATATGGTTCTGATACCTTAAAATGAAGAATAATGCTATTTCCAGTCCAATTTGCAACTTGATAATAATGTGGGGATTTTTGTTTGTGCTCATCCTGATAATAACAATCTGATTTTTGTATGTTTGCTCCAAATAACTCATAGCAACATTTTAAAAGAAAGAAATAATAGTTTAATTCCATCAAAACACTTCAGTTTGGAAAATAGAATGATTTCCAGTCTAATTTCCAACTTAATATTGTGGGGATCTTTGTTTACACTCACCCAGGTAATGATAATCTGATTTTTGCATGGGAAAGAGGGACAGAATAGTTCATTATCATCAAAATATACCAGTTTAGAGAATAGAGCAATTTCCAGTCCAACTGAAAACCTAATAGTATGGAGGTCTGCATTTACACTCGCTCAGAAAAATTTGTTTTCGTAAGGGAGTTAAATTCAATTATATTAAATACTATTAATAGAGAAGTTTCCTTTATTTCTTTATTTGTAAACAATTATGATATATAAATGTAAAGTGACTTGGTGTAATGTTTAATGGGTTCTGATGGTGGCCTTTTATAATAAAAAAACAAATGGTGACATTTACTGCTTCTTAAAATGACAAATCTGTTTGGTGTGCAGAGAATGCAGATGATTTGATATTCCCTGTTGGCTTGTCCTTTATGTAGCAGTGGGGTTGTTTTGTGGGTGTGGAGGAGTTCGGAAATATCTGATTCTTCTGCCGGATGTGTTGTATACAAACACCCCTAATATCATCCCTTTCTCTCAGTATAATTATAGAGGAGGGAAATTTGGACAAGTGGTGTTGCTGGTATATATCTTGAGTAACATTTCTTCCTACTGACTTGTGTTATTTAGGAATGTTTACAAAGTTGGTAATTATTGGATTTTGTAATACATTTTTAAAATTTCTGTTTGTTTTTTCCATCTTGATTTTATAATCTTGGTAAAGTCTCTGAAAACTTTTGATTTGTCTTTTTCTTTTTGATTGAAAAATTATTTATGCAATTAAGAAAAAGATTGATTTTAATGGTATACCAACCTGTATAGGCTTATTTTATGCCTAGGGGTTAGGGAATTGCCTTCATTGTACATGCATGTTTACATTTTTATATAGTTATTTAAGACTTATTCATTTTTTTTGCTCATGATCTAATTGAATACACATAATTTTTAAACTGATCTATATGACCTATAGATGGGACCCTAACAGGCACTACCATTCTGGGTCAGAGTGGACCTGGAAGTAATGGAAAAGAAGAAATAATCCACACTCGTTATATTTCCAGTTTAGTGTCGTAGCCAGGACACCTCTTCTTTATTTTGTTGGCGTGAGTGTGTGCGTCTTATCACTGTGCAGAGAGATGCAGTCAGTGTATTCTAAGCCTAGCTAAATGGTGAGTAATTTATCCAACTGATGCTTTTAAAGAGACTTAGTGGAGGTAAAAGAAATAACCAAATGTAATTTTTTTTTGTGTGTGTGTGTGTGTGTATATATATATATATATATATATATATATATATATATATAATATACAATATTTAAAAAAATGAATTATTTAAAAAAATCAAAGAAAATATTATTTTTTAAAGGATTGTAAATCAACATACAAAACAAAACAAGCTAGTATTGTGTGTTTTATTTCACAAAACTTTTCATTATTAAATGAAAGGGCATTAAAATCTTGATTTTCATAAATAAGAATACTCACTTAAAAGAATTTCATTGGATAGCTGAATCATTCTTGAAATTCATTTTCCTTAAACACTTTCAGATGATGGCTTGAAGTGAAGTTGGTTGAGATTAATAACAAATTAATAAAACTTAGCAATGTTTATATGTTGATTCTTTTTCTTTTTTTTCTTCACTAATAATAAACTTGCTGCATTTACCCATATTACATAAGAGTTGTAAAATAGTTTTCATTAAACATAAAGGATTTTATTAAACTTTAGGCTAATTATTCATATTCTAAGTACAGTTTATTTGTTTTCATTGTTTTCTAATATGGATTGCTATTTTGTTTACACCAAGCATAGTGTATGGAAGATGGCTTCAGATATTCTTGAAAACCCCTAAAAATTAAGTTTGCCTAGTCGGCTGGGGCTGTAGAATATATCGCCTGCTTCTCTGCAGAGGGGTAAGACACCCCCAACAAGTGTCCTGGATTTGACGCTTAACAATCTGATAGTCGGGTTCCAGTAACACTGGAGCATGTGGAGTACCCCTTCATTGCCATCGCTCCCATGTCCACTCTTGCCCGGAGTGGTAGCATCTGATTGGGTCCTATCTATGGGTCAAATAGAACTAAACTGTGTTGCTTGAAATAGAACTGTTTTTGATATTGAAACTGTACTTACACTAAACTGAATTGTTTGAAATGGAACTATTTTGACATTTAACCATGTGTAAACAAAAAACTATACTAAACTGAATTGTTTGAAATAGAAATGTTTTTGACAAATAAACTGTGTACTTATGCTAAACTGAATTGTTTGAAATAGAACTGTTTAATGTATAAAATGGATTTGACATTCAATAACCTACAAAGGTTGATATGCCACAAAACCCAATCAAACAAACTAAAAATTAAGTATAAAAATATCTAATTTTATCATTTTTCAGACTTGGAGTGATAGTATTAATCTAAATTTAAAAAAAAAATGAAGAAAATTGGGTTTTTAAGTCTTATTTTTAGGTTAGTTAACTGTTGAAATGAAATAGATTTCCTCTTAGTGGCTAAAAATGAAGCCAAAGCTGACAGTGTCTAAGAGGCAATTGTATGATAAACTACATTACACATGTACATATATGTGTGCATCTTAAGTGGTATAATGGTTAGCAAGCTAGGTTAGTAGACTAGTGTTAGTGAGTTTTTTGTTCACTGGGTGCTCCATACATCTAGCCATGTGCCAAGCTAAATTTTGTAAATTCACTAGTGAATTGCCCTATAAAATGTTTGCTAACCATTGTTCTATGATAGGTTTTCATCATCAAGTTGTGCTGATCGTATGGAGCTTCTTGATTCTCTCTCTCTCTCTCTCTCTCCATCTGTTCCTATAGTTCATTGCTCCTGGCATGTCCTCTATACTACATCTGGTGTCTAATAAGAGCTGGTGTAAGTAAGTCTTTGTTGGTGTGTTCTTGTATAGGGGTCCATAGGAGAATGTCACTTATGTGTTTGTCCTTATTTTTTCAACAGTGCCCTGCATGTCTTGTTCATCTTACTTGCATGGTTTATGAGATGGGAGGCAGGTGGCCGCTCACTTACTATTTTGTGAGGTGCTAGTTCCAGGATTTGTTCAAAACAGCTTGCAGCATCCTTGTATAGTTCCCATTTAGCTTTTTCTCTGAGCATTTCATTAGAGTCCAGGTGGTGCAATCATACAGTACTATTTGAAAAAAATCCTTTTTTATTTTATCTGTGAGATCTGATTTCTATAGTATTAACAACATGTCAATAGCAGTCTGTCTCCCCTATGTGTATGTTGCCGTCACTTTCAGTTGATGAGATATTGGTCTACTAATTTCAGAGGCCTACCATAGCAGAGCACCCTGTGAGAATCCAATTCACTACATATCAAATAAGAAAATTCAAAGATTGTTATCATAGTTCAGTTTAAATGTTTGTAACTGTGGCAGTGCTGTAGAAGAAAAGAATTAATATATTTGCTGCTACTGTCTGAGCAGATAAGGTAGTTAGGGGAGAATGATTTTCTTGTGTACTGACATATCCTACTCTCTTCTCTATCAACCATTTAAATTCACGCCCCCCCATTACCCAGGGACATGAGTGCAATGTGTACATAAGCAGCATCAACAGAAACTGGATATCATTTTGCCAATTCTTTTGCTGGTAACCATTTATACCACTCCGACCACCATAATTTATATGTGTGGGTGTGTTTTGTATATTGAATAAAATATAAGATTGTTCTCTTATTCTGTTTTTAAAAACATTTTTCATATTGGAAACTGTCATGCTCATGACAGGCTTTCTTGCAAATTATTGATGACAGTATGAATAGAAGTGTGTTGTTTAACATTTTCTGACATAAATGTCAAAAGTCATTTAGAGTTATCAAATTATTTTTACAAATTTTTTATTAAAAGAATTAATTTTGACTACAAGACATTATATACAGATGTCTGTATAGTTTTAAAACATTATGTTGATTGGTGTTTGGTTTTATGGCATGTCAACCATTATTGGGTTTGTCTTATGTCAAAGTTTGTCTTTAATTTTTGTTTTTTTGGGCTCACAGTTATGATTTCAAGCAACTAATAATAACATTCATTTGTAAACATTTATCATGATCAAGTTGTTCTGATAGCATGGATTCCCTTGATTCTCTCTTATCACCTGTCCCTATTGTTCATTGCTTTTGGCAGGTCCTCTAGACAGCATCCAGTGTCTGCATAGAGCTCATGTAAATAAGTCTTTGTTATTCAGCCAACACTGGTGTGTCCATATGTAGGAGTCCACAGTAGAATTTTGCTTATGAGTTTATTCTTGCTTTCCCATCAGTGACCATATTACTTGGATAGTTTGTGAGATAGGAGGCAAGTGGCTGCACTGCTGTAGTTTTATGATGTATTGTTTCCAGGATTTGTTTTAAAACAGCATACAGCATCCTTGTGTAGATACCTATCTAGCTTTTTCTCCAGGCATTTTGTTAAAGTCCTGGTGGTGCAGCCATGCTGTTGTACTGTCACAGCTATAGCTTAGAGGAATCCCCATTTTATTTCATTGAACATTTATAGTTTCAAGTAAATATTCTTAATACAAGTAATTTGCACAGTTATATGGTTTCAAGTATCTTTGTCTAATACTCATCATCATCATCATCATATCGTGCTGGCAGCACGGATATCCCTGACCCTCTTTCGCCACTCCTCTCTATCGTTCATCGCCCTAGGTAGGTCTTCAGGACAACAACCTGTATCCTCACATAGCTGCTGAATGTACGTTCGTGCTGGTCGTCCTGCTTTTGCTCGGCCGTGTGTGGGGATCCATAAGAGTACATCTCTTATGAGTTCATCTCTGCTTCTCCAGCAATGTCCTGCATGTCTGGTTCGTCTAACTTGAATAGTTTTCGTGATAGGGGGCAGGTGGCCATACAGTTGGTGTCTTGTTGGGTGTTGCCGCCAGGACTTGTTGAGGATTGCACGCAGCATTCTTGTGTAATTGCCATCTAGTTTCTTCTCCAGCCGTTTTGTTAGCGTCCATGTAGTGCATCCATATAGCAGTATCGATGTGACCGCTGCCTGGAAGAAACTGCGTTTCATTTTATCGGTTAGGTCTGATTTCCATATAGTCGATAGCCTATTGATAGCTGTCCATGCTTTCGTTAACCTCGTTTCGATGTCCTTTTCGGTTGATTCGACGCTGCTTCCTAGGTACGTGAATTTGTCTACTAGTTTAAGAGGGGTTCCTTCTAGAGTGGAGATGTCCCCCGTTTGGTTATAGCACATATATTCCGTTTTATGTGCATTAACATGGAGGCCTATGCTTGCTGCTGTTCGTTCCAAACTATGCAGAAGTGTTTTGGCTTGGTCAGGTGTATTTGCCAGTATCGCTATGTCATCGGCGTAGTCGGCGTCGGTAATTGTTGTTGCGGGGTATCTTCTGCTTCTTTTCTTCGTCAGTTCGAAGCCATTCTCTTTGATTTTGTCAATCGATGTTCTAAGTACGTAGTCTAGACAAATGATAAAGAGATACGGAGCCAGCGTGTCTCCTTGTAGTACTCCTGCTACTATGTCGAAGTATTCTGTGTCTCCATCTGGTGATCGTACTTTTACTTTAGTGTTTCTATAGAGAATCGTTATTGCCGCTACGGTTTCTTTAGGTATGCCGTACGCTAGTAGGATTTGTTCCATCTTTCCTCTGTGAATGGAGTCGAAAGCCTTGGTAAAGTCGACTAGTTTTTAAATAGATTTGACTCATAGATGAGACTTGAACTTTGGATCAGAGTGGACATGAGAGTAATGGCAATAAAAAGGTTGATGACACACTCCCCAAAGCTCCCACAACAGGAACTTCACTACCAGATAAAGTTTAGTGCCATACTCAGGACACCCGTTTTTTGAGGAGGGGCTCTTACCCTCTGCTGGTATTAATTTGTATATAATCATCTTGTTTCAAGTATTCTTATCTAATACTAATAATCTTTATACAATTTTATGGCTTCAAGTATTTCAAGCAATTGATAATGCTTTTTAAAAATTATAACTAAGTAAATATTCTTAATATAGATAATTTGTTCACTTGTGATTTCAAGTATTCCTATCTAATAGTAATAATTTCTGAACAGATAGATGAAATCTTAACAGGTACTACCCCTTTGGGTCAGAATGGACCTGAGAGTAATAACAATGAAGAGGTACCTCTACACTCCCCAGAGCTTCGAAGTTGGTGCCTCTACATTAGACTATTCTGTATCTGCTGGCTGTAGAGTTCATATACTGATAAAGTCTTGTGATTGCTTTATGTATTGTAGATTGCTTGGTACTAATTTTTGAGGCTATAGAAATGGTCATAGCCTACAGTGATCATAAATTATCAACCCACTTGTACACTTGTAAAATTTTGAATAATTTTCTTGTCATTTTCTAGATCTGTACTGATCATATCTCTGAGGAGGGATTTTCTCTACTGTTAATTGTTAATTCCCTTTGTGGCTTTTTTTTCTGCTAATCCTTTATAATCCCCCAAGTTAATCCTCATAGCTATTACTAGCTTGTTTAGTGTCAAAAAATATGTTTATCAGCAGACAGGTTTTAAATGAAGCATAATTAATCTCTTGTATTTTTCTCAGTATCACGGATAACTGTAACTATTATCACTGGTGCTCAAGTAAATCTTTTGTTTTTAATTTTTTTCTCGATTGGATTCCTCTTGGACTTTGTTCTTTTTCTGCCAGTATAAGGTACTTCCTTGATCCTGAATTTTACCCAGCATGATATTCCTATTGGATTTAATCAGGCACAGAGGACAATATGGTCAATTACCGTATTGTTGAGTGAAAATATTTAGCTCCATATCTCTTCCTTTAATACTTGAAACAGCTATGATTGCAGGATATTTATCAGTTTTTATTTTATCAACTTTGTTATGTGTTGGTGTTTTACATCTCAAGAAAGGGTAAGTTAAGTCTTTTTTAAGTTCTTGTCTGCTGTTTTCTTTTTTTTTTAATAAGTATTAAAACCGGACATTGGCATGATGGTTAGAGTGTTTGCCAACGGCCTGAGAGACCTGGGTTCAATCCCAGGTCGAGTCATACCAAAAACTCAAAAAATGGCACTTGATGCCTCCTTGCTTAACACTCAGCATTATTAGGTACATATCAAGGTTAAAGTAGAGCAATCCAGGGAAAGGAGTAGTGCCCTCTCCTACAACTTGGTGTAGTAGCTATCAAAAAGGGAGCCTTTTGGTCACCCTTGACTACGGTTGCCAACTTTTCCTACTTATTAAAACAAAGCATCAGATATGATGTTATTTTTTTTATATTGATGGTATATATATATTGAGGTTTAATATCAATTATATCTTGGTTTTCTCTGGAGATCAAGTGACAACAACTATTTTCACTTCTCCAGTAATTCTCTTTGGACTGTTGCCCGTGCAGAGGGCTAATCCTCCTCCCACCGAAAAAAGTCTTCTCCAAGGTATGACACTAAATTGCAGTTGATAGTGAGGCTCCAGTTCCAAGATCTTGGGTGTATGGAGTACCCATTCATTGCCATTACTCCCCGGTCTACTTAGATCTTTAATGGTAGTATCTGTTAGAGTCTCATCAATGAGTCAAATAGATATATTTAAAAATTATTTTTATTTAATTGGACCATGTGCAAGAAACCCTCTTAAGAAACAATTACACAAAAATGTTTGTTTATTTGGGTTATATGGTATATCAACCATTGTAGCTTATTTAATGCCAAATCCAATTTCAAGCTATTCAATTCAGTGAAACAGTTCTAGTTCAAACAATTTAGTTGAGTACAAGTATAGTTTTTGTTTACATACAGTTAAATGTCAAATGATTCAATCTAGCATAGTACAGTTTCAATGTCAAAAACAGTTCCATTTCAAACATTTCAGTTTAGCATAAGTAGTTCTATTTCAAGTAATTTAATTTAACATAAGTACACAGTTCTATTTGACCCATAGATAGGGCCCTTTTCAAGTGCTATCGCTCTAGGCCATAGTGGACCTGGGAGCGATGGCAGTGAAGAGGTGCTCTGCATTCCCCAAAGCACCAACATCATTGGAACCTGACTATCAGATTGTTTAGTGTCATATCAGGACACTCGTTGAGGGGGCGGGTCTTACCTCTCTACAGCAAAGCAGTCAGTGTGTTCTACAGCCCCAGCCGACTGGGCAGGCAAAAATATGTAAATCTGACTATAATGAATGCAATTTCCAAACCACTTGATATGAAATTGCCATAGATTGACATGCTGTTAAATTCAATCAATTAATCAATTCTCTTTTGTATTCACACTGATTGTTTTTATAATGCAGTTATCTGGTTAGTTTGAATTCTATCTTGGATTATCTTATTTTATTTTTTTTTTGTTAATGATATATTTATTGAGGTTTCATATCAGTTGTATCTATTTGCTTTCATTAGAGATCAAGTGACAACAATTATTCTTATTACTCGAGCAATTCTCCTTGGTAGTCTTGCTGATTTTTTTGTAATGCTGTCTGGATAGTTTGAATTCTTCCTCAGATTTTTTATTGTAACCTTTTTTTAGGATTCTTTGAAATTGTTCCAAGTATATTTATAATTAGTATAATTATCACTTCCATATTCTGTCCTGCTGGTGGGGCTTAGAATATATGACTGTATCTCCTTCAGAGGGGTAAGACCTTAACCCTGCTAAGAAAGTGGTTTCCTGATTATGAAACTAAACTTCATATGATGAGGTTCCAGTTCTGGAAATCTGGGTAGTATTGAGTACCTCTTCATTGCCATTACTCCCAAGTCCACTCTGATCTGGAGTGGTAGTACCTGAGAGGGTCCCATCTATGTGTCAAATAGAACTGTTTAAAAATTATTCATATTTATCAGGAATACTTAATAGTAAATCATTTGTATTAAGAATAATTACTTCAAGCTATATGTGTCTACTAAAGATTATTATTAGTTACTCGAAATCATATAACAGCATGCAAACAAATGTCTCTCATTAAATTGAAATAGTCATTTGGAACCATCTAATAAGTATTAGATAGGAATACTTGAAATCATATAACTGTGAAAATTATTTGTATTAGAGAGGAATATTTGATACATGTATCTGTGCAAAAATTCTCAAGAAACTACAGAAAATAATGTAAATACGAATGTATAAGGAATATGATTCCCTAACCCTTAAGCATAGAATTACTCTAGATGGGTTGACATACTGTTAAAAACAATCAGTCAATCACTTTTATATTTTCTAAACCTTTCTGTTCTTTGGCAAAATTCAGATATCTTTTAAGTACGATAATAATCATCATCATTTTATTCATTAATATCTATCTTTTATTTATATTTTCCAATCAGAAATATTTTTTATCTGGAATGGAGCTTATAAAATCCTTGATATATTTACCATTTCTTGTATTTAGAACTTATTTAACCTTATCTGATATAAAACATTGAACTCTATAGCATTGATTTGTCAGACTGTCTTGGATATGCATTTTTTACAACAGGTTTATATTTTTAAGAAATAAATAATAACATCAAACCATTAAAACATACTTTCAGCAATCAGTATTTGATGGATGAACAAAATACAATTGATATTTAAAAAGAATATTTGTGCTCATTTTCAAAGCTCCTCTGATAAATATGCCCGACGTTTCTTTATGATTATTGCTATTCTAAAATGTCAGGATTTTGTGTATCATGTTCTGTCTAAATCACATTTAGAAGCACTGGGCATAAATATGACAACTTTGTGAAAATTTGTAGGATTACCAAAGTCGAGAAAAGGGATTGCAACATTGTTAGTATATCATAAATTATTTGAGTACTTGAATGTAGGTAACATCATGTTGGTGAAATCTCATTAACCACTCCAGGACAACAAAATTTCACAGTATTGAAAGACTGACCTGTTAGTGAGGCTTAGAATATGCTGACTGTATTCTCTTTCAAAGGATTAAGACCCTCCATCTCAAAAAAGGGGTATCCTGGTTATGATACTAAACTGCATCTGATGGTGAGGCTCCAGTTCTGGAGAACTAGGGAGTGTGGAATACCCTTTCATTGCCATTACTTCTAGGTCCACTCTGACCCAGAATAGTAGTACCTGTT
Organism: Sepioteuthis lessoniana; assembly: GCA_963585895.1. Taxonomy (NCBI): domain Eukaryota; kingdom Metazoa; phylum Mollusca; class Cephalopoda; order Myopsida; family Loliginidae; genus Sepioteuthis; species Sepioteuthis lessoniana. The sequence goes on from OY757905.1 coordinate 74,193,718, forward strand.
ATGATCCCATGTATGGATCAAATAGATTTGTTTAAAAATTTTTCATATTCGATCAAAATACTTGATGCCATATAAATTTAAATTATTTATATAAAAAATAGTTACTTGAAGCTATAATTTATTTTCATTAGTTACTTGAAACCATATAACTGTGTACAAACAAATTACTATCATTGAATAGAAAAAAATAATCATTTGAAACCATATACATATTAGTATTAAATAGGAATACTTTAAACCATACAACTGTGTGCAAATTATTTGTATTAGATTGGAATATTTGATATATATATCTTTGCATAAAAAACTCTTATGAAGCAACTATGCAAAAAATATAAATGTATAATGAACATGATTCCTTAACCTCTAGGTATGAAATAACCCTACATGGGTTGACATTCCATTAAAATCTATCAATCAATCAATATGGAAAAAATAACAATCATTTATAAACTCCTTATATTTGTAGCTGATTGTTTTTTTTTGTTTTTTGGGGTTTTTTTTTTTCAATTTGTGAGTAAATTTAACTTTCCTGTCTTAAGTGAAATGAAAAATGATTTAGTGTGTGTGCATGTGTAAAAAAAAAAAAAAAAAAATTCCTAGATGTATTTTTTAAAACCAGTACACTCTATGTAGCTTTACAAAAAAAAGTACTGGAAAATTTTTCCCCACTTACCTCCGCGATAAATGGTTATATTCTAAACACTCAGTTGGGGCATTGCAGTCAATCCATTATATAATTCTACAAGATGTGATCAAAAAGTATTTAGATTGAAGCTTTCAAATTTTAAGAATTTCAAATTTAAATGAATATGTGTGAACATAAGCAATTTATATGATAAAGTGATGCTGCCTAGACAAGTCAGTGTCAATTCCTGATCAAAAGTCTTGATACTTTTTATCAGTTGTTTTTGGCAAAACTCAAGATTGTGCAAGTACAGTGCTCTTTACACTCACCTGACCAAGCTCTGTGAAACACAGAATTTTGCAAGTGCGGTGTTCTTCACGCTCACCAGACCTAGCTCTGTGAAACACAGAATTTTGCAAGTGCAGTGCTCTTCACGCTCACCAGACCTAGATCTGTGAAACACAGGATTTTGACAGTGCAGTACTCTTCACACTTAACAGGCCTATCTCCTTATGACCTTTTTCTTGTTTCCTAAACTGAACTTTCATCTTGGGGGTTAGATTTGAGAATGTGGAGGATATGCACAAGAAATACAGTGGTGGAGAGGATTTTTAACAAATGAAGAACTCACAGGAATAAATGTGTTTGAATGCCTTGAGGACTATTTTTATGAAAATTAGTGTTTCAGTCATTTTTTGTTTTTGCCTTGGCAAATACAGCTTCAGTCTAAATACTTTTTGAGCATATCTTGTATAATATTTATGTAATACTAAAATAAAAACTTTCATTGTTTTAGTTAAATGACTGAATTGTCATATTTTGTTGAAGTGAATTCTTTTAACATATCTGGTAAAAATTGTATATAAAATGTTTGCAAGAACAAGTTCTATTTTGGTTCTTTTGCAAAGCCATAAATTTATCTACAATGGTCATTCAATAAGTAAAGTGAATTTTGCCTATTTGTGTTGGAAGTAAGAAGTAATGTTTACAGTTCCATTTTTTTCAAGAAAATCAATAGTGATAGATCCTTTCATGTCCCAGAAGACTGTCAACATGTCTTTCTTTATTGACCACTACATGTGGAATTTTTTCCTTACTGGAGAATTTCCACTTCATGGACTGTTTTTATTTATTTTTTTTTAACTAAGTCTTATAGTAACAAACCCATGTTTAACCTATTTGTAAACATTTTTTTAATTAAAACATGCTTTTCTGTACATAACACACATTCTCCAGTAAATTTCTCATGGTTTGCACTTTTCAGCTGCCAAAAATTTAATAACAGACCTCTAATCAAGCTTGGAGCATTCTGTCTAATCTGCTGCCATTGTGAATTGCCTCAAAAAATATTTTTGTGAGATTAAAATGATTTTTTTCTATAAATCAAAAATTTACATTTTATGAAAAAAAGATTTTGCAAAAAAAAAAGAAAAGTATTTTTCTTTTTCTACTCATTTGTTTTAATTTAAAAAAAAATCCTTTTAGTTATTAAATGGCCCTCATCTTTTGACAATTTGCTTTTGTGTTATTAAAAAGGTTTAAAATATATAAAAACAAAATCCTTTTATAAAAGATGCAGCTTTTCCTCTAAAGTAGGATTTCCTTGAAAAATTACCTTGCATCTTTGATTGTAAATATTACATTAAATAGACTAATGTTGAATTGTTGAAGAACTGATTAGAAATTTTTCCCCCAAATTTTATGAAAACTTACTTTACATTTCCCAAGTAAACAAACTCATAGGAAAAACAGCAAAAAAAAAGACCCCCCCACCCAATAAACATTGAATATAATTTCTAAGACTGTATTTTGTAACTGTAAAAATAGAGAGTTTCAGACATTATTTTTAATGGGTAGATTATTACTGGCAGATAAAATGACTTGTACAGATTAACAGATGGATTGATAAATAAAATAGTAAGTCTTTTACCTCCTTCTTCTCAAATTGCTACTTCTGCTCCCTTTTTTTAAGGGCACACTCCTCCTTGTCAACACTATGGCATCTGGGCGTACTTCTTTATCCTGTTTTCATTTATTTATTTATTTCTAAAGAATCAAAGATTCCTTTGTAGCAATAAATGGGAATTGGTTTCACTCCAAGAAGAGGAGAAAGACTTAGAACTCACAAGAGAATCAGAAATTCTTTGAAAGCTTTAACTTTGGGTGTCACATGATTACTAACTGGTTTGGTTTACTACTTTGTGACTGACATATCTCATGAAGTCTATAAAATTATTTTTTTTTGTTTTGCTTTCCAATCTTTTTTTCTTTTTTTTAATAGTAGCTGGCTTTCCATGTTATTTTATTTTTTCTTACTTTTCTCTTGATGAGAAATTACTTCTCTGTAGGAGAAGAATTTTCACATCCTAATCTAATTTTAATAATTAGAAATAATCTTTCGCAATTTCAGTGTGTGCATATATATATGTATATATATATATATATATATATAGTGTGTGTGTATATATATATATATATATATATATACATGCACACACTGAAATTGCAAACGATTGACAAAATCGGAGAGAACGGCTTCGAGCTGACAAAGAAAAGAAGCAGAAGGTACCCTGCAAAAACAATTGCCGACTACGCTGATGACATAGCGATACTGGCAAATACACCCAACCAAGTCAAAACACTACTGCATAGTTTTGAACGAGCAGCCGCAGGTATAGGCCTCTATGTCAATGCACACAAAACGGAATATATGTGCTATGATCAAACGGAGGACATCTCCACTCTAGACGGAACCCCTCTTAAACTAGCAGACAAATTCACTTACCTAGGAAGCAGTGTCGCATCAACCGAAAAGGACATCGACACGAGGTTAACGAAAGCATGGACTGCTATCAATAGGCTATCGATTATATGGAAATCAGACCTAACCGCTAAAATGAAACGCAGTTTATTCCAGGCAGCAGTCGCATCGATACTGCTATATGGATGCACTACATGGACTCTAACAAAACGGCTGGAGAAGAAGCTAGACGGCAATTACACAAGAATGCTGCCTCTTGAACAAGTCCTCGC
>OY757905.1:74202294-74427294 GCA_963585895.1 Sepioteuthis lessoniana
GTTTCATAAATATTATAATTATTTTTACTTTCAGGATGGATATGAAAGTGATTTGCACTCAGAACTTAGCAATGATCTCCAACCAAATCTTCTGCCAGGTAATGATAATTATCATTTTATTTTAAAATTTCAATGTTCAAATATCATTGTATATCGGAACCTCTTTTTTGAATTAATCAAGTTTATAATTCATTCCTGTACAAATTGGGACCCGTGGGCCATATGCAATACATATTGCTCTCAGAATGGCTTGCTCAGTTTTTCAAGTAAAATAACATTTATTAGAATATGCACCTGTAATTTAAAAAAATTGGAGGTGCCCGTGGTGTAGTCGTTATCGTCGTAGGGAAATGAACACGGCGACTCGAGTTCAAATCCTGGACGAGACTGATTGCGTTTAACATAGCACTAATACCCTTGGGAAAGGTATGAATCCAATTATTCTCCCTCCAGCTATGGGTAAATAGTAGGACAGACTAGGTTCTTCAGCCTTGGGCAGGCAACTAGTCTAGGAGAAGGAAAACTCTGAATTCAAACCTGTTAAACTCCGCTTAAAAATTGACCTTGTGTCATATCCTGCCCGAGCGGAGGGGTTGGGTAAATAGTACCTGTAATTTAAAAAAAAAAAAAAGTTTCATAAAATTTTGATTCATAGATTATGAAAATATTAAATTTTTTCTTTGATACATGGATCCTAGTCATGTTGAATACATTCATTTTTCAAGTATTCTCCTTTTCTTTTAATTATTATTCCATTATTTATGATAGCATCAGCATACATTAATCACATTGTTATCAGTGATAATATTATACTAAAACATCAATTTTTTTTTATTGGAAAGATCTCTTAATCAAAGAAAAAAAAATGAAATTTTCTCTATTGCTAAATCATATACTTATGTGTATGGTCTTTTGTAGGGAAAACAGTTGTGGTACCTCTAATGAAAAATTACCTGAAATGTTTTAGTAGTGCTTATGTATATGGTTTCTGTAGTGAAAATAGTCGAGGCACTTTCAGTGAAAAATTACCTGGAAATCTTTAGTAGTCCTTATGTATATGGTCTTCTCTAGTGAAAATAGTTAAGGCACCTTCAGAAAAATATTACCTGGAATTTTTTTTTTTTTTTTAAGAAAAATTGTTTCTATTTCATGTTAATATCAAAAATTAAAAGAATTGGTTAATTTATTTAAAGATCATCTGGTATGTTAATAACTTTTAAAGTTGAATAAAATAGTTTTTTTTCTCTATCTCTATTTACTTTTTTGATGTGCCCTGTATATTTTGGCCTTCTTAATGTAGTATTCCATAATAATAGAAATACTTTGGGAGGTCCTTGCTATTATATTCAGATTGTTTCTCCTACCTTTCAGCTGATTTTGTTTCAAATGTTCATGTACTTGTTTGTGGTTCCATTTTTGGCTTCTAGTTTTGGAAATTTCTTTGTCCTCTTTTTCAGTTCTATTATCATCTAATTTACGTAAAGATGTTGATAACACTGACTCCTCATTTTATCAAATGTATTTACTAAAGTTACATGAAAATATCTTGAAATATATTAAATTAAATTTATTTAAAGAAATCGCCATTAGTTTTAACCATGGCCTCCAGGCGACTTTGGAATCTTCTGGAAACCTTTCTAATAGTGTCCTTGTTTAGATTTGTAAATAGTGCCATTATCCTCGCCTCCAGTTCATCTTTGGTGTTGCACAGGATTTTGTTGGTCTCGCACTCAACTGTGCCCCATACATTGTTATAAAGGATACTGTAATCTGAGAAGTTTGACATTATGGGTAATGTGGTTACAGAAACTTTCTGACAGCCAACACTGGGTTTTCCTGCTTGTGTGGCATGGTGCAGAGTCCTTTTGCCAGATGTAGGGTGTTTTTGCAGCCTCCTTCTTGATCCAAGGCAGCACTACTTCATCTAGGCACTTGATGTAGGGCTCTGTAAGAAGATGAATGGAGGCATAATGTCACCATCTCTATCCTCAGATTGATACCCGAAATTTGTTCTGGAGGATCGAATTGCATCATGGTCACAGATTTTGTCACAGACTCTAGTGTGCTGCATAAAACTTGAAACAAAGTGCATGCAGGAAATTAATAATTTAAAATGGTGTGAATTTACCACTTGCATTCTCTGTGAGTGTGTGTGTGTGTATATATATATATATATATATATATATATATATATAATGCAATTAGAAGAAAACTCCAACCTAGTTAAATTGTCACTATAAATTTATTTCCACAAAGAATATCATTATATTCTTCATCTCATCAGATGACTCCACGCATTTAATTTGAGGTTGAAAAACAACAAATATGGATTACAGTCTATATATGTGTATGGGGAAAAAAATCAAAAAAACTCATTACTAAAATTTCATGTGCCTATTTTTATAATGAATTTCAAAACACTTCTAATCTAGAATAATCTAGATAAACAAAAAACAATGCCCTAATATCAAATTCTTTTGATTGGTTTGATGACATATCAACCACTGTTGGTTATTTAATGCCAAATCTGGTTTATACATATATATTATCATATATTAGATATATATGATTTGTAAACATAAGGCAACAAAGTGAAATTCTTCCAAGTATTGCTATATATCATTAATAATTCAATTAAACATCTCTCATTTATACACTGTTAAAATATCAAACAGTTCTATTTCAAATAATTCAGTTTAGCATAAGACATTTGTTTGTTCTTAGTTTAAATGTTAAACAGTTCTATTTAACCAATAGATAGGACCATATCGGGTGCTACCACTCCGGGCTAGAGTGGACCTGGGAGCAATGGCAATGAAGATGAACTTCACATTCCCCAAAGCTCCATCATTACTGAAGCTTTGTTATCAGATTGTTTAATATGATATCCAGGACACTTGTTGTCATATCTTACCCCTCTGCAGAGATACAGTCAGTGTATTCTACAGCCCCAGCAGACTGGGCTGAATTTCTTTTGAAGTGCTTATACTTTTATCATTTTCAGTTTTTTTTTTTTTTTTTTTTTTTTTATAGTAAGACTCAGATCTTGATGTGTTATATATGATGCTGTTAAAGATATTCCCACACTCAGTTGATTATTCTTTTGGCAAAGCTTAGAATGCACTGAATGCATCCCCACCTCCCTCCTGCAGAGAGGGTAAGACCTCCTAAAAAGGGGTTTCCTAGGTATTAGATACAAAACTGGATCTTATGGTGAGACTCCAGTTCTGGAGAGTGTAGAGTACCCCTTTATTGCCACTACTCTCAGGTTTACTCTGACCTGTGATGGTATTACTGGTTAGGATCCCATCTATGATTCATATAACACATTTATATTCAATTGGCGAAGATATCTTAGTTTGGTCTGATTCTTCCAGTCCTCTCTTCTTGCTCATCCTCATTCCTGGCTTGCCAAAACCATTATTGGCATCATGACTTCTGAAAATCAGGCTCAAACAAGTCTCTGTTATTTGGAGTAGGGGACTCGGCTGTCACCACTACACTCCCTCCGATACCATCATCATTATGCAAGTGGCATCTGTTGGGTAGGCTTTCCATCTATTGCTTCATTGGAGACATAGTGCAGTAGTCTCTTCTCTGCTCTGAGATGGTCCCATTGTCAACTGCTGGCCTTCATTGTCATTACTGTCACTTGAGCTGCCCAGGTCAGAATCAACTAAATGGTCATCTTCGTCTCTACTATTACTAACTGTTATATACATTTCATCATCACTTGATGTGGGTATATCATCCTCCACAAGATTGTTCGTGGCGTAAGGAAAGGGGCAGATGTCCCTCACATAGCACAGCACTCCATCTATGCACATTATCTTGGAACTTTCTAACACAGAATTTACTATAGAAATACACTGTTTTTTGCACGTGTCAAGCCTCACTGTTGGCAGCTCCAAGTTCACTGACTGAAAGGGGGCAAGGGTGGCGATGATACAATCTGTGACATCAGGTGTTTGACTCTCTTTACAAAAAGCTGGTGCAAGTAGAGTTTGCCTAGGTCATGCCATTGCAACCACAAGTTCTTCAATCTTTTTGTCAACCAATATGACTTTCAAGCAACTCTCTTAGAGTCAGGAATTCCATCCTGGCTGAAGATCAGAAGAGTCCCCTTACATGACTTGTCATCCCATTCACAAAAGTGCCCTTCATCTAGCATTTAGGTGACATATCCTCCATCAGCAAAGCCAGATCCTGCAAGTCCATCAAGAACTTGTCCACAGTTTACCCTGGATGAAGGCAGCGCATGGTAAATTGGTCAAAGGCCACAAACGAGTCTTTTCCATTGGCTTTTACAAGGGCATATTTAATTTGTGCAATGTCACCCCATTGCTCTTTCAACAGCTGCTGATATGTCTCTCAAGCCTTACCTTTTAATTGCAGTGGCAGGACTTATTCCACTGTGTCTATCTTGTTTAATTCACAGTTCAGCTCCAGATCTTCCAACCATTCCATTACTGGCAAATTCATCGCTGTGCTTCTGAACTCGGTGATCAGCTTAAGATCAAACTATCAAATTGCCATGCTGCTTATAATGCTAAAATAGCTTGAAAGATATTTTAGTGACTGGTTTTAGCTTGGTTTGATTCTTCCGGTTATGGTAGTATCTTCTCTTCTTGCTCATCCTCATTCCTGGCCTGCCAAAACAGTCTGCTTATTGGCACCATGATGTCCGAAAATCATGGCAGAAAGGAGTCTGTCATTTGGGACAGGGGTTTGGCTGTCACCACTACAATAGGACCACATGAAAAACATCTTAAGGAACAACTATACAAAAATATAAGAAGATAGAATGAATGAGATTCTTTAACCTCCTGGTATAATGTAATCCTGGAAAGGTTGACATGCTATTTAAGTCAATCAATCAATTATGATTCTGATATATCATTTGTGATACAATTTAAAATATTTTCTAGATTTAATCGATATCTTGTTGAAATAGAAAAAATAGTGTTGGCTTTTTCCTTTTTAAAGTTGTCATATTATGAAAATATATTTTGATGTTTTAGAGCAACCTATTTTGAATATATATACTTAGCCAATTCTGTATAAATCTAATTGTTTTGAAATAAATAGTGGTTGATTGTATACTCAGTTGATTTATTAAAGTTTTGTACAAATATATATATATGTTGCGGAGCCGATAAGTATGTCGACCCCGTAAATGAATTATGTGAATGAGAACAGCCAAAACAATAGGAAGGAACAAAGGCGAGATAACAATAATTACAAGTGACAATTTATTTTGTCGTATTTACAAGCGTATATGTAAATGTCCGTGGCGGTTGTATGTGGCCTTCAGCTAGATTGGGTGATGTTGGTAGCTGGTATGATCGCATTGTAGATGTTCGCAGCTGGGCGCTCGACGCGGGACGTTGGCGGTCGGTTGAGTTGTTGAGTTGAGCTAGATGTTTGATGCTGGTAAGCTGAGGTCGGTCGAGTCGTTGAGTTCAGCTGGACAGTCGTTGCGGGCAGCTGAGGTCAATCGAGTCGTTGGGTACAGCTGGATAGTCATCGCGGGCAGCTGAGGTCGGTCGAGGTTGGTAGATCGATATCCCCGGTTATGACGGTATGTTGTGGTTAACCAAGGGTGTATCGATCCGGTTGCTGGCTTGTACGGCGGGTCGTACGTGAGTCAGGTGTTGCAGTGGTAGAACAGTCCGTAACAGCGAGTTGTTACATGGACTGCGTTGTACCTTGCAAGAGCGTTGAGGTCGCGGAAAGGCTAGGGCCTTGCTGGGCCCCCTAGCCGTGCGGACGTATCGGATGGGAGTGAAGGCTTTGTCGTGTCAAAGCCGTGCGGACGAGAGCGAAGGCTTTGTTGTGTCAAAGCCGTGCGGACGAGCGGACAAGAGCGAAGGCTTTGTCGGGTCAAAGCCGTATGGACGATCGGATGGGAACGAAGACTTTGTCGGGTCAAAGCCGTGCGGACGAGCGGACAGGAGCGAAGGCTTTGTCGGGTCAAAGCCGTGCGGACAAGCGGACAGGCCAGAAGGCCGAGGCTAAGATGGGCGTTATCTTAGCGCTGTGCAGATAGCAAAGCATTAGCTAAAGGCTGGACCGTGCCATTAGCGCTGCGCAGCTTATCGGACAATCGGAACCGAGTGAGAGTTAAGACCGGTTGGTCTTAGAATCCGTCTTCGTGTTTGCCGCCTGGCCGTCTACTTCGACTGGTCATTACTGACCGCCAGAGATGCTCTGACCCGCAGACAGAGACCTCTTATGGTCCTAAAAAGGACCTTTGTGCATACCTATGTAGGTGGAAGAAAAGCAGATCTACCACGAGAAGTGGGATCAACGCCGGAAGGTAAGGTGAATGCAACCGCACAAAATGCAGGATTCCTCCTTAAAGAGCTTCGCCAAAAAGCGCACCCTCCATTGCTCTGGCTGTATATCACTTGGGGTCACCACTTGTTGCGGAGTTGACATACTTATCGGCTCCGCAACATATATATATATATATATATATATATATACCCACCCAACTCTTGACTCAAGGTTAATTTTTAAAATAGACATAAATGTAAATGTAAGATGTTGTTCATTGTATGGCCTCTTTTTCACTTTGTATTTCATTAAAGCTGTATTGTCTGGCTTCAGAAGATAAAGGAATATAAAAAATCCTATTCTTTCACATTTATGATAAATATTAACTGACTGGAAAGGATGATACAAAGAAAAGAAAGAATGCTTTATTTTGATCTGTCAAACTAGGATGAAATGGTTTTACTGTACAGAAATTAAGAAATGTTCTTGTCATAAAGTTCCTGGTTGTTGAGTTACTACAGCATAAAATTAAGTGTTAATAGAGAATTGTTGTTTTATGAAGTAGTGTTAGAAATTTCAACCAGATGGAGTTTAGGATTCAACTTGGATTTTCATACTAGCTGAAGTACCTGTCGATTCTAGGTAAGATACCAAGACTTGGTTAGGTTAGGTTATTTAGTTTAATGGCATATCAACTCTTGATGGTTATTTAATGCCAAATCCTGTTTAAATATATGATTTTTAAGTGAATAGTTTGTAGGTAACATTTTTTAAATAAGTTAAAATTTATTTGTTTGCACTCATTTCAATAGTTTCAAGTATAGCTGTTTAATACTAATAATTCTATTTAATATTAATGAAAAGTTCTGTTAGACTTATAGATGGGACTGTAACATATGAACTCATTTTTTAAAATTAAAAAAAAAAAGTATTAACTTTATTGATTTTTAAATGTTTACTATTTACAGTTTAACAAAAATAAACTTTCATTCTGATGTACTACCGCTGGCAAAAATTATAGAATTAGCACATTTAGAAGATGTTCACTTAAGTTTTTTATTTAGCAGTAAATAAACTAATTACAAGTAAGACAAAACATTTTTCTTAATTGCTAAACATTCTAGCTTCATAAAATATTTCTTAAACAAACTAGATTAGATTATTCAAATCAATGGTATAATTATTTTCCAAGCCATGTAGAGAGAAAAATGGAATAATCCAATGTTTAGGAAAAATTATGGAATGATCTTATAATTTGAATTCTTAAAACAAAGTTAGTGAAAGGCGTTGGTTGTTCCTAAGTCAGCTGATGAAGTAATTTTTCAGGATGAAAGGTGAAAATCCTTGAAGTGTGCTAATTTCTTAATTTTTGTCAAGTACATAAAAAAGCATAATTACATGATGTTGAATGGAGTTGATTATATGACAAAAAATAATTTTCTGAAATAGGAAATGAGGAACAGTGAAAAATTAAAATATTGGTCCATCTTACTTTCAATCTTTATTTGTTGATGATACAAAATTATGATATAAATTGTGATGTTTGATTTGTAATAATTGTGTTTTTTTTTTTGTTTTTTGTTTTTTGTTTTTTTTCAGGTGAGAGGACAATTTTCAGCCTGGATAAAGTACTTAAATTTAACTCCTTTATGAATCTCAAGCAAGGAGTATCTGGAGCTCTCCATATCACCAATTACAAATTGTCATTTGTAACATCTAGTAAATTTCCAGAAGGGGTAAGTATTCTTGTTGCTATATAAGTTACTGAGTTAATACTATTATCTGCATTAATTTCTTTCTTCATTTACCAAGTAGATATTACAACAACAACATTAAAACAAAAGGACAACCAAAGACAAGATAAAATGAGAAAAAAAGGCAAAAAAAAAAAAAACCCTACTAGTAGCATTTCTGAATTCTAGTAGTTACTAAGTCAGTTAAATTTAAAAAAAAAAAAAAAAAAAAGTAGCTTCTCTTGATTCCAATGATTACTAAGTTGGTCATTTGAATTTTTATATATACAGCATGTCTCAAAATAGATGCAACTTATTAATATGATAATAATTTATTACTGAGACAAGTGAAATGGCGGTCATTTGGAACATGTCCTGTAAAAAATGCATCCTTTGCATTAGAGAAATCAAATCAATGTTTTTTTTTAATTGTTATTATATCAGCTTCCAGGTCATGCAATCTTTTTTTGAGTTTCTTGTCTTAGTAATAAGTCATTATCATATTAATGGTTTGCATCTATTTTGAGACAGTTTTGAATGGTTTTGTCTCCAAATAAGTAGTGACTCAATATATTTTTTCCTCTCTTGTCCAAGAGATTGAGATCGATGACTAATAGTTGTTATAGTATACTATTTTCAAATCTGAAACAAAAAAAGAACACAGCATTATTATTAGTAGAGTTATTAGCTGTCACATAGGTCCCATGTATATTGAGACATCTGATATATGGTTTCACGATCACATACGTGATAAACTGTCACCAAATGCAGTTAATTCTGTATCTATGCTATCCTAACATAGATGTATGTATGCCCGATCACTAGTATTTAGCACCCTTTACATTGGTGTAAAAACATTGGCCTAATGAGTAGAGTGTTCAGCAGTAATCCGGGAGACTGGGGTTCACTTCCAGGTTGAGTCATACCAAAGACTCAAAAAAATGGTACTTGGTGCCACCTTGCTTAACACTCAGCATTATAAGGTAAAAATCAAAGGTAAAGTGGAGCAATCCAGGGAATGGAGTAGTACCCTCCCCTACACATTGGTGTAGTAGTTATTGAAAAGGAGCCTTTGGGTCACCCTTGACTAAGGTCACCAGCTTTACTTTACTTATGTCTGGTTTATGTCATGGCTTTTTGAAGTAATTAATGATATAGATTGGAGTGGGACTAATTCATATAGTGAATGAACTAAAGAATAAACAATATAAATTTTGTGATAAATTAGTTAATTTCTACTGACCTTTTTCAGAGGATGTTTATTTCATTTCCAAATGAATAGACTTAGGAATACCATGGCATTCAATTGTGAATGAGACTAAACTTTATTGCAATGAATTAACCATTTAACTTGCATGTATTTATAAATAATTTCAAATATGGAAGTAATTTGATTTTTAATTAAAACATCATTAAGTTTGAAAATCAGTTTATTAAAGGTAGTAAATTCATAATGTGAAAGTTAATGAATAAGACTAAATATTTGGGTGTTAAAATAGTGTTTTTTCTATGGTTTAATTTGTTGTTGAATTCTTTTGGGGTAAGGGTTTCAAGATGTAATACCTATCTTTGCGTGTGTCAAGATGTAATACCTATCTTTGCGTGTGTCAAGATGTAATACCTATCTTTGCGTGCGTCAAGATGTAATACCTATCTTTGCGTGCGTCAAGATGTAATACCTATCTTTGCGTGCGTCAAGATGTAATACCTATCTTTGCGTGCGTCAAGATGTAATACCTGTCTTCATAGATTTCTAGAATTAATGTCATGTTTGATAAACTTTCTTTAATCTTTTCTATTATAGTGAACTTATCATTTCAGTTTATGTTATGTTCTTTTAGGTGGAAATGTTTTATTGAAAGAAGTTTATTATAATTCATAGATTTCTGTATCAACAATTGTTTATTCTAAAATTAAAGGGCCATTATAATTACCTTATTTATTGTTTAAAGCAATATGTCTGCATTTTAAAAGGTAAATGATGTTTTTGATGTTACAGTTTAACTTATGGTAAATTTTAAAAGTCTTATTGTTAGTAGAATTAGTAAATAAACAAGTGTATTTGATATGTTATAAAAAATAATCTTCATATTTATTTTGTAAGGTTAGCATAGTTCTGGCACAAGGCCATAAACATGAGTGATAATTGTACTCATTTGCACTGGTTTGTTTGCTTAGTTTGTTAACCATTGCATCACAAGTCACTCCTTAAAACCTAAACATACTTTAGATTTGACACGTCACAATTAAGGAGAACTTACTTTGTAGTAATTGATCCATACTAATATATCTAGTGGCATAGAGGATCAAATGACTGCAAGTTTCTTCAAATCTCCAGAATTCTCAATATTCTTGCTTACTAACTTTAAGTGTTGTGGTTTGCTTAAATAATTACATTTCCTGGATCCAGGAAAAATGACTTTTCAAAAGATTTTTAAGTTGTGTTAATGCTTGGGTGAATCAAAAATTTTGCAATGTTTTGGTAAAGTGTTGCACAATTTGGGAGCTCTGGATGATTTTGCAAAGTGACAAACCACAATGGACTGTGAGATATTGAGATCACCTGATACTCACCAGGTTTGTCTCAATGGCTTGGAGCATGGCCTCAAAATCAACAGTTTTAGCCTAACCTGAACTTGCTTGATTGTTGAGGTTCTTGCAATATGACTTTTTCAACCAACTAGTTATTGTACTGTGATTGACTGAGTTTTCACCTTTGGAACAGCAAATGTTTTTGGTTGTTTCTTCCATGTTATGGCCTTGTTTGAACTTGTAAAGTATAAGTTCCTGAATTAAACTACATTGTGCATTCAACTGTGTGGCTTTCAAGTCATACATAGAGTGAAGCAACAAACAAATATATTAGCTCACTAACATGATACTACCAACCAAAGCAGATACCTTCCATACCTTGAACAACTTAAGTTGCATGATATACATGCCACAAACTACCATATACCAAAATATTACAAAACTTTTCACTGGCTGTGAAACCTGAAATTAATTGTTGCAAAATTGAAATTCTGAAATTAGAGTGTGGAATATCAAGCAGCTGTAATCAACTATAGACTGCTTGTTTTCACATGTTTAATAATTATCAAAGTAAATATTACTTGATAACATTTTGGTCAAAGTTGGGTGTAAGTTTACAAAAGAAAGTATATAAAGCTTTTATTATGCCAACATGACATGGGTTTAAGTTTATCCCCTAGATTTGAAAAATTATTTTTTTAACATCTAATATTAATTTAATAAAATGCCTTTCGTAACAAAAAAAAATACAGAAGAAACTTTTACTTTTGATATTTAGTTTTTAATTATTTATTTTAACAAAGAAGATTTTAGTTGATGCTATTTGGGTAGTTTATATTTTAACCTTTGGTCTAGTGGGTAGAGTGTTTGCCAATGGCCTGCGAGACCAGGTTCAATCCCTGGTCGAGTCATACCAAAAACTTAAAAAATGGTACATGATATTTCCTTGTTTAACAGTCAGAATTATAAGGTACATATCAAGGTTAAAGTGGAGCAATCTAGGGAAAGGAGTAGTGCTCTCTCCTACACCTCAGTGGAGTAGTTATTGAAAAAGGAGCCTTCGGGTCACCAACTTTATATCTAAACCAGCCTATTGCTCAGTGTATCATCGATCTTATGTTAAAACTAAGATTTTTTATTATTATTGTTTATAATCATGAGGGATTTCATTTTTAATTTATATAATTTACTGAAAAATAAAATTTAACAACATTATAAATCAAATGTATTTTCCTGCAAAAGATGAACATTACTAAAAGTGTTCTATTAATATTTTATTGATCCTGTATGAACAATCATCTGGCAGATATGCTGCTGATCCTCCCTGACATAGTTCCTTCCCTACAAAAATCCCTTGCTAGTTCATGAGATTAGATACCTTGAGTAAAGACAGGTAGATGGTGTTGCATCACTCATTGAAATGGGGAGAGAGACCATTTGCCTTGAAAATTGGCATATCTTTTACCTAAGTTTCAACATTGACCTCTGGTATCTGGAAATATTCAACTATTTCAGCCACAAGACAGGCAATCTAGTAAAAATTGTGAGTTGGAAGATTATTTTGTCTTTCTTTCATTGGGGGAGATCTTGCCTTGAAAATTGGCACTTGAAATCCTAGTTTTTATCTAGACTCAAACACTAATTCTAATTAACCCTCTTAGTAAGGCTTAGAATTTGCTGACTGTATTCTCTGCAGTGGGGTAAGACCCCCATGAAAAAAGGGTGTTTTGGTTATGACACTAAACTTCATAGGAGGTTGAAGCTCCAGTTCTGCGATCTGGGGAATGTGGAGCACTCCTTCATTGTCATTACTCCCAAGTCCACTTGTTAGTCCAATCTTAAGGTCAAATAGATCTGTTTAAAAATTATTAGTATTAGATAGAAATATGTCAAACTGTGTGCAAAGAAATGATAATTATTTGACAGAATTATTTTAATGTTAGATTAAAAGTACTTGAGGCAATATAATTATATGCAAATTATTTGTACCAAAGACAGTTACTTGAAGCTATAATTGTTTACTAAGGATTTTTTTTTTTACTTGCTTAAAACCATATTATTGCATGTAGGTTATTGTCACTTGATAGGAATACTTGAAATCATACGAGGTGCATACAATAAGTTTCCAGACTTTTTCATATGGGGATTTAAAATTGTTGTAGACTCTTGAAAATTCAGTATGTTATTGCTATACATCATGACTGACTAATTTTTATGATTTCAGGTTCAAATGAGCACCTACAGCAGGAATTGGAATATACCCTACTAAAGCCTGATTGTCACAGTTGGTGAATTTCAAAAATGCAATCTGACACTTTAGAAGAACGATATGCAATAAAATTCTGTTTTAAACTTGGAAAAAATGCCACAGAAACACATGGAATGCTTCAGACTGCTTTTCGACCATCTTGCATGAATCGAGGATCAGTTTTTGAGTGGCATAAGAGATTCAAGGAAGGCAGGGAGTCTGTGAGGGATGATGAGAGGTGTGAGAGGAGTAAGGAAGTCAATACACCAGAGTTGATTGGCCAAAGAGTTAGGGTTAGGGTTACTATGTTGAGGTTTTATAGGAGTTCAGGAAGAGATTCTGTCGGAAGAGGCCAGCAATCTTCAAATCGGGTCAATGGCATTTCCAGCTGGACAATGCACCAGTCCACAACTCCATCCTTGTCATAGACTATTTGACCAAGATGGGCATCAAAACAGTTCCTCACCCTTCCAATAGTCCAGACCTTGCTCCCTGTGACTTATGGTTATTCCCTAAGCTCAGAGGCTGTCGTTATGAGACAATTGAGGAGATGAAAGAGGCTGTGATGAAGGTCATTGACATGCTGACACAAGAGGACTTCCATGGGGCCTTCGGAAAGTTGTTGAAACGGTACAACCAAGTGCATTGTAGCTGGAGGAGATTGCTTCGAAGGGGACTAGAGTTTCATGTATGTACTATCAATAAAAGTGCCCATATGAAAAAAAGTCTGGAAACTTATCGTAAACACCTTGTATAACTGTGCAAACTTAGTATAATCAAATCGGAATAGTTACATAATGTAAACAATATGAATTCTTATTCTTAGTGCAAACTGATAAAAAGATGAACAAATGCTGTTAAATTTAACCGCTACAAATTCTAAAAAACGAACAAAACACTGTAGAAATGATTATTTTTATGTTGACAAATCCTATTAAAGTTTTTAATTTTTTTTTCCATTTTAGCCTGGATACAAACTTCAGAATTCTGTAACTAGTGAAAATGACATTCCATTCACAAACATTGATTGTATATATCAAGGTAAGTTTTATTTATTTAAAAGAAATCTTTTATTTCAACTCTTTACAATTTGGTTAATTTGAATAAAGAAGTTTAAAGAATTCAATATTTGAA
This sequence comes from Sepioteuthis lessoniana, assembly GCA_963585895.1. Taxonomy (NCBI): domain Eukaryota; kingdom Metazoa; phylum Mollusca; class Cephalopoda; order Myopsida; family Loliginidae; genus Sepioteuthis; species Sepioteuthis lessoniana. The sequence goes on from OY757905.1 coordinate 74,216,221, forward strand.
GACACACATTCTTACATCTATACACAACCTTCTAGAATTGTTAATATTGTATAATATTTTTGTTGTTATTTGTTTGAAATCAAAATGATGTAAAATAAATTTTTAATTAAATTTAATTATCTGAAGTAACAATTAAATTTTAATTAAAAATTTGCTATTAAAATCTTGTCATTTAAGTGTGTTTTGCTAAGTCATTTAAAATTTTTTTTGTTTTCATCTTGAAAAGAAGTTGCATTTTTACTTCAGAAAATAAAATGTTTATATTTTAATTAGTATTTTGTGTATATTATTTTTTTAATGTTTTAATAGGAAACCATCTTTTTTAAATGTGTTCAATACAGGAATTTATTTCAGGATCTGTTTATAACTTGGTGAATTAATGAACCTGAAAGAGATTAATGACTGACTAATTAAAATCTTGACAGGAATTAATAAACACAATTTAATTTTTTTTTTCGATGTTTCTCACCTTGGCTATTTTGCTTGGCAATTAATTTCTTTTTTCTTCTTTTTTTTTTTTTTTTCTAGATTTCTTAAAATTTAATTTAAGAACTGTATTTCCTGGCTTTCAAGATACAACTCTAATTTGAGTACCTAATTAAAAGAAAATACTATTAGAGTAGAAGTGAATTAAGTGTGCTCTCAATTAGGTAATATCCTCCCACCAACATCCTCCTTGAGCAGACACTTTGTTGGCAGAGATTGTATCCCCTGTGGTGAGGTACCTCCTCTCAAAAAAAGAGGTGTTCTGGATATGACACCAAACTGTATGTGATGGGGAGGCTCCGGTTTTGGCACTCTAGGGAGTATGGAATACCCTTTCATTTCTATTACTTTCAGGTTCACTCTGTACTGGAGTGGTAGTACCTGTTAGGGTCCGATCTATGAGTCAAATAGATTTGTTAAAAAATTAATTCATATTTAATAGGCATACTTATGTCGCACAACTGTAAATCATTTGCATTAAGAATAGTTACTTGAAGCAATGATTGTTTACCAAGGATTATTATTATTTATGTGAAACCATTAAACTGTGTGCAAACAAATAATTGATTAAACAGAAATAATTCCTTGAAACCACAGAATTACTAGCATTAAATAGGAATTCTTGAAACCATACAACTGTATGTAGATTATTTGTATTTGATAAGAATACATGATATTTAACAATGTGCAAAAATCTCTTAAACAAAAATATGAATGTGTAATTAATGTGGTTCCCTAACCTCTCGGTAATAGTGGGGTTAAAGATGATTTCAATTGAAGCAAGTGATGAGAAATGTTTACCTTTTGAGTTATAGGACTCAGGGTATTGAATTGTTACAAAGTGGATGTATTTAAGAGTTATAAGGGTTTTGATAATTTCCTTAGAAGATGCAGTGAGTTTCTTTCTTCCTTAAAAGATTGTTTGGAAATGTGTTTGTTCATTTCTTTTGTTTATTATGATTGAGCTTTTAGAGATACCCACTATTTGAAACTACCTTCAATGCCAGATTTTTCTTTTTATTCTTACTAACTTTTCTGAAAATAAAAGGAACATTTTTTTTGCGGGGGGTTGCCATCATTGTTTCTTCTAAGCTATGTGGGCCTAAAAATTTATTCAATTTATGAATTCTGACAGTTTCCAATCAAGGAACAAAGGTTCATAAATAAAACTATATGACCAAAGACAATCAATCATTATACTGATTTTACTCTGACCTCTGTTTTATAACCATTAGGCTTTTAAAAACCAATGATTGTCAAAAGTAAAATTATTTTTCATGAACTTCACTTCATCACAGGGTTTTTGGTTCCAAACAGGCTATGAAAGAATTTAAAGGAATATTGATTATTATCAAATATATTCCAGTGACTTGTCAATATATTTTATGTATTTCAAAAAATATTTTATTGAAACAACAGTTATTACTAAGCATCAAATCAAAATTTTAAAAATTACCTGTATTGTGTAAGTTGTAAATTTGTCCAGCATGGATTCAAGAGGCAAGTGAATTGTCACTATGTATCTGATCTCCCACCAGGCAAAAATGCAATACAAGGCCATTTTATAGTGGGGACCATGCATGAATCAAGAGTCATGTGCTGCGGGTTCAAAAAACCTTGTTGACATTCCCCTTTTGAGACATCTCAAGTGCTGAGCAATCAACTCAATCCTGTAAAGCAGGAGGTATGGCATCCTGAGATCAAGTGTTCAAAAGACAATCACCTGGCATGAATGTCAAGTGGCCTTGCCTTGAGGCAAGTAAATTGTCTCCCTTGTGAACAAACCCCTAACTGCTTTAATGGAAAAAGGTGATCCCACCTCTGATCAGCAGGTGAAACAGAATAATTTAGCAACATTTGTGACCCAAGGATGATGAGTTCATTCGTTAAAAGAATCAGCATAAACCATCTCCACAACAGTCATGAAAATTAGAAGAATATTGTTAACACATTTTATTTAGTGTTTCGTTCCATATCTAATATCCTTGATGTGATGTGAAGCTCTTAACATTTTTTAGTATTGTTTTCCTTTGATAGCATCTCGCGGGACAAGGCCCATCCTCCCTCCCAGTAATATTTGTACTGGATTACATGGTTCTAGTAACAAGGAATGATCCTGAACCTGACCTATTATTGAATGATTGTGATAGATTGCCTTTACAAAGTGAAAAAGCTCTTACTTTGCTAGTTATCTAAGTGGATTCATGCCTTTCTCAAGAGGATTAATGTGTGATGTGTCTCAGACAGATATTTTTGATTTTATTCTCCATCTGGTCAACTATTTGCAACTCCAAATTTGAGAAGCCACCAGTCTAAAAAGAAAAAGACCACTGTAGAGGGTGGCCTTACAAGTTTGCCTCTCTAGAGATGACTTGCTCTTTTCACAGGGAAATCATTTATAGTAAACAGAGCAATTTTATTGTGACATATGATTTTTTATTGAAGTATACTAGATATGACATTAAAATTCTGGTATTGTGGATTCAATTCTGGAGCTCTGAGAAGAATTGAGTTGATCTTTATTGCCATTACTCCCAAGTCAGCTCTGGCTCAGAGTGGTAGTACCTGTTAAGGTTCCATCTTTGGGTAAAATAGATCTGTTTAAAGATTATTTGTTTTTGATTGGAATACTTGATACTATATAACTGTTAATCATTTATATTAAGAATAGTTATTTGAAGCAATAATTGTTTATTAAGGATTATTATGAGTTGCTTGAAACTGTAAACAAATCACTGTTATTAAATAGAAATAGTTACTTGAAACCATGTAATTGTGTATAAAATATTATTAGATAGGAATAGTTGAAACCATAGTATACAAATTAATTGTATTTGATAGGAATACTTAATATCATATAACTGTTTGCAAAAAATCTATTAAACTGTTACATAAAATGTAAATATAAATGTACAATGAATGTGATTCTCTAACACTAGGCAGGTTGACATGCTGTTGAAAATCACTTGATACAGTACTACTGAAACACCAATAGATTTGTGCAAATTAAGAAATCTTAATTCTATTCCACAAAATAGTGATTTATAAAGTTCATTCTGGATTCATAAACAAGTCTGGTGATAGAAAGAGAAACGTACCTCTTAGAGCCAAGTGGTTATGCACATATCTTACATGCAAGATATCTGGGAAAAGAAACATGGCTGCTCCTGAAATCAGAAGTTAAAAGAAATGGCTCTTGTGCTTGAAGGAAATTCAGTGAAATAAACTTGTGATGCATGCAAGTTTCAGCATGTCAATAAAAAGTGCATTACTGAAGGAAGGACTGTTGAATTGTGACTTTGATTCAGAAGAATTATGGAATGTGTTGCTAACTCAGTGACATAAGAATAACAACATTGATCTGTAGTTCGTCTTTTTGGGCAACTTTGACTCTACTGTAGTTTCCCTTGTCTTCAGAAGGTACTTGGTGTTTCCTTCATGTTTTAGTCTATTTCTGGTATCACTGATATATTTGTCTTTCTTGAATTGTATCCTGGCAGATACCTGCCAAAAGTTTGGAGTACAACCTCCCTCCCCCCAACTTTTTTTTCCTACACAAAGACTGCTCATTGTCAATGAGACAGTATCTTAATAATTTTGTGTAGGTTAATGATTATTAAAACAATTTTCAGCTTCAAAAATACAGAGAGAATTTAAAAGATTTAATGAAAAAAAAATCTTTGATGTCAGGAAATACAGACATTTTTCTCTCACAGAGATTTTGATTCTTTTTTTTACTTAATGAATTTGAATTTATCCAGTTAAATAAACAGAATAACATCTTCACTTGTACTAAGTAAATTAATTTGATGTAATAAAAATTAGGTGTTTGAAAGTTTGTGTTCATGTGCAAATATAACATTTTAAAAGGCCTATTATAAGTTTCACTATTTTAAAGGATTTTCTAATTGAGTTGAAAAAAAAAATCAGAAATCAAATTATTACATAGATTGAGGTTCAAGTTAAGTGGAATGAAAGTTTAAAATTTCTTGGGAGACTTTATTGATATAGAAACAGGATGGGTTTTTTATTGCTTTATTTTTATTTTATTTTATTTTTGTTTTGTAAAGAAATTGCTGTTTAATTTTTTTTTAAACCTGAGAAATCATAAAAAGTAACTTGTGAATAAATCTAGTGATGGGGGTGGGAAAGAACAAAAACTTATCCTAAACTTTTGGGACCAGTCATATTTTTAAATTTAGAAGTTTTTGCTTTCATATTAGAAGTTTATAAGTACTATATATCCTGGAATTAGCCAGTACTAAAATCTATTTTTTTAAAAGGTCAAGTGCTTTACTACTATTATACAATATTTGTGATTGTGTCAATAACATTAATATTTTTGCTGGAAAAACCTATTAATAATATTGCAATTTATTTGCATTGTGGTAAGGTAATAAATGAATTAAATAAATACACACCATAAAATTACTATCATACTTTTTATTTCTATTCAGTTCATTTTGACATTTTAACAATATTCAAAAAAAAATTACAAAACAACAAAAATATTAATAGGCCAAAAAGGTAAATCTGACTGGGTAGGAATGCTGAGAAACAACTGACTCAACAAAAATTTAAGTGTACATCAAGTCAAGTTTTTCTGAAAACTGTGCAGACAATACTTTTGGTTTCAGAGATTTTCAGTTTTCAGAATTCCTAAAAGAATATGAACTGGAATTAAATAATTGAATTTATTCTGAATTGAATTTCAATCCAGGTAGTTACATTATATAAAGTATTTTCTTTATTCTTCTTTTACTGTTTTTTGCACCATCTTCCTATTGCTTTTTATTCCACCATTCTGAGTTGATACAACTTTTGACAGATCCAACAGGAAATTAAAACTAAAGAAGTAACTTACCATGAGACTTCAATTTGCTTCCTCTACTTCAGAAGCCCACCTTTCATGGAAGTTATCGTAACTATTTTGGCCACAAAAGCCTCGCTTATTAAGCAGGATACAATCTGTAATCATTTTTCTCACATCTTTCCTCCCTAGTTCTCTGTCCACTTTTTTTACTGTAAAATTATTTATTCTGAAATTTGCACATGTAACAATTTCATTATTCATTTTACTCTTATTGTTAGTTTATAAACAACAATAATGATAATAAAACAATCTGTATCTGATATATGTTGTGTGTGTTTAATACTTTAGATAGTGTACAGATACTACACTCTGATCCTTGAACACTTTGATGATGAAAAGGTTAGCAGACCATTGTGAGTTTGTTTCTCACTGGACACCCCATACTTCTGGCCTTGCACCTAATAAAGCAAAATTTAGTAAATAGCTACACTCTGATCCGAGGCAGAATTGCCAATCTGGACATTTATGATGCTAGGGTATGCTAGTGAAAAATTGATTCATTATTGGAAATTATTGCTCTATGCTCAAAGAGTGTATCAATCCAGCATTGTGGTAAAAAGCAGAAATATTAATGAAGAATGATTGTATATCTCTATTTGTTTAATTTCTAAATTTTTTACTACGTTAAAATGCATAAGTATTATTAAAAGCTCTTTCTTAATTTGCTGAAATTTGTACATTGACATAATTATATAGTGTCCTTTTTTTTCTTTTGTTTTCATTTCCCTCTTTGCATTTTATCTTCTTGCCTCCCATTTTATTTACTCATATGTTTATCCTTGTTTTATATATATATATATATACATATATATTTATTCTATTTTTTTAAGTTTTTTTTTTTTTTTTAACAAATTACATTCATTTTTCCCCTACAAACCAAAACTTCTTTTTTGCCTTTTTAAGCACGAGGTGCTTATCATCACCAGAGGAGAAGGTCTTTTTCCATCTCCTCTTCTTCCTCCTCCTCTTTCTCTGGGAAAAACCGTATGAATAAACAAATTTTATTTCTTTTCTATGCTTTATTTCATCCACCTCCTTTTCAAAAGCATATAAAATGTGTGTGTGTGTATATATATATATATATATATATACACACACACACACACACATTTGCTTAACTGCACTAACTTTGCTACAGCCTCTAACAATTTGCACTCTGTCCAAATTTTTTTTCTGGATGAGCAACTGCCAAGAGTTTAAACCAAACATCTAATTTCTTTTTATGTAATTCCATCTTGATTTTTAATTCATTCTAATATGAAAATTGAAAGTCTTTTCTGTTCATCTTGTTTTTAAGATGAAAAAAAAAATCCAAGATTTGTGTCCTGTGTCAAACTAAGCTCAACAAAATTAACATGTCTCTCTCTCACACACAGGGTATCAAAGGAATGTATATTCATTTTAATAGATATGATAATGATTACCTCAGACTTAAGATATTTCATAATAAAGAGTAAATGTTCTCATAATAAAGTTTAGAAAAAAAGCATGAAATAAATAAATGAACCTTTATTTTTTAGTGAAATTGAAATTTTTTTTTGCAGTACAATATAAGTTTTGGTAATAAACATTCAGTTGATGTATCTCTCATAATTATCTAATCCTTTCCTTTAATTGGAGTCTGCAATTGTACAAGTATATAAAGTCTAAGGAAATGATTATCTTTTTAAAGGTTTCTCCATAAAAAGAAGTAAAAGTGGTTTTAAATCTAGTAAAGACAGATATTCAGTGCTGCCTCTTTTACACAAGGAAGTTAGGGAGGTAACCCATCTTGTTAAAAATAAAACCCTTCCTTTTCATTTGTCAAACCACTCCTGATATGATTGATCTTTAAAGCATATATGTATGAATTTGTGTGTGTGTGTATGTATGTATGTATGTCCATGTATATATATATATATATATATATATATATGGTGAAACAGAAATCATAGAAAACTTTCTCCCTGTGAATTTAGTAGCTGCTCTATTTTACCACACCCTCTGTATATGTTATATATATATAATTTCCTTAGTAATTAAGACCTATTTTCTGGAGGCAAGCATGCTTGTATTATTTCTTAAAAATTTGAATGAAAATGGCAGGATTGTTTCTATAGAACATTCAAAGAAACAAGCACTGAAACCTGGAGAATAGTAATTGATGGCTTTTATTTTTTTTAGTAAACATTAACATATTTCTATGATCATGTCTAAGTTTATGAGTTGAATTATTTTCATTTGAAGCTTTCTTTTGATTTTATTGCAAATATATTTGAATTAGATTTAAATTGTATGAATTTAAGACAAAGAAATGAGCTTTAGATTTCCTTTGAATTTAAATTCCTTTTGAGGTGTAAAGAATTTCTGTCATATTGTGTTCTGAAAAAAAAACAAACAAAAGAAATAATACAGAAATAATACAGTCTATGAAATCTTCTCTTAAGATATAATTAATCTGCATGTATTTAGAATATATGTATGTCAAACCAATTTGAAAGCACCTGTTTCATACAGGTGGTTAAGTTGCTGCTACTGCTCATTAACACTGACGATGATGATGATCATAATACTTATGGTACAAATTAGGGGTGTGGAAAATATTAATGGCACAAATTAGGAAGGAGATTTACTATTTACAAATAAGCCATGTATTGCTCCCCAAAGAGCAGAAAGGATGCCACAAGAAGAACAGGAGATCTACTATACATTGATCAACACATCCTCAAGGACAGTAAAACGAGTTGCAAAAATTTAGCTATGGCGTGGATTGATTACAAAAAAACATACAATATGATTTTGGAAAACTGGATAATAGACTATCTCAAAATGTTCAAGATATCATTAAATTCATCAGGGAAACCATGAAAAACTGGAGTGGAATTGACATTCCAGGCAGATGCTTTATCATCATTTATATTTGTGATAGCGATAATGCCACTAAGTCACATACTTAAGAAATGCAGTGGTGGATATAAACTTCATAAATCGCAAGAAAAATCAACCCCTAATGTATATGGAAGACATCAAATTATTTGATAAAAATGAAAAAGAATTGGCAGTGAGAATATACAGTCTTGATATAGGAATGGAATTTGGTTTAGAAAAATGTACCATGCTAATAATAATTAGTGGAAAATGACAAATGATGGAAGGAAGAGAACTACCAAATCAAGAAAAAATCAGAACACTCAGAGAAAAAAAAAAATTACAAGTACTTGGAAATACTGGAAGCAGATGCCATCAAACAAGTGGAGATGAAAGAAAAAGTTAAAAAAGAGTATCTCAGGAGAATAAGAAAACTACTCAAAACCAAGCTATATAGCAGAAACCTCATCAAAGGGATAAATACCTGGGCTATTCCCCCTTGTAAGATACTTGGGGCCATTCTTAAAGTGGATGAGGGAAGAACTTACACAAATAGACCAGAGAACAAGAAAAGTCAAGAGGATGCATAAGGCCTTACATACCAGAGATAACATAAACAGGCTGTATGTGTCAAGGAAAGGCGGAAGAAGAGGACTTATCAGCATTGAAGATAGCATCAATAAGATGACTCAAACACTACATAAAAAAGAACAAAGAAACACTCATTACAGTGATCAGAAACAACACAAATAGCACCAAGATTAACAGAGCAACAATAAAGAGAAAACAAAAATGGGAAGAAAAGCAATTGTATGGATATTTCAAATGACAAACAAGCAAAATCTCACACGAGAAAACTTGGACATGGCTAAGAAAGGGAAATCTTAAGAGAGAAACTGAATCTCTTCTAATAGCAGCACAAAATGATGTCATAAGGACAAACTATGTTAAAGTAAAAAAAGACAAGACGCAGCAAATTAGCTTGCAGAAGTTATGTTGTGATAGATGAAATGATCAATCATATAATAAGCGAATGCAGGAAATTAGTGCAAAAAGAATATAAGACTAGACATGACTGGGTGGGGAAAGTGATCGATTGGGAATAGTGCAAGAAATTTAGATTTGACCATATGAATAAGTGGTATATGCACCACCCTGAATCCATCCTACTGAATGAGACGCTATGGAACATGAAATTGATGGTGATACCAATTGTAGCTGGTGCACTTGGAACAATCCCCAAAGGATTAGTAAAGAGACTGGAAGACTGAGAAATTCGAGGATAAGTATAGACCATCCAGACTACAGCATTACTAAGATCAGCCAGAATACTGAGAAGAGACCTGGAGACCTAAGGAGACTTGCTGTCACTCAAACTCTAATGAAAAACTATCAACTAACATTGGTGTGAAAAACTCTCAAAGGAATAAAATAAAAATGATGAAAGATGACTTTTTCCCTTTTGGATTTTGTATCTTCCTTTAAAAATTTTGAATTATAATTTTTTTAATTAACAGAACAGATTTAAAAACAACAATCTGATTTTTGTGAAACAGCAAATTTTAAAACTAATTAAGAATATAGCAAAAAAAACAAACTAGACAGCAACATTTTCACATCATCTGAAGACAAGCCTGGATTACTTGGGGTGTCCTCATGGTGTAATGGTTAAAGCGATGGACTGCAGAATCGTAGTAAGCAAGTTCGTACTCCAGTCGCGCTATTACATTCCCTTTTGGGTAAATACCCTTGGGAAAGGTATGAACCCCCTTATCCTCCCAGCTATGGGTTAAATAGTACCACTACTGTTCTTCTCGAAGAATAGCTTTGGCATTAAATAACTTACAAAGGTTGATATGCCATTAAACAAAGAAACCAAACCAAACCAAACCTGGATTACTTATTAGCTATAACTTAGGCCACACATGCTTGGGTGGGGGGTCATTTTTTATGTATTTTTATTTTATGGTTAGTTTTTATTCTTTAGCATTAATTCATCATAGAGCTTAGGGCCTCAGCAGATGAAAGCCTGGCCCTATCTGAAGATGGTTTGGGAAGCAATCTACTGATATGTTGGCTCGAAATGAAAAGTTACAAATTACAATTCCAAGTCTAGGAGAACAAAAACAAATAAAGAAACAATAACAAAAAACCGACTTTATTGATATAATCTCCTAAGATCCAAGAGACTCAAAAAGAAAAAAATGGTATAAGATATTTTCAGATTAAATAATCAATACCGGGACATTGGCCCAGCGGTTAGAGTGTTCGCCAATGGCCCGGGAGACCTGGGTTCAATCCCAGGTCGAGTCATACCAAAGACTTTAAAAATGGAACTTGATACCACCTTGCTTAACACTCAGCATTATAAGGTACGGTTCAAGGGTAAAGTGGAGCAATCCAGGGAATGGAGTAGCGCCCTCCCCTACACCTTTGGTGTAGTAGCTATCGAAAAGGGAGACTTCGGGTCACCCTCGACTATGGTCGCTAACTTTACTTACTTTAAATAATCAATCTTCTAAATAGTACTATCTGAAGTTGCATTTCATTTCTTCTCTTCAATTTGACAATCTATCATTGATATAAAATCATTGAAGCTAAAAATATCAATTTTGTTTTTGCCGTAATCTCAACTTGGATCTAATTTTTTTTTTTTTTCAAATGAATAATTTTTAGTTTTATTTGCATCAACACCTGATTAAGTAAATTTTAATACCATCTGCATTTTGTTACTTGTTTTTAGTTTATATTGCATGACTTATGAGATGTCATTAGAGATCACCTTCAGGTGGTATGTATTATAGCTTTGTGTTCAGTTTGTTCATTTTAATGTTTTTAGTTTCCTGATAAATATCTTAGTTTTATTTGATACCAGAGTTTAAAGATATTAAAAACATGTGAAACAAAAATGAATAGCTATAAAATTTGCTGCACCTGTTAAATAGAATCCTAAGGATTCTTGTATTTGGCATTCTCAGATGGTCACCCTATCCTAATAGAGTAGACTCACCTTTAGTTAACCTTAATTACTAAACAAAATTACTAATGTGTATTTATTTTTATATGTATAGATTTCTTTTACAACATCATGGTAAAATGTGTTGTAAATCAGGTAACATGGCTTTAATGACAATTAAGACTGTTTAAAACAGATATAAAACTTAAGCACCTTTGAACCAACACTTTTTCAAAGTCAATTGTTGGTAAAATGAAGAGAATTTGGTTTTAAAAGAAAAAGATTTTAAAATTGGGGGAAGACAAAAAAAACCAAAACAAAGCAATTCATTATACTCTAGATTAAGTAAATGACTCTCCTAATATTTCTAATTAGTGTTTGAGTTTTGTCTACACAAAGTTAAATATTGCGTACTAATCACAACAGCTTTCAAAATGTTGTTCTCTTCATTTTATCGATGGCTAAATTTGAAGAAGAGTGGGTCAAATTTCTATTTTTTTAATCAGTTTTAATTGTTATTTGTGTATATTTTTATGCGTAAAGAATATTTATCTAAATTCTTTTTTGTATTATGAAAATTTGTCTGGTTTATAAAAAAGATGCCAATTTGTACTGACACCATTTAAACATTGTAATAAAATTCTTCATTTTCACAAGTATCAATATTTAGATTTGCTTTCTTTTAATTTTGTTACTTTTTATCACAAGATTCAAAATATTTATTTTTGCTTTTCCACTCATGAAAGACTTAGTACTGACGGATGTATGTTTGTCTTGCCTAATGCTATATTTTAACTGATTTTCCCAAACAACAAATACTTATTTGGGCATCTGAGATGAGGAATTATCATTATTATATACTGATTTACTGGTATCCTTATTCTGTTCGTTATTACAGTCTTATCATTTCAGCTACTTTGGCCTTCATCAGCTGTCTGTCATAGTTGGTATCTTTCTGGAAATTTCAAGCTGAACATTTTATTCATACAATCATTCTGATTCCACTAAGAATTGACAGAATAAATGATTCAATTAAAAATTCTCAAGAGGTTATTGTTTACAGCACATATCTCCAAGAATGCTGTATGAGATTGCTAAAAAGTTGGGACTATAATAATCAATAGCCTGAGTAAATTTGTGTATTAAAGCAGAAATTTGATTGACTGGTGGGAAAAAATTGTGATAAAAAAACAAGATTAAAAAAATTAATTTTATTAGATTTTTTTCTAATTTGGAAAATGATTTATTAAAAAACTAAGAATTTAGAATTTGATATGGAATTCATTAAATAAAAAAAAAAGATGGAAAGGATGAAAAATCTGCTGCTTTACTATGACAGCTTTCATAAGCTAATTTGCTAAGGAATCATCCATGATAAATAAACTCATGAAGGTTGATATGCCATTAAACAAAGAAATGAAGTCAAACCAATGATGAATAATCTTCCAATGTATGAGATATAGGGTTGAGGTGTGTCTGAAATTGATGGATTTTGTAGTTAAATATGATGGCTGAAAAAATGGCAAGTCAAAAAAAAAAAAAAAGAAAAGAAAATGTTTCAGTAAAAGTAAGAAAAGTAGATGAAGGAAAACTAATCAAAATAGGAGTATGCATTGACATATGTTCAATTTTACATTAGCTGGATTTTAATTAAGAATTTTCATTGAATACTGTCCAATCTCTGACATTAATATTCTCTACTGAAGTAAGTGCATAGATAAGTAAAGAGGTTATGTTGAAAAATAAATATTGGTTGTGCAAAATAAGTGCTTTTTTTATCATTTAGTCCAGGTTAAGTGTAGTAAGAGTAAACCTAATCCAAACGTTTTTAGACCTTATTTTTTCTGATGCTGGTATCATTGGGGAACAAAGTTTTTTGTAAATGGGTCCAATTACCAATGGTCCAATTACCAAAACTTTTCGCATTCCCAATGATGCCCGCATTGGGAAAATAGGATCCAAAAATGTTCCGTTTTGGATTACCCTTAGTATGCTTTTAACCTTGACTATGGATTTCTTAATGTATCTATATATTTGTAATTAATTTAGAACAATTTATATACTTTATAATTCCTTTCATCCTATTTCTATTTATATCTTTGCACTTATTGTTTAGTTTTTTTTAAAAGGAAATTCTACAGAATAAATTACTTTACAAAGATTAATAATCATGGAGGTATGCTTTGCTTAATGGTTATCCTCAGAGAAAATGGAATTGGCAACCCAAGTTCAAATTCTAGACAAGGCTCTTTGCATTTCCTTTTAGGCTTATGCACTTGAGAAAGGCAGGAATCCATCTGGGTAAATAGTAGAGCAGACTAGGTTATGTAGCCTTAGTTAGGCAACTTCTCTTGGAGAAGAAAAACTCTGAATTCAAACCAGCTATACTCTACTTAAAAAATTAACCTTGTGTCACATCCTGCTCTTGGGGGATGGGGTTGGGTAAATACATAGATTAGTAAGGATATAAAAAAACTTTCAAAACCAAACATCAGGATATCTACTTGAAAAGTTTTCAGCTGACCAAGAAGAGAATGACTTTGAATCAGGAAACATATTCCATATATCTATTTTTGTAGCTAAACATACTTAGTAGTACATTGTTTCTTAAGTTTCTTTTATATTCCCGACCTCCCACAATAAATTGAAATATTCTCATTCATTTCTTGGTTAAGCAAAGAACTTTTTAGCTCCTTTTCTTTTGTCTGAATATTTTGTATTTACATTTGCTATTGATGAACTCTCAGCCTTCTTAAGCATGTATAGCTTTTAAAGGATTAACCTTTCTGAAATAATCACTGTTTAAAATTACATAATTGCTTTATCATTATATGCATTTTGATGCCAAAACTTGTTCAGTTTCTTTCTTTCTCTCTCTCTTTCTTTCTCCTTTCAAGCTGTACATATTTAACCTTTTGAACCCTATATTTTAGGCTGAGTATTTTTACTGTACTTCTGTATGCCTGATATTTTGGGCACAAAGAGATAAAGTTTGATATTATTATTATTAAAAGACAATATATTGACCAATCACAGTCTATCAATGAAATGATGGGATAGATTTAAACAAAGATGTCTCTGCTCTGGAAGAAAGCTTGAATGTGTTCTTTGCTCTGTTCTTTTTTTTTTCAAGGGTTTGAATGGTTAAAATAATGTTGCTTATATCTTTGCAAGTTGCCTTTGTTTTCTCAATGAAACAAGCCTGACTGGTTGACTTTTGATATTAATGATTATCTTTGCTGCTGAGGCTTGCAATTTCTAAAGTAGAAATGATTAAGTATTGATCTATTGATAAACTTGCATTTGTTAATTGCATCACTTCATTTGGCTCCTCCCTGAAAGTCAATGAAAAAAGTGGGTGGATACTGTTGTTGTTGTTATTAGAGATGGAAATTTAGTGATTCATTTTCTTTTACTTTGGTCAACTGGCTGATTTGCTGCTGTTGCTTATCTTGTTGCTCTGCCTCTCTTTTCAAGAAATAATCTCTTGGGAATTGTCCGAAAAAAAAAAAAAATGTAATTAATTCCAAGATTTAATGGGACAATTGGACCGATTCCTTTGTATTGCTTATAACAGTAATATAACTGATCCATTCTTCATTCTTCTTCCAGCTGTAAGGAAAGACAAAATTTTTTTGTGCTAAAACAACAACAAAAAATTTTCTCAAACACATTTTAAAATGTTAATAAAAAATATTGTTCTTTAATTCTTGGTTTATTTAACAATTATATAATTAAACATGTGCAAGTATAATATATAATATTATATAAAGTTGGGATAACATACAGAGACAGTCAATGGTGCTTGATGACTCAGGTTTTTTTGCATATGTGATAGTCCAATGATCACAAAGGCATGAAACTGACAGTTATCAAGAGCCATTGATTGTATCTACACTATCCTAACTTAGACAAATATGCTCTATCACCTATATTGAGCACTCATTATCTATAAATATAGCAAATTACATTTTATATATATATATATATATATATATATATATATATAGGCAGCATTTCTTCATTGATACATGTTTGATTGAACGTAATAAACATTTTTTTTGTCTACATATTTTTTGTTAATTCTTTCGAATTGCTGTATTAATCTTATGGTATTTGGTGGAAATTGGTTGATAAACCTTCCATAATTAGTTATTTCCCTGAGTACTTTCTGCCCTCAGGGGAGGATGTATTACAAAATATATTCATGCCCAACAACAGAATTATGGAAAATTCGTACTGAAAACACAACAATATTAGAACATCAAAATAACCAGCAAAAACTACAGATTATTGAGGCACTACATATTATGAACATACAACCCAAACTTAATTTTGAAACCAGTGCTAATGTACTTAAATGTCTTTAGCTACTGACACTATTTACAAAAACAAATTCAAAAAGTAAACTCTACACAATAAAACAGTAAAAATACTCATTCTTACAAAGTAGTAATGTACATACAAAAGTTACATCAATTTTGTAATACATCCTTCTCTGATGATGGCCCAAAGTTGGACAGAAAGTACTTGGGGAAATAACTAATTATGGAAGGTTTATCAACCAATTCCCGCCTAATATCATGAGATTGATACAGCAATTCGAAAGGATTAACAAAAAAATATGTAGACAAAAATTCTCTATTATGTTCAATCAAATATATATATATATATATATATGTATAATTTGTTAGATGAAAAGAAATTGGTGTCTAAAAACAAAAAAAAGTGCTCAATGCTCCAAAACCAGAATAAAACCTTAAAAGTTGAATTAAAAAGTTATTCAAGGTTCCATTTAGCTGTTATTCAAAGTTCAGTTTATAACATTTTCTAAGCTTAAAATAATCTGTTATAGAACAATATAAGGATGTGAAAGAAGATTCTGTTGTACTTATTAGCTAAATTGAGTAGCATTTTTATTTTTCCTGGACTTTCCATCAATCACTGATCCTTACATTACAAGTATTGCTGAATCCCAAACATGGAGAAAATCTTAAAAGTTCATAGGATTTCTGATTGAATGCATTTGACTAACACTAGGCTTTATCAGTGTCTGTAAAGTATTGTGACATGAGGGCAACTTAAGTTATAATGTCATAACTTCCCTACAGGCACTTGAAATGCCTGCTCCTAGCTCACCTCATCTACTGAGCAGAGTTCAAATCTTGAATAAAGCAGTTGGCATTTCATTTTGCTCTCAGGAAAGGCATGAATCCATATCTTTTCCCCTCAGCTATGGGTAAATCGTAAAGAAGACTGGGATCTTGGTTAGGCAACCAGTCTAGGAGAAGAAAAAATTCTGATTTCAAAACCTGAGGAGTGCTCTTCAGGAAATCTGTTACACAGTGGTGCACCATTCTTGTTATCAGTTCATTCAAATAGTGTAAACTAGTGGGGATACTTGACGTTGCCCATGTATTATAACAAATAAACACCAGTAATGTACAAATCCTTTTTTTTTTTTTTTTAAATCAGAAAATAATTGGAGGATACTTAATATTTATTACTATTTAATTTTTTCCACTTTTAAGTAAACAATTTGTCTGAGGAATAATAAATAAGAACGTGATGAAATAATGTTGTTTATATACATTTAAATAATTTTGTATTTTTAAAAATAATAATATAAAAAATCTAAATCAATATCTTTAATGTAAATTAATAATTTTTATTCATTCATTTTGCAAATTAATATGTATTCATTATAAAAAAATAACTGTCCTCTAGTGGTTGAGCTAAGCATATGTAAATAAACTTTATACAATGTTATCTTTTTGTTAGATAAATATATGTTCTTAAAAATTATATTGCATTGTTTTTTGTTTAAGTGTAGAATAAGGAATTAAGATATAAAAGTTATAATTTATAAAATAATTAAACATAATAAGTAGTGTATATACATTATTATATAATTTAATTTTTTTACAATAAGCCATCTTATTTATTTGAATTTCTGAGACAAAGTTTGAGTTTTTTTTTTTTATCATTCAGGGTTTTTGGACTATTGTCTTCATCTTAACTGTTATATTCACAATGTTTCGTCTGATATGTCCTCCGGACTTCAAGCGTTTGTTGAACTCTGGAGCCTACACAGAACTTTGAACCACGTCCTTTATTTAATCCACAGACATATCGGCCGAAGCATTGTGAACATAATGAAGACAATAATCTAAAAACCCTGAATGATAAAAAGAAGCAGTCCGATTTGTTTTATTTCATATCATAAGCATATTTTTATCATAACTTTGCTTAAACATTTAAAATGTTAAAAAAAAACATTGTTTTCAACTACTACATATATTTTAATTTATGAAAATATTTGTTCATAGAAACTTTATCATAATTCTTTTAAATCTGTTTTGGGGGATACTGAACCAGAATATATTTGATTTGGAGTTAAGTGTTGTAGTTTTTGAGTTATAAACAGGCACAAAGATGTTTTGTGTTTGTATAGATATATAGATGATTCTGCATAAACCTTTACTACTATAAATAAATCACTTGGGCTTAGTTAATAGTTGCATTGAATTGATAAACAAACACGTATATAATTGAACCTGTTTTGTTGCCTTGTGGATATGTATTAATTTAGGGTTGTGCTACTTCCAAGATTTGTTCAAAACAGCATGTAACTTCCTTGTGTAGTTCCTATAAAGTTACTTATAGGCATTAATTTGAATTTATGATAAATAAAATCTCTTTTACTTAAAAATATTCACTATTAAATCTACTGTTTATTTTATCTTTTCTATAAAAATCAACTTGATGGAATTCTAAACCCTGTTAAATATTAAGATTGGGATCTCTATGTGGTAATGCTACGATATGCTTGTTTTTCTCCAAATATATCATCGGTTGTCTTTCCTTCCTGGAATTGTTGATTGTTCTACAAAAAAAAAAATGTCTTCTTTCCTCCTCCTCCTTTTCCTCAGTTGAAGACACATTGGATACCAGCATGTCGAGCACCTCAATTGATGGAAATGGTGACCTGATGCCTTCCTCTGTCACCTCATCCAGCTTCTTCAATAATGGTTTCTTCAACCCTGCCAAGGATTTCTTAGCTTCTTGTAAGAATGACACATTCAACTGTGCCATCTATCTGTAAATTCTGCATTGTTTTTTTGTTTTTGTTTTTTTTTTTGCCTGAAATGGAAACCATGTTTGTTAATAACTGCTTGCTGGCAAAATGGTCTGCATTAGAAAAAAAAAGAAAAAACAAACCTTAATCAACAGCTTTACTGAAAATTCTCATTAATATTAAGGCTTGAGTATAGCGGCTGGTATATAATTTTAGATATTAGCAGTTTCCATTGGCCTTATACAATATTAATTATACCAGCCATTCAAATGATTTTCAGTTTCTCATTCAAAACTCATATACAAAAACTCTGAAGTAGAATTTCATGGGTTTCTAATCCACATTATTATCATATCTCTCTCATTATGTTCCTAAAAATTTTCTAAAGTTTCTTTCCTAAGAAATTTATGCAATTCTTCATTTAAATATAGATAAGATTGATATAGGTATATTAAAGAAATATAAGAGACAGATTGTTAGAGTAAGATGTTTGCTTTCATTTTGACTAAAATTTGAGAGTGGTGAAGCTTTTTTGAAATACATTACCATTTAAATTTGTTCATCTGAAAATTATTTAACCTAATTGGTTAATTGAGGTAAAAAAGAAAAAAAATGGTTTCAGAATTTAATGAAAAGATGCAATCCATTTTCTTATGGAATTGAATTTCATCTTTTCTCAGCCACTTTAGTAGCCTTAGTATTAACAGAATGTGTAAAGCATTTTATGAAGTATGTCCAAAAAAAATAAACTTTCAAAAACAAATTCTCTTTACCTATAACTTATTGAGACTTCTAAATAGTCTTCCTATCCCCACTGTTGATATATCATTTTTACTATTTTCTTTCCAGTTCTAGAAGTTGCTTATATATATATATATATATATATATATATATATAGGCTATACCATCCTATATTTTCCATATTGCTGGCTACAATGAATAAACTTTTCTCCAACCTTGCCATGGATTTCATTCTTGATTTTGGCCATGTTGGCCTGAATCACTTGGTAATTTCATTTTTCCACTGTTGTGAAGGTCTTCCCAGTGGTTATTAGCACTAGAGAGAGAGAAAAAATCTTTTGTGGTACATTTTCTTCATCTGAAATTGTCAACTTTTCAAAGGGGTATTTCAACTTTGGGAACAAACCACTCCATTGGGGTGAAATCTGGAAAATAGACTGGGTTTGGTACAAGAATTGTCTTGTGCTTTGCTAAAAATTCTGAATGTGATTGTTGTTCATTGATGTGATCATCTAGATCTGCAATTGTTTTTGGATGCTCTTTTTGATTTGAGGTGTCTTTGCAGTTCATGCAATCCTCTCAAGACCTGTTGCAACATTAGAAAAGTTTCTGTATTTTTTTTTCCTTATGTGGAACAGAATATTACACAAAATTCTTTTATTATTCATCTTTGGGAGTCATTGCCATTACTCCCAGGTTCACCCTAATCCAGAGTGAAATTACCCTTAGGGTCTCATCTATGAGTCAAATAGATCTGTTTAAAAATTATTTGTATTCAGTAGGACTGTGTGCAACCCCTCAAAAAAAACCCTAAACAACTACACAAAAAAATGTAAGGATGAATATTATATCCTAACCTCTCGGCTTGAAATATCCCTAAATAAATTGCCATGCCATGAAAAGCCATTTATTGCATTCAGTCAACTTGAGGATGGAAGAATGACCAATGTACTACAAATACTTTAACTCTTATATATATATATATATATATATCTCTGATACTGATCAATATGACGATGCAGTTTTTTCTTTTTGATATATAAAACTATGAGTCATTGCCATACAACATTTCAATCATGAGATTTCTAAAATGTCGGATTGATGCAAAGTTTTAAGTTTTTTTGGACATACTTTGTACAAGTGTTGACTCCTTTGACAAATTTATGGATATTTTGGAAGGATTTTTATTTTAGCAGAATATGAATATGAATAAAACATGGTAAACACATGGTTTAGGAATAAAAATTGATGCAATTACAGTGCGCAAATTGTTTCTTTGAATCTTGACTTTGCCAGAAAAATCTGCTACATTAATTGATAACACATGATAAATTCTTTTATCTTTGAAGTCAATTGTCAAGAATACACAACTTTAAGTTAATAAGTTGCAAAAGAACATTCTTGTTTACTGTCTATTAGTCAATACTGTTTTATTTTGTGAATCATATAGATCTCATTACATCACCAAGATATATATTTTTTGTTATCTCTATCTCTAGAGATTTGTTTCCAAAATGAATATATTATAACTTATATATTTGAAAACTATAAAATTCTGTTTTTGGGGTAGGGAGGCTTATTTAAATACTTAATTTGAACTCCCTGAAAACATGATTGTTGTTGATAAATGCACAGTTGGTAATGTTTACTGATTGTTAATTATCTTTACTGTTTTCTAATAAATAAAATGAATGTTTTATATTAGGTTTCATCATTCTTCATTTTGCAGTTTTTTCTTTAAGTCTAAAATGAAATATTTTTAATAAGACATGTTAGACTAAAAAAAATGTGCATCTAATACTATTTGAACCTCATGAAACAGTCTTGAAACTTTTTGGATCAGTGAAGCTCGACCAAAAAAAAAAAAAGAAAAAAGTCAAATAATACATATATTGTATTGTTACTGGTATAACTTACATAGATATTCAGGTAGACTGAATTTCTTTTAAAGCATACTATTACTTTTCAAAAATAACTTGTTTTCTTTAGTTTAGAGAGTGGAAAACTGAATATGGTAGTTATCTTCTACATTGCAATTATCATAAAAGATAAAATCCTACTTTACTTACATGGTAGATAAATCTATTTTAATTATTTTATACATATTATATTATTAAGTGTCACGACCCTTTTTAAATGTGATGCAAAGTGTAATTTTATTTGAAAAATGTATTCAATCCTAAAAACCAAAACCAACAGCCGGTGTCCCCTACATTCCCTTCTCTCAAAAAATAAGTAATAAGATAAATAAGTAAATAAATGAAATAGTGTTTTTTTTTTCTTTAAAGAGTATTCAAATGTTGTAGTTAAAAAAAAATATTATATCTTGTGTCAAGAGAGTGGAGCCCTAAGAGATGTACATATAATTAAATATGTTAGATTTAAAGTAGGTCATGGATTTTTACCTCAGAAAATGGTATGTCTACTTTGTTTTTGGTGTTGATCTTTAAAATTTTTCCCATTCTTTAAAAAGATAGGTTTTAATTAGAAGAAATATGACAGGGTTAATATGGGTGGGCATCAAGTTAGTCAGATCTCTGTGGACCGGCATACAACTGTTAATTTCATGATAACTGTTAGCATTCCAGAAATCTCTTGGGTGGGTTAGGGAAATACCATTCCAGGCAGTCTCTTGGTAATTTTGATTATAAAAATTTGTGTAAATCTACCCCCCCACCAAAAAAAAAAAAAAAACTTGTACATATTCTTTCTCTATAAATCCTGTGTGTGAACTTAAAATTCTAGATGCTCTGTCATTGGGGCTTAGAATATGTTGACTGTATTTCCTGCAGATGGGTAAGACTTCCCCATTAAAAAAAAATGTTCTGGCTATGACACTGTAAAAATTTTTCCTAACGTGAAGCTATTTCACACAAAGTTCCTTCACTGTTCAACATGGTAGTCATTGCCATTACTCCCAGGTCCACTCTCACCTAGATTGGTAGAATCTGTTCGGGTTACAACTGTTAATTTCATGATAACTGTTAGCATTCCAGAAATCTCTTGGGTGGGTTAGGGAAATACCATTCCAGGCAGTCTCTTGGTAATTTTGATTATAAAAGTTTGTGTAAATCTACCCCCCCCACCAAAAAAAAAAAAACAAACTTGTACATATTCTTTCTCTATAAATCTTGTGTGTGAACTTAAAATTCTAGATGCTCTGTCATTGGGGCTTAGAATATGTTGACTGTATTTCCTGCAGATGGGTAAGACTTCCCCATTAAAAAAAATGTTCTGGCTATGACACTGTAAAAATTTTTCCTAACGTGAAGCTATTTCACACAAAGTTCCTTCACTGTTCAACATGGTAGTCATTGCCATTACTCCCAGGTCCACTCTCACCTAGATTGGTAGAATCTGTTCGGGTTACATCTATGGATCAAATGGATCTGTTAATAATTTGTATTCAATAAAACATGTCCACAAAAAAGAATAGATAAAATAAATAAAACCTCTTCAGAAAGAATTAAACCAAAAATGTAAATATGAATATAATACCCTAACTGCAATGCACTTGTACCATTCCAACAACTTCTGGAAGGCCCAATGGAAGTCTTCTTGTGTGAGCATGTCAATGACCTTTGTCACAGCCGCTTTCATCTCCTCAATTGTCTCATAATGACAGCCTCTGAGCTTAGGGAATAACCAAAAGTCACAGGGAGCAAGGTCTGGACTATTGGGAGGGTGAGGAACTGTTTTGATGCCCATCTTGGTCAAATAGTCTGTGACAAGGATGGAGTTGTGGACTGGTGCATTGTCCTGCTGGAAATGCCACTAACCCGATTTGAAGAGTGCTGGCCTCTTCCGACCGAATCTCTTCCTGAACTCCCTTAAAACCTCAACATAGTAACCCTAACCCTAACCCTTTGGCCAATCAACTCTGGTGTATTGACTTCCTTACTCCTCCCACACTTCTCATCATCCCTCACAGACTCCCTGCCTTCCTTGAATCTCTTATGCCACTCAAAAACATTCTCGATTCATGCAAGATGGTGGAAAAGCAGTTTGAAGCATTCCATATGTTTCTGTGGCATTTTTTCCAAGTTTAAAACAGAATTTTATTGCATATTGTTCTCATGTCCAGATTGCATTTTTGAAATTCGCCAGCTGTGACAATCAGGCTGTGACAATTCCAGCTGTAGCTGTTGAATTGAACCTGAAATCATAAATCTTGGTCAGTCATCTCATAAGATGTATAGCAATAAGATACTGAATTTTCAAGAGTCTACAACAATTTTAAATGCCTGTAAAAACAAAAGGCTGGAAACTTATTGAATGCACCATATACATGCTTGTTTCTATCCTCAATTAACAGACTTTCTAGATTCTCTTTTTATCTTTCCTAATTTATTATTTTTGGATCTGTTAATGTTTACGTAGGAATGGGAAAGCACACTATGTTAGTCAATGACTATGCCCAAACCCAAAGATCACCCCTCAGTCAAGTCTGATTTTATCAATCAAAACCAGTATTTAGCCACAGTCAACTTTACATTTTGTTTCCAAAATTCAGTCTTGCTAGAATTTAAGAAAATAAAAACGATAATTTTCACCTAGAATATAGTATTTACATATTGTAAATGAAAAATATTGGGGGGTGTCTTTGTGGTGTAATGGTTCAAGCGCTGGACTGTGGAATCATAGTAAGCAAGTTCGAACTCCAGTCACGTTATTATATTCATTTTCGAACAAATACCATAGGTATGAACCTCCCTATCCTCCCAGCTATGGGTTAAATAGTAACACTACTGTTCTCGAAGGATGGATTTGGCATTCAATAACCCAAAAAGGTTGATATGCCATTAAAATATAGAAACAGAAACAAAAATATTAGTGTTGTTATACAAATATAAACAAATCTAAACTGTAAATAATTTTTTCTATCCTGTATTATTAAAATATTCAAAGTGTTTCACATTATCTTCCTAAATGCACCATAGTCACTTTAATATGAACAGCTAAAATGTGTTAAATGTTACGAGGGAGATAACTCTCATCAAAAGTTTCCTAATTGGAGTCAACACGTTTTTAACTGAAACAACAAAAAAAAAAAAAATAAATAAAAAAAGCCCAAAACCCAAAACAAACTGCATGGCTTTTTCCCCTTGCAGACCAGTTTGATTTTTGCCATCCCATGTCATTTGTGTCTGTCTTCCATAGATGGAATGATGATAACATTTGTTGGTTGAATTTGTGCCCAGGTCTTGTGCAAGCTTTTTTATGCATGTTTGTTGAATAGACATGGGAAAGCAAGCTTAATAAACATTGCTAGCCTTTTGCAATTTGTGAATTAAGATTTAAAAGAAAATGTTGTTGAAGTTGTCCATTCTTTCAATTGACTCCAGTTAATTTTTTTGTTTATTTACTCACTGTAAATTTGATTAATGTTTTTAAAAATTGTCTTTATATGTTAAATATGTTAAATATTTCCTTTTCCTTGTATAAAAAATTTAATTTGTTTTCAAAATTTACCTTTCTTTTTTGTTATTTAATGTCAAATTGTATATTTCATCTTAATATGCTCAATCATATATTTTGTGTTAATTTGTTAAAAGTTGTTTTTCAGTTTTACAAAATTAAATGGATTCATTTTTCTCATGCTGCCAAAATTGTTTCCATTTTGTATTAGACTTTTTCTAAAAATGACTCATCTCCAATTTGAATGACAAAAATAATATCAAGCTGGAATTGCTCTCATGCCACTGAAAATTCAATCAGTTTTCAATGGCTAAGTAGAAAATCAACTGTTAACTTTTATGACAGATTTTGTGAGTTAACCCCCTTCACATACAAGTCAAATTGATTAAATCTAATTCAGTTAGGGTCTCATGAGACTGTGCTGTTTGGATTTTTGAAATATTTCTCATTCATGTGTGAAAATCTGTTTTAATAATGTATCTAAATTCATTTTTTAAATTTTGCTTTTTCTCTGTGCAAAGTAAACAATTCTTTTAATGAAACAATATTTATCAAAATAGCAAACAAAAAAAAAGAACATTTTCTCACCACTTTATTATCTGTATATCAATCTCTCTCTTTTTGAGTCATGTCTCCCCCATCTCCTGATTTCTCATCCTCTTTCATTCTTCGAGATAAATTTTTCTCTCTTTCATTGTTTCTTTTACTCTTTATCAAATCAGTCTCTCTACTCCATGATAGATTCCAAATATACTTCTATTTTTTCTTTTCATTTATTTGGAATGTATTATTAAAGAATATTGTAAGAACAATAGTTGGCGACCATAGTCGAAGGTGACCCAAAGGCTCGTTTTTCAATAGCTATTTCACCAAGGTGTAGGGGAGGGCACTACTCCATTCCCTGGATTGCTCCACTTTACTCTTGATCCGTACCTTATAATACTGAGTGTTAAGCAAGTTGGCATCAAGTGCCATTTTTTGAGTCTTTGGTATGACTCGATCTGGGATTGAACCCCAATCTCCTTGACCATTAGCAAACACTAACCATTATGCCAATGGCCTGGTAAAGTAAGAACAAAAAAAGAAGTTAAAATGAATTTATTTTAATTTACTAAAGACATTTGATTCAGTATGTAGGAAAGAACAGTTCATTTAGAAAAAAGATGATAAATCACCTTATTTCTTTGCACCAAAATAGAATATAAATCAGGTTGTGTGTTTGGATGACTGTCTTGCATAGAAGTAAAGAATTTTTTTTTAAAAAGCTTTTTATTAGAATCAGAATTTTTGAAAGAAGAATCATTAGAAAAATATGTGGTCTCACCTATTTATCAAACTAGTTTTGTTTTCAATAGTCTGTTATTAATTTCAAGAGGTGATTTATCTGGTGTCAGGTGAGATAATTTTGGCAGTCAAATATTTTTACTATAAATTTCAATTTATTTTATCTTTTTCATAGATTTTCCTCTTTCTGTATATATCATCATTCCAAACATTTTTTAACTGTATGTTTGATATTTTTTTAATTCAACATTTCAGCTGATTTGTTCAGTCATTCTCAAGTGCACATTGTGTGTGTGTGAGAGAAAAGTGGGAGATTTTTAGAAGTTGATTCATATTTAATTAAAAAAATTTTTGATATGGATTTGATGAAGGCTGAATAACATCTGGATAAAATCTGTGCTAAAAACAACAAGAATAAAGATATAGGCAAAATTTTTTTGAGTAATGAAAATTGTTTCTTTTTGAGTGAAAGATGTAGCAATAGATAAGTGAACTGTATATCCATTTTTTAGAAAGGTAGAATTGTATAAAATATTTTCAAAAATGTATTTGTATTTAAGAGTTCACAGTGGATGAAAATAATTATTTGATTATTCAATAAGATTTAGAGTAGATTATATTCTTCCCATTTTTAAGAGAAAATAACACATCTTTATCAAGTTGTTGGAATGTAGGGCTAAGAGTGTAATTTTAGCATAATCAACAAATCCTTTTGTTTCATTAAATATTAATTGCATTTAAAGGCTGGTGAAGGCAACCATTAAGTGAAACAGTATCTGGTGTATCGGGGGAAAAAAAATGATGAATGGAAATGAAGTTCAATCCTTTCCATATAAACACTATTTTTAAGTTTATGAAAATGACCCATTTGAGAGAATATAAATATTTGCACTTTGACTCATTTTTTTTTCATTTATTTCGAGATTTTCACAAATAGATTCTTTTTTTTTTTTTTTTTTTTTTTTTTTTTTTTTACTAATTTGAACTGGGGAACAGTTTTTGAATGTCGTTTTGTAGTTTTATAGTAGATTATTTATTTGAAATGTTTAGAAGATTCTTAGTTTTGCATGATTTTGATGCAGTATTTTAGAAGAAAATAGCTACTAAATTATTAACATTTATAATTAAAAAATAATTGATATTGAATGCATTGTAGTTTTATCTAAAGTTTTGAACTTAGATTTTGTTTATTTTATTTTGCTTTTTGTTATTGTTCATTATTAATTATAACAATTTAAAAAAAAAATTGGAATATTAAAAAAAAAGGAAGGTTTTTGTTATATAGTAGAAATGAAAAATTGATCAAACACTTCAGTATTAACATTTTTCCGTAGTATTAATTTTAGTTATTTATAGCTTTTCAATAATTTTAAAACTAAATTACATCTATTAATCCTCTGTAGTATTCACTAACATTAGTTTTGCTTATTGCATGTCACCAATTTCATTTTTTATGTTTTCTTTATTAGCAAATGTTGTCAAAATTACTTTCATTTATTAACTCCTTTTTCTTTTGTTTTAAAAGGAAATATTTTAATCAAAGTTTAAGAATTGGTTGTTTTAGTTCCAGAGGTTTAACCTTTTTTTTTTTTTTTTTAACAGGAATGTAACTTGGTATTTGCCTTCTGTTGTGTAAAACAATCTCTACACTTCATACTAATTTTAAATGCAATCTTTGATAAACATTTTCTTCAGATGAAAATTTGTCTAGTAAATTCATTGTGAGTAAATTATTTATGACTAAATTCAGAATTTAATAAAAACAACTAAACAACGACAGCTTTTATAATATAGGGAAACCTTATAAGAGCAATTAATCTGATATGAATTTACCTATGATAAATTTACTAATGAAAAGTTTATCAAGAATTATGGAAATGAGAAGTTACTGATCAAAATATAAACTTTATATCAAGAATAATTTGCGGTTGCAACGTTTTCTTTTTAGTTTCAACTTTCAACACATATTTTCAATAATGAATTATGAATGGACTTTCTTAATGATGAATCAGTGTATATATTTTGGAATAATTGTTGGGCCTGGAGGTGGAAGGAATGTAATTTCTATAAGTTTATCATATTTACTTATTTCAAAAGGCTGGTAAATTTTGACATCAGATAATGTTCAAATTTTTTGTGTGGAAAAAAATTCTCTGTACTTTATAGCACTTTTCAAGTGGAGTTTTTTTTTTTCAGTTAAAGATTAAAATCGGGTATCATCAAATTTATTTCTCCATTTTTTTTTCCAAAATTAATTTCAGTTTCATAAAAACTTTGGATTCTTAAAATAGTATGACCCACCTATCTCTGCATACATCACCAAATGTTTCTCCATCCAGAAATCCTGATATATAGATCTGTATTTATTAATCAAAGGGAAAATTGGTATAAATTTTTGTGCCTTAGTGTATAATTCCCAAAATACAGGGTGGTACAAATTCACCATTTTAAAAATTGAACAACTTTTGAATAATAAATGGTAGAGAAATTGTGAAATACCTTTTTTACCCCATATATAATTGGAAACCAGATTTGTTAAATTGAATTCTGAAGGAAGGCGCAGGGGGAGGGAAAACCTAAAGAGTCAACAGGTAAAAACATCAACCAACCTTCATTTGCTTAATTTTACTCCATAATCATTAACATAAAGTAACATGTAGGGAGCCATAACATGACATGATTTATATAGGATGGTGCAAATGTCTCTTGTAACATTCTATTTATGATTTATTTTATTTATGGGATAAAACTGATTGTTTATTTGTATTCAAACATGGATTTCTGTCACAGGTGGGAAACAGGTAACTTTCTCATAATGAGGTGACCATTCTCTGGAAAACTATAAAATCACTGATCTAAGCGGTTAATTTTTTTTCTTTCTTTGTCAAATATTTATAGGATTATTCTCCATGACTTCATTGTGCAAATATTTTGTAGGGTACGTAGAATAATTAAAAATCCTTTACAAAATATTTTTTCTGTATTTATGTTGAGGTTCTTTTTCTGAAAAGTCTCTTATTTCATAGTCTCATCCATGCAGAGTTTAATTTTCAGCTTAAACTAATCTTTTAAATGGATTAACTGTGATTAGCATTTTTTAAAATTCATTTTGAACAGATTTTCCTTACAGCACATTCCATTGTTAAAAGTTATTAAAATTCAAAGAACAAAGCTTCTCCTTGACAAATTTATACTCCCTCTCCCCAATATCTTCAAATTTTTTTTCTACTGATATGTAAACATATTGTCCTTTGATAAAGATATAAAGTTCAATAAAAAAATCTGTTTAAAATTTAATACTCTTTACTGCAGATATTTTGTTTTCTTTCAACTTTGAAAAGGAGACTTGAATTGAGTTTTGCTTTTTCATGTTGGTTTAATAAAGATATTCATAATATTTGTCTTGAAGAAGAATAATTAAGTAATAAGAGTATTCTTTCTTGTGTTGCTAATCTAATTTAATGAAAATTGATTTTCAAATGATTAAAAAAAAAGGATAGGCAAAGTTAAAAAGTATATAATGGATATTTTAAGCAGCAGTTTTAAATAATGTGGTTTGTCATAGTACGTATTTTTCTAGTGGGAATATTTTGAAGGAATCGATGAAGTCAATTTTTTATTCTTCATTCAACTTTTAAAATTGTTTCTGCAGTTATGTCCCTTTGATAAAAAATATAATCACCTCATATTTTATTATTATGATTTCTTCATTCCTTGTGAGTTTTTTACACTAACATCAGCTGGTTGTCGTTTACCTGAGTCTGAGTGACCGCAAGTCTCTTCATGTTTCCTGCACTCTTGTGAGTATTCTAGCCGATCTCAACAATGCTGTAGTCTGAATGGTCTTGATTCTTCTTTTGATTTACAATTCTTCTAGCCCCTTTATCAAGCCTTTGAAGACCATTCCAAGTGCATCTACTACAATTGGTGTCTCTGTCTCACTCATGTTCTTCAGCATTTTTAGTTCTCCAGCAAGATCCAAGTATTTGTCTATCTTTTGGCTCTCTTTCTTTATAGTCTGCAGGAATGACAAAAATCAGCCTGGTTGCAATTTTTTTTCTTTGTAAATTAACACTAGGTCTTCTGATGGGATTAGATAATCCACTTGTATCTCAAAATCCCACTGAATTTTTATGCTTCTCATTTATTATTATTATTATTCCTTGTGAGTTTTTCATTCCAGCATTAGCTGATGGTCTTTCAATGGAGTCTGTATACAGCAAGTCTCTTTAGGGCTCTCCAGGATTTTTCTCAGTATTTTAATTGATCTTTACAATGCTGTAGTTTGGATGGCCTTGGCTCATGCTCCAATTTTCAACTCTTCTAGCCCCCTTACCATGCTTTTGGGGACTGTTCCAAGTGCGCAAATTATAACTGGTATCACCATCGCCTTCATATTCTATAACTTTTTTAGTTCTCTAGCAAGGTTCAAGTATGTCTCTCTTTTAATTTTCTTTGATTTTCATTTTGTGGTCCATCGAGATGGCAAAGTCCACTATACGTCAGGTTCTCTTTTTTTTTTTCTGTTTGTTTTTGTTTTTGTTTTGTTATCACTTGGTCTGGTCTTCTGGTTAGGATTAGGTGATCTTTTTGTATTTAAAAATCTCAGGATTTTTTGTCTCTCATTCTCCAGGACAAATTCTGGTTTGTGCATATACCATTTGGTAGTATGCTCAAATTTCAATTTCTTACACTATTCCCTGTGGATCACCTTTCCCATCCAGTCAAGTCTAGTCTCATGCTCTCTTTTCGTTAGTTTGTTGCATTCAGTTATTATTGTTATTAGTTGTGTTGAAAATTCAATTGAAATTAGAATGAAGGAATGATTTTATTTTCCAAGACTTTAAAAAACTAATCTTCATTTGAATAAAAAGAAATAAATTAATAAAATGAATGAAAAAATAATCTTACATTGATTTTTTTTTTTTTTTTTTTCTTTTAAGATCATGTTTGTTAGCTGTTTTGGTATAATTACTACAAAGTACTTATTGCTTCTAAACGAGGTATTTGTATTTATGATTCAAACACTTCAGAAGTCACATTTCTGTTACATATATATAACAACCAAATATTCTTATAGATCCTCTCACATATTCATAGTAAGAATTAATTTTCATCATTTTTTTTAAAAAGACATTTACATTATGTTTTGCTTACTGTTTTCATAAGATGGCTTTATTATAATTATACTTATTTTCTTCTGGTATTTTTTTTATTTTGAAGACAGAGAAAATATAAGATATAATAAATTGCTAATTGTAGAAATGCTTTAAAATAAAAGCTCTGTTGCACCTTTTACAGAATTTTGTTGCTATGGTGTAGATTGAATTAAAGGTTCTGCAATATTTGTGTATTTCATAATCACTGCTTTGATATGACGGTAAATCTTAATTCAACATATATATTTGCATATCATGCAACTTTCTGAGGCCTAAATTTTAGCCTAATATTAGTTTGGTGTTGGGTTGCACCATATGTAAGATACAAACTTTATGTGTGTTAATAGCTGGTTGAAGCTAAGCCTAGGCCAACTGGTATGCCTACAATTTCAAGCTGCAAAAGGTCTTGGAAAGTTGTAGGATACATGAGTACTAATTTTTTATATTAAGAAATATGACAAGAATTGAATCCTGAAATTTTTTTGTGTAAATACTCATATTAGTTTTGAAGATGAAATTATGGCAAAAACATTGGGGTAGAGTGGAATCTTTATGTATCAAATAATTTTAAATAAAGAAACCTTATATCTTAATTAATCTCTGTTTTTCTATCCATTTTATATCCAAATAAATCAAAAGTTGCTATAAACAATAGAACGGTTGTATTTTCTTCTCATACATCAGAAAGTTTTACTGGCTACCATGTCAAAATTTTATTGATTAATCTGTTTATATCATCAGAGTGTATCAAAAGTATTTTCACTTTTTTCAGGCCTTTACTCTAAAGCTTATTTCACAAAAAGACTGTTTCTTGTTCTTCCAGATTATTGTTGAGTTTTATGTTTTATTTTGGGTATTATGATGGCTGAATATAAGTGTTGGGATTCTGGGAGTTTTGATTCATAATTTTAAACTGGGCTTCAAAACCATTGAATCTTTTTGCAGGATTTGAGAAGTAGAACGGAATGAAACTAGATCTAAAAGTACTGAAAAACCTTGTTTAATCATTTTAAGAGTGGTAATTTGTCTCTTAAAGTCAAATTCAGGAGTGGATGACAATTAGGTGTTGATTTTGATGTTTTATTAAGCAAAGTAAATAAAAATCCACTCAGTTAAGGTGCATTTCATCATTTACTACTTGTTGGTTTTACAGAAAATTGGCAGGTAATGACAAATTTAATTCAACACTTTCCAGCCCCAGAATTTTATTTGTTTCTTTGGAGAGAGTGATAATTCTTTTTCTTATGACGTTTATTTGTTTTGTTTCAAAATAATTGGTTTAATGGTCTTTAAATGAAGTCAAAGAATACTCATTTAGCAAGATATTGTTGAATTCTTATAGATAATCCCAGTGTTTAGAATTGACATATAGCATAATGAATATTATAAACAATGTACAATATCATAAACTGATTGACAAATTTATTTTAGTCGCATTTTCTTTCATGAATAAAAAAATGATTGGTTAAAGAATGGTAGGTGTCATAGTCGATACCTTAGGTATTTGATGTTGATTGTCTTTTTTAAAGACAATCTATATTTAGATTTTTCATATTTAATACAATCTACATTTATTGGTAGTAACTCTGCTAATATTACACACACACACACGCATACACTGGGTGTTTTAAAAAAAATTGAGATGCACAAGGTGTTTCAGAAATATTGATATCATTTTGTAATCTAATAACTTGACCAAATCTTGTTCAAATGATCTCAGATTTTAGCAACATGTGTTGAAACAATCAGAATTCTATGTTTAATGATTGAATGGCATTTCTATGCTTGAAAGAAAAAAAAAAGCATTAAACATTGAATTTTGAGTTGTTTCTACATATGGTTTTTAAAATTTGAGATCATTTGAAGGAGAATTGTTCAAGTTATCAGATTATGCAATGATATAAATTTTTCTAAAATACCCCTTGTGTGTGTGTGTGTGTGTATATATATATATATATATATATATATATAAGTGTATTTTATGTTTCGATGTTGGATCAAAATCTGTAGAAGTAATTTATTAAAAAAAGAAAAAGTGTTTGAATGGGGTGGGGGGAAATTAAAATGTTTTGGGTAAATATTTTGCATCATCTAGATAATTTGTGAAACAAAATTAGAAATTTTAGTTCCCAAAAAATGCTATTTATAGTTATGCTTTCTCTAAAGTAAAGATTTCGACAGATTTTGACAATTACAATTTGGAAGTTATTTATTCATTTATCTTTGGTTTTAGAAATAAAACATTTTTCATTTTTACCAATTCCAGTGTTTTCTCAAAGTCGCAAGAAAAAAATGGTTCCTGGCAACACAATTATGCAGGCATGTAAATATTTAATTATTCACTGTCAGGTAAGTAAATAATTAATTTTATAGAACAATTTTGTGTTGTGTACATATTAGTCTCTTCACAAACTGTTATAAAGTGTGAAAATTTGCTTGGAGGTCTACCAACTAGTAAAGCTGTTTTGTAATTCTAGTGAAAGGTTATATACTATTTTGAATGTATCTGTGAGTATCTTCTTTTATTGAACATAAAGGATCAAAGAATAAAGTATAGTTTGTTTAACATAAGGCTTCTCAAAGTGGTCTGGGTGCCCTGGGTTTGAATTAATTTTGGCAGGGTGAATAATGTAGGATGGCAAGGAAAGTTAATACTCCCAACTTAAAAAATTACTAACAATATCCAGAAAGAAAATAATGAATTGCCTTCTCCATTTTCTTCATTTGATCTAAGGGAAGTAACCAGAGTTTAATTTTGGAAACCTGGTAATTTCAAATCTGTTTTTTTAGATAGCTCTTAATATTCATAAATTTCACTTAGTAAAAAAGAAACGTCAAACTAGTGTTTCTCAAAATAAATAGGAGTTAACAAGGGGTGAATTTACTAGTTTGTTTATAAATTCTTTTATAACAGCAGAACAAAAATCGCTAGATCATGTAGACTAGTTGTCAGATATCGAACACTTAGTAGAATGCTTGATTGGATATGATGATCATTAGTGATTTGTATCATTCACATACAACCTGTGCAAAACATAATTTAAATGAATGAATGATTTGGCTTTGACTGAAAAAATCTGGATATTTTTAGCATTGTTAACAATGCATTTAATCATATTTTCACAAAAGAAAACATTTAAATACAATCATATTTTTGCCAAATGATTTTATGAAAGTACTAAATTTTAAAATATCTCTTTTTATTATAAGTTATGAGATGATCTTTGAAAAAAAAAGGATGATTATTTGATACTAAGAATAAAAAAAAAATATTTAAAAAAAATAATGAAAAATTAAAATAAAATGCTTGGAATATTAATTTTTATTCATAGTAACAGATTTTCAATGATTAAGATTAAATTATCATCTTTGGAAAATCATGCTCTGACCAAAAAGATCCAGATCTTTTGTTAAATCACTTTCAGTATTGCCAAGTATTTCTAGGTTTGGGTGTTTTTATATGATTCAATATTCCATTTATAATACCTTTTTTGTATTTTGTAAAAAATTTAATCTTAAAATTAAAAACATTGAAAAAATCAACCCTTCTCATCATGATATCCTGTGAGACTAAGAAAAAAATGTTGGCAATATTGAATTAATTTATTGGGGTGTAAATGGAAATTAAATTTGATTAAAAGGGGGTGCATTAAGTAAAGAGTTTAAAAAGCCCTGATTTAGTACATAAAAATATACAATGTACTTTCCACCAGCATCAGTTTTCTTGGGAAAGTTCCTGTATAAGTCACAAAGGAAATTGAGCAGTTGAATGTAAATTTAAGTTTCATAATTTAATTAAAAAATATAAGCTTAAAAATTCACAAGAAAGAGCTTTGTAACTTTTGCTCAAAGTAATCATGTTTTCTCCATATCTCCACTTGACTGCTTCTATCATTAAAACAAGGGCTGTGTCTATTGTTTTTTTTTTTTTTTTTCGGTTGTGAACATTGTTATAGGAAAATCATTTTTCAGATTTTCATTATTCTTTTTTTAAAAGTTTGTACAAAAATAGAAAAAATGAGAGACTAAATTTTGTCTTTACCAATAATGCTTAATTTAAAAATCAGTATCTTTACATAGTCAAGTATACTAGCCTGATATTGCCTTGTCAGTTGGGGCTGTAGAATACATCAACTGCATCTCTGCAGAGGGGTAAGTCTCCCCCAATGAGTGTCCTGGATATGACACTAAATGATATGATGGTGAAGCTACAGTAATGCTGGAGATTTGGGGAATCCAGAGTAC
Source organism: Sepioteuthis lessoniana (assembly GCA_963585895.1). Taxonomy (NCBI): domain Eukaryota; kingdom Metazoa; phylum Mollusca; class Cephalopoda; order Myopsida; family Loliginidae; genus Sepioteuthis; species Sepioteuthis lessoniana. The sequence goes on from OY757905.1 coordinate 74,251,308, forward strand.
CCTTTCATTGCCATTGCTTCCAGATCCACTCTGGCCTGGAGTGGTAGCACTTGATAGGAGCCTATCTATGGGTCAAATAGATCTAAACTGTGTACTTAAGCCTAACTATTTTTTGGAATAGAATGGCTTTGACATTCAACTGTGTGTGGACAAAATCTGCACTTGTACTTAACTGAATAGTTTGAATTCAAACTGTTTGACTAAACTGAATAGCTTGAAATAGAAATGTTTTTGACAATTAAACTGTGTACTCATGGTAAACTGAATTGTTTGTATAATAATGGATTTGGTATTAAATAATCTACAAAGGTTGATATGCCATAAAACCCAACCAACTAGCCTAATATTTATTTGGTTTTATGCATTTACCTAACCCTTCCAGCATGACATAAGATCAATATTTATTAGTAGAGTAAAGCTTGTTTGAATTCAGAGTTTTTCTTATAGACTAGTTGCCTAATCAAAGCTGAAGAATCCAATCTACCTTACCATTTTTCCAGGTATGCATCAAGTATTCAATTTATGTCTTACCCAATTTACAATTAGGTAGTAAGATAGAATCCTCTCATAATACTGGAATTATCTGCATATGAAGAAAATAGTGCTCTTTAATATAGAATAATGAATAACAATTGACTGACCTGTGATTTTTATTTATGGTTTGGTTATCTGTTCAGCTTATTAGAAACATTGAACCAATCAAAGAAGAAACTGAGAAAAGAGAAACAAAAACCAAGAGTTAAGCCAACTATAAACAATAAAGTTTTTCAAGGTGAAACTGAATGAAAACTCTTGAGATCTTTCAAAGTTTCTTTAAAATAGAAAAACCTTAAAAACTGAATGATTATCATCTTGAGTACTTTCCTTGAATTTTCATCAAATGTCAATAAATTTCTTGTATTTCTTTATTGCAGGATTTTAAAATCCATTCATTTGGATTTAAGTTGGTTTCTAATAAAGACCAAATTGTTAAAGTAAGTACATTACTTTTATTTCTATTAATAAAAAGATCAGGATTTTATTCCAGTCTGGCAATTAGTTTTATTCTTGTTGGTTTTAAATAGCATATTGGCTGATACACTGAGATTAAAAACTTAAAATGGCTGAAATAGGATGTTTATCCTTAGGAAAGGCTGGAATCCATTTTTCCCTTTATTGTCTCTTTGTCAGATATCTTGGCAAAATGTATAATTTCTAGCATACCACGATAATTAAATGCTGAAGCACTTGCAAGAAAAAATTACATTTATAACCTTGCTGTAGACCCTATTATAAATGTTGATAAATCATCATGTCCATAGCTTAATCATAATACAATGTTTTTTTGTTTTTTTTAAAAAATAATCTCTTGTAATGTAGTATCCACCTTCCACCACAAGTGAACCTGGTACTCTGTTAGGTGGCTGATAAAAAATGGTCAGTCACAAGAACTCTCATGGTAGGTCATACATAAGTTTGAAAAAGGATCAGTTACTGTCAGAACAACAAGTAATGACCTAAATTTCAGAGCTTGCAAAGCTCTGTAGTCCATTCCCTAAATTGGGAGTGGGCTACAATTTGTCAAAAAATAGATCCTTCCTTCACTGATTCAAGAATAACACTTTGTTTACCTATTTTGAAACCAGTTCATTGCAATATCAATGATGAAAAGAGTGGGACCTTTCTGTGACCATATGACTGACTTTTTCCTTTCATGACTTGAACTTATCTTTTTGTCTTTGTCAACTTTCTTTGAGATCTTGGAATGCCTCACTCCTTCCTTGTCAATAGACTTAACCCATTAATCACACAGACTGAACATTAAACAGTAGTATATATATATATATACACACACTGTGGCATTAATGGCAGAATTTAGGCTTATTTAAAAAGTTTTGATTTCAAATGATTTTCAGTGCAGGTAAGTTGGCTCTCCTCATTTTCTCAGCTAGAAGATTAGTACAACATAACCTTTCTTGTATGGGGGTGTCTTCGTGGTGTAATGGTTAAAGTGATGGACTGCGGAATCGTAGTACACGAGTTTGTACTCCAGTCATGCTGTTATGTTCACTTTCGGGCAAATACCCTTGGGAAAGGTATGAACCCTCTTATCCTCCCAGCTATGGGTTAAATAGTGCCACTACTGTTTTTCTAGGAGAATGGCTTTGGCATTAAATAACCTAAAAAGAGTTGATATGCCATTAAACAAAGAAACCAAACCAAACCTTTCTTGTATCAAATGACTCTTACCTGGTCAGAGCATAGTAAGCATATATAACTAATGCACTCTGTTAGTAGGGCTTAGAATATGCCCACTGTAACCCTCTTAAAGTCTTAACTCTCTCCTGAGGAGAGGGTTAAGACTTTCCCCCAAAGTACCCCTTCATTGCCATAATTCCCAAGTCCACTCTGACCAAGAATGGAAATACCCATTAGCGTCCCATCCATTGTTCCAACAGATCTGAGTGAAAATTATTTTTATCCGATAGGAATACTTAATGCTTTAAAACTGTAAATTATTTGTATTAAAGATAGTTACTTGAAGTTATAACTATTTACCTAGGATTATTATTATTAGTTAACTGAAATTGTAATGAAGGAAATGCAATATGGTTGTAAATAATGTATGTTAGGAAATATCCTAACGTGTTTGAAAAAAGTCTAAGAGGAATAGAAGCTTTAAATGAAAACTTAGATATTTAAGAAATGTATTTTTCTTTACTGTCATTTTTTAATGTGTCATGAGGTTTATTGGGGTGACAAATTCCTTTGTTCTCTTTGGACCATGGTCAATTCTTTTTAAGGCAGTTTTACTCATAGAAAGAGGAACCCAACATTACATGTTGCTTGGCTAAGTGGTCAACCACACACTCAAAGAGAATTTGAGTTTGCACACACATGAATTTATGTTATGTTTGATCACACCACTGAGTGGAACTATTTGGGAGACAAGGGAGGTAATCTCCACAAAACTGTATAATTGCTTACAGACAAATGATCATTATTAGATAGAAATAGTTTATTGAATCCATATAATTGTGTATAAAATATTAGTATTAGATTGGAATATTCAGTATCATACAACTGTGTGCAACTTATTGTATTAGATAAGAATACTTGGTATTATATAACAGTGTACAAGAAAACTTAAGTGACAATTACTGAAAAAAATGTAAATATAGATGTACAGTGAATACGATTCCCTAACCTCTTAGCATAAAATTACTCTAGACAGGTTGACATGCTACTAAAATCAATCAATTTTTATTTGTATCCGGTGGAAAAATATGACTACTAGTTGTAAAGTTGTTTTCAGTATTTTGTATTAATATATTTATATGGTTGCAGAAGTGAGGGTAACCTCTTGAAACTATTTAACTTGTTTTCTCTTTCAGCTCCTCATACTTATTGCTATTCATGCTTTCCCGGTTCGAGGAAGTCTTCTGTTTGCATTTGAATATGCTTCTGAAATTGAAGACCCAGGTATTTATTACCATTCAATTTGATTTCACAAAAAAATTTTTAAAAAATTCTTTTTGCGATGGACACAATTCTAGACATGGCTAACTGATGTTGATTTTTATTTTAAAGTTCATTTACATTACCTTTTTACTTAGACAAGAATTCTTTTTTTTTTTTTTTTTTTTCAAACTTATGTTTTTAAAATTATAATTTTATAATATATCTATGATAATCAATGAATCAGTAGTTTTTATGCCATAATCTTTGTAGTATGAGTGTGCATATTTAGTTGGTTGTTGTCACATTTGTGTGTGTGAAAAATGACATTATCATCTTGGTTGAATTTAAATTTAAATTTTTTTTAGTGACTTTAATTATTAATTGATTTTGAAGTTACTTGTTGGCATGTATACTTATAAAACTATTTATTACAATTAGATTGGTTACTTTATAATTAATCATATTTTATATATACATAATTTATAATAATGACTTGCCTTGATTCCTAACAAGTGGTAATATCTTTTCTCTTGATTGCCCAAAATATAGATAGAATATTGAATTTTGTTCAAACAAATTTTAAGCTTGCAAAAATTTAGGGTTTAATCATGAACATTTTTTATTATCAGAAATAATAGCTTAATAATGTAGGGAGTAATTGAAGCTAAGTGAAGTTGTGATAAAGTCAGTGGACAGCAATTTAAAAAAAAATTGCTTACATATACTGGTTTCAAATGCAGTTAGAGGCTAAGTACAATTGTGATTATATTATTTCATTTTTCCTTTTTTTGTCCGAAGTTTTAATGATGCTAAGTATTAATTATAGTGAATGAAAGTTTTGATTTATCTAATAAATCCTACCTATGATATTAGTTACATCTAAGTTTAGAATGAATAATAATTATTCTATGTGTTTTGTTAGGGTCAATGTGGTGAATCCATATAGTAGTATGGACACAGCTACAGCTTGAAAGAAATCTTATTTAATTTTATTGGATATATCAGATTTCCATGATTGATAACCAATCAATTGCATTCCTTACTTTCACTTGGTGTATGTTGACATCATTTTCAGTTGATGAGATATTGCTGCTAAGTTATGTGAACTGGTCTATTTAGTTTAGAGGCTTGCCACTTAGTGGAGATGGTTCCTTTTTTGTTTAAAATACATGTTCTTTGTTTTATTTGTATTCATGTTGAGGCCAATGCCTCCTGCTTCTTGTTCTTGGCTATGCAGTTGGGATTTGGCTTGGGCTGGTGTATTTGTGAGAAGTGCTAGAAACAAATCCTGGAACAGCATTTCACAAAATGGGAGCTGTATGGCCATCCACCTCCCATTTTACAAACCATCCAAGTTAGGACGAAATTAGGACAAACTCATAAGTGGTGTTGTCTTATGGACTCATTCACATGCCAGTGTTGGCCAACCAGCCTGGACTTAGATCAGCTCTCTGCAAACACAGGATGGAGTCTAGAAGATCTGCCAGGACTGATGGTTGATAGGGATAGACGGTGAGGAGATTAGGGAACTCTGTGCTATCAGAGCGACTTGATGATGATTTTTACGAATTAAAAAAAAAAAATTCTGTTCATTAAAAAAACAATTCTTAATTCAAACTGTCTAAATCTCAGATGTTACTAAAGAATATAGAATTCATAGGTATCACATGTGTCTTGTAAACATTTTAATATTGCAATCAAAATTGTAAACACTTCTTTCTTCTATATCATGTCAATGTCAGTTTATGATGCTAACCCTAGTTGATTCACATTTCCTACTTTTCAATAACTGACCAATTTGAACTTTTTTGTATTTTTTGTTAACTCCTGATTTATTTAAGCCAAAGAAAATTGAATTCAAATTGTCTAATCTATAGGTAATAAGAAAACAAACCATCTGTTTAGTTTCATTGTTGGAATAAAAGTTTCTAATACTGCAAACATTTCTGATTAATTTATAAAAAAGGGAGAATATTATCAATGTGCAATTCTGAATTTATAATCTTATCCAGATAAGCACCAACATTTTTTACCATTTCAAAAAAATGTTTGCTGTTACTGTATGGGATTCTCTATGAATGTTTTTTTTTTAATTTAATCTATAAGATAACTACATAAACGTTATATAGTATGGACTGCTCATTTTGGGAAGTCTACAAAATGCATGTGTCATCCAGTGGGTTGGCAAAGTGCCATTTTGGAAAATTTTAATTTAATCTAATTTTTCTATTGGTTTTATTTTTTATTCATGTATTTTATTATTGTTTTTATTTTATTTTCACATTTAATTACTTTTTATTTTTATTCAAACTGTGTCAATTTATTAATTACCACAATTAAGAATTATGTCATTGATGGTTTTAACCTAAAATAATCTCTATTTTCTTGAGAAGATCTTGAGAAAGTTGTTCATTTATTCAGTGATCTTTACCATTCTTTTTTATGCAGATTGTCATCATGCTGTTGGTATTCCAATGTTCTCTCAAAGAAGTGATTGGGAAGTTGAACTGCATCGATTAAATTGCTCTGATGCATGGAGGGTGACTGATGTCAATGAAAATTTTGCCATGTCCACTAGGTAAGAATGACTAAACCTTGATATTTACCTACAGGATTAGTTTAAAGAAATTGTAGTGTTATAAATGGCAGATTAATTTTTCTTGGTTAATATTTTATCTTTTTGTTTTTTTCATAAATGGAATAGGGCCTGGTGATTGATAATTATAAAGTAACATTAATAATATCTATATTGAATTAAAGTATTCTTTTGTCAAATAAGGAATTTTGAGAGCTAAAACCTTTGACAATGCTAGAATTAATTTTTTTATTAAATAGAATTGTATATATTCCCATTCACAGGTGTGAATTATTGATTTTCTATCAGTTACTGAAATTCTCATGTCTATTTGTGCCTTCAAATTAACTGAAACATTACTTGCTATCTATTAATAAATAAATACACACACACATACAGAGAACTGTAAACAAAACAGTTTTGTAGCCAACAACATCCTCATCTTTACTACTAACCCATAACATGTCAACAATATCTTACTATACTACCAAACTTTCTTGGTTTTCTATCACATCATTGGAATACCAGATCAAGATTCAGCCTTTTTGTATAATTGTTTGTTCTATTTCCAGTAATGAAGCCTCAATTTAATGATTCAAGAATTGAATTAGCAGACAATATGACATTGAATTAGAAAATTTCCATAAAATGCATATGCTAAGTCAGTGTACAATATTTTTAATAATGAATCATAATTTGATGAAAGCTTTGGATTAATTCTTAAATTATTTGTTGGCATGTGTACTTATGAAACTGACTATTTACTATAATTAGATTCGTTACTTTATCATTAATTAGATTATCATAGATTAAATAAATATATATATATATATATATATATATATAAGCATTAACACTTACCCTAATTCCTGACTAGTGATAATCTCCTAATTGGCTGCAAAGCTGTTATTTTGTTTACGGCAGCATGTATGTGTTATTTATATATATATATATATATATATATATATAGCTACCCTCAAAATATGCTGACTTGATTAAAATAGACCTGATTTATTAGCAACTTATTTCTCTTAATCTTTTTACTTAACATATTATAGTGACCCGGTTTTTCAAGGGAGATAACTATTAGATGCTAATTTTTGAAAATCTGGAAAGAAATGAATAAAAATACTTTAAATTAACCCCCATATTCATCATGTCCTGCGTCTTTATTATTTAAGAAAGTGATATTTTCTTAAAGCCAAATGATAATATTATTATTCAAGAAAATTTAATGTTCATTCTGGTCACTTAACTATCTTTTTTTATTCAAAGGATGACTAATCTAGTCATTGGGTTATATATATATATATAATGGCTGCTACTATATATATATATATATATATATATATATATATATATATAATGGCTGCTACTATATATATATATATATATATATATATATATTATGGCTGCTACTATATATATATATATATATATATATATATATAATGGTTGCTACTATATATATATATATATATATATATATATATATATATATATATATATAGTAGCAGCCATAAGTTAAGGAACAGAACAACAACAAATATTTAAATGATTTTTACTTGAAAACATTTGCATGTATGTTTATGAAATTTTCACAAAATATTCTGGGAACATTTAAGTATTTATTACATATAAAGTTTTTTTAAACTTTCTTTTACAGTAAATTAATAGTCAACTGAAAAGTTCAAAATATACATTTCGTCATGGTCAAAAGTTAAGGAATGCATCATAAATTCTTGTTAGATCAATATATGAGCTAAAGAAAAATTCAATATTTAGTGAATTTTCCTTTGCATTGGATTACGTCATTGCATCTTTGACCACATGAGCCAATTAACTTCTTGCAAAAGGTGGTAGTGATATTTTCCCATTCTTCTTTAAAAAAATCCTGTAAATTATCAATATTTTGAGGATTTCTGTTCTGAGTTTTTCTCTTTTATGAGTTTCCATACATTCTCTTGAGGATTCATATCTGGGCTTTGTGGTGGCCACTCCATAACAGCTATTCCTTCCTCTTCAAGAAAACTTAACATAGTTTTAACTTTGTGGTAAGGCACGTTGTCTTGAATGAATATTAGAGTTTCAACTGTCCCTTTGTGTAAATGAGAAAGAGCATGCTGGCAAAGAAGTTCTTTATAAACCCTGGCATTAACATTACCATGAAAATGAACAATGGGTCCTACTCCTGCTAAAGAAATCATTCCCCACACCATTATGCTCCCCATTTCCAAATTTCACAGTTTTCTTAATGCATTGAGGAGATAAGTGTTCCCCATTTTTACATCTTACAATCCTCTTATCATCAGATCCAAACAAGTCGAATTTAGATTCATCACTAAAGTGAATCATATTCCATTATTCCTCTGTTCACAGGATATGCTCTGTGGTGATGTCAAAACGAACTTTTTGATTTTTCTTTGAAATCAAAGGTTTGCAACATGGAATTCAAGCCACTAATTTTTCCTTATTTAACCTACGAGAAACAGTTTTTCTAGAGATTAGCTTTTCAGTTTGCTCACAAAATGGATGAGAAATAGACGTTGCTGTATCGAAATGACATTCTAACAATCATCTGATCTTCCTTTTTGGTAGTCATAGGAGGCTTGCCAGTTCTTGGTTTTTGTTCAAGTTTCTTGTCAGCCTTAAATCTACTGATTACACGATAAACAATGCTTTTTGACCTTTGATGGTGCCAGCAATTTCAGAATACGACTTGCCTTCTTTATGATTTGCTAAAATGAGATTTTTTTTCTTCTTGAGTTAAACAATTATGTACTTTTGCTTCCATCTTGCTTATAGATAGTTCCAACAATGTATGACAGTTGACTATAAATCAAAATTAGCAATTAAGTTGTTTAAAAATTACCTAAATTACTATGATTCAACAGCGTTCCTTAACTTTTGACCAGGGCAAAATGTATATTTTTTTTTTTTTAGTTCACTATTAATTTACTCTAAAAAAAAAAATTCAAAACTTTATATGTAATAAATACATATATGTTCCAAGTATATTTTGGGAAAATTTCTTAAATGTATATACAAATTTTTTCAAGTAAAAATCATTTAAATATTTGTTGTTGTTCCATTCCTTAACTTATGGATGCTACTGTATATAATAAACTTTAAAGCTGTTGATGATAATTTGGTTTTAAACAATTGTCTCAAATACTTCAATAACTAATTCTTGGGGAAAAATAAAGTTGCTGCTAGCTTTTTTTGTCATATTCTTCCTTTAACTTTTTATATCAGGTTGTTTAACATAAAATTACTGATTTATTTAAACAAAATTAATTTTTCAAATTAATAGAAAAATTATTTATTCAAGTAAAATATTTGTGCTTATTTATTTTTCTAGGGAGAGTGAAAAGTTTTGCAATATTTTGGTAATGTGAGGTATGGTACTTTTGCCAAGGTCATGAAGGTGACAAATCACATTGAATTGTGAGATGCTGAACTCGCCTGATACTCTCTGAGTGCTATTTGCCAGATTTTCCTTGGTCTCAGACTCCAGGGTTTTAAGCCTAACTGAGCTTACTTGATTGTTGATATTCTTGTAAACTGAGTGAAATTTCTTGAAGCTTCTGGTTACTGTACTGTAATCAATTGTGGCCTCACCTTTTGCACAACAAATGTTTTTGTTTGCTTCCAACGTGTTTTGGCCCAGTTTGAAGTTGTAAATTATAAATTCCCAAATTAGACTATATTGCACATTCATCTGTGCATCTTTCAAATTACACACACAGTGAAACAATGCACAACATGTCAGTGTACTAACTACCATCACAATACTAACTAGAGCTTGAACTGCTTCAGTCATGTGATATCCCCACTGCAAACTTGCATGTACAAAAATATTGATTCAGTGTAGTTAGTTGGCATTTGCCAATTCTCTTCTAGAAGAATTCTTCATTCCAAGAACCAATAAATTCATCATTTTGGAGGAGTTATTTGACTGCCTAATTTTTTCTTCTTTACTTTTAGTTTGCCTAAATATTTTGTTGTGCCTCGAAATGTAGTTGACTCAGATCTTTTGGATACAGCGTCTCGTTTTGAAGATGACAGACTGTTGGTATGTTGGATTTGATTTTATCTCTCTTCCATTAAGATGACTTTCTCTTTCTCTCTTTTATTAGTCAATGTTAATTTTAATTTTCTGAAATTTTAAAGTTATTATTTTTTTAATTTCTTATTTGATGTCTTTACTTTTTTTTAATGATAAAATCCAGAAAGAGAAAGATCACGATTTGTCTTTTCTCTTCAGTTTCATTGGATCTAAGGGAAGTAATCAATTTTACATTGGAAAATCATGTTAATCTCTCATCAGAATTTTTAAGAAAATTTTTAATGAACCCCAATTAGTTTTGTATAATATAAATTAGTTGTTGACTGACTGTAGTCAAGGGCGACCCAAAGGATGCCTTTTAAGTAGTTATTACTGAGACAATTGGCAAACACTTTTGTTCACCAATGGTCTGGGAGACCAGGGTTCAATCCCTGGTTGAATCATGCCAAAGCTTTAAAAAATGGTACTTGATGCCTCCCTGCTTAACACTCAGCATTATAAGTTATGGAACAAAGGTAAGTGGAGCAATCCAGGAAAAAAAAAGGAGCTTTGGGTTGTCCTCGACTACAGTCACCCAACTTACTTAATGTATAATATGCACACCTAACTTTGGACTTTAAAATTCTGGTAAAAACCCATCTCTCGTGTATAATATCTATTGGCTTTTTGGAATTTGTAGCAGCTAAATTTAACATATATTCAACTTTTTATCTAGTTAGTATTGACTAAAAATAAGAATTTATATATTTTATTTGTTTTGAAATGCAAAATTTACACAGTATTTAGGGTAAAGGCAAGGATATGTTCATACAAAAATGTAACAAACTTACAGTGAAAATTAGTTCACAGTAGAAGAAACAAATTATATGCAGACACATTCTAATAGCTATTTCTTAGTTTGGATCATTGATTTAACTTACTTTTGGTCATGCTGTCCTGAATACAGTGGTGTACATAGCTGGTGAAAAACCTGTTAATATTTAGTTCTTGTGTATAATATACACCTCTAACTTTTGTTCTGAAGAATCTGGAAAACTATAATTATGATATACCAAAAAACAATACATTGAACATTGTCAATTATTTTTTTGAGTTTTCCTATTAAATATTTTCATGCTTTCATACATGTTTAGATTATCTTCAATAACTCAGTGACCAATATGTCCTGTTGTTGAAATGAAAAACAGACATAAAATCCATTAATTCTTTAGTCCATATACAACAAAAGACTTGTGGAAGAGATAAGCATTAAAAAAGTAGCCATGACAATAGTTTTAAAAAATGTATAGAATATTGTAATTTTTTTAATCTTTTGGGAAAAAAAATAAAAGGAAAATTAGATTTTAATTTTTTGGTTTTTCCTAATTTCTTGCTCCTCACCCCAACGATTTTCATAATTCTAAATTCTTTAGTGTAAATCTTAAGTTGTTTCTTGTTATGGCCACTTTGTATATTGTTAACTTTGTACTAACACTGGATGCCATCTTGAGGATTTATTTTTTGTAATGGCTGAGAGGGATGAATGGTAAGAGAGAGTTAAAGGAATCTGTGCTGTCAGCTTGTTTTGATGTATAGTTTCTTATAAGACTTTATACAAATTGTGTTTTTGTTTTCTAATTTTCTCAATTTTTGATAAATATCCAAATTTTGTTTTTATTCACTCTTTTGCCAGAGTTGGTGTTACACATCTTGTTCAGGGACATCATTGGTACGCATGTCCTGCCTTAAGCCGGGCATGAACTCTTTGTTTAGCACCTATGAAAACAGGTAAAATATGTAAACATTAAATTCTGTTGAATGATTTTTTTTTTCCTTCTATATATTTACCAACCCCTTTGCATGAATAGGTTATGATACAGGGTTAATTTCTAAAGTAGGGTTAACAGGTCTGAATTCAAAGTTTACTTTCTAGACTGGTTACCATACCAAAGCTAAGGAATCCAGTCTGTCCTACTATTTATCCATTGCTAGAGGGAGAATAGCTGGATTCATACCTTTCTTAGGGGTATTAGCACTTTGTGAAATGCAACCAGCCTTGTCCAGGATTTGAACTCTGTTTACTGTGTCCATGTCCGATGACAGTAACCATTACGCCATGGGTGCTTCCATTTTATGCCTAGAATCATTAACTACCTCTGTTGGCAGGGTGTAGATTACACTGACTGCATCTTTTGCTGAGGAGTAATACCTTCTCCCCCACAAGAAAGGGGTGTCCTGGGTATGACATCAAACTACATATGTGGTGAGGTTAGAGCAATAGGTCAGATAGATCTATTTGAAAATTATTTGCATTGGATAGGAATACATGAAACTATAATTATGGTAAGATGTATGCAAACAAATGATTATTATCAAATAGAACTATCAATGTTATGTTTGAATTCTTGAAACCATTTTGCTGTATGAAAATTATTTATATCAAGTTACTTGAAACTAAAATTGTTTACTAAGGATTATTCTTGTTGGTTACTTGAAAATTGATTGCTTGAAAATTATTGACGTTTAATAGATTTTACTTGAAACCATATAACTGTGTGCAAGAAAATGATATCAGATAGGAATAATTTCTTAAAACATAATTTTTAAAATAAATTATTTGTATTAGATAGGAATAGTTGAAACCATTCAAATAGGTGCAAACAAGTAGTTATCGGTAAAAAAAAATCCAATTAAAAAAGATATGATGAAACATTGAAAATATTGTTATTACAGTTAAACATTTATGAATGAATGAAATTTTGGCCTTAGAGAACACGTGAGGAATTGAGATGATATTAAATAAACCAAGCCAATGAATGAAATTCATAGTTGTTACAATTAAACATTGATAGTTATTGTAATTAAACATTTTATAATGAATGAAATTTTGGCATTAGATAACCCATGAGGAATTGAGATGCTGTTAAATAAATGAACCAAACCAAACTAAGAAAATGAATCAAGTTTCAGCATTGAATAATCCACAAGGAGTTGATGTGCTATTAAATGAATAAATCAATCAAATATCACAAAAAATTCTTTTGATGAATCCAGGTGTTTGGCTCATTAATTGCTAGCCCAGTTGGCTGGGTCTGTAGAATACACTGACGGCATCTCTGAAGAGGAGTAAGACCCTCCACCCCTCTCCCCATGAGTGTCCTGCATATGACACTAAACAATCTGATGGTCATGTTCCAGTAATGCTGGAGCTTTGGGGAATGTGGAGTACCCCTGCATTATCATTGCTCTCAGGTCCATACTGGCCCAGAGAGGTATCACCTGAAAGGGTCCTATCTATGTGTCAAATAGAGCTGTTTGACATTTAAACTGAGTGCAAACAAATGACTTATGTTAAATTGAATTGTTTGAAATAGAACTGTTTGATCATTTAACTATGTGCAAACAAATGATTCATGTTTAATTGTTGGTAATACATGACAGTGCTTGCTACTGTTTACCTTTGTTGACTTATGTTTACAAATCATATATATCTAGTACATATGTATAAAGAGGATTTGGTATTAAATAACCTACAATAGTTGATATGTCGTAAAACCAAACCAACCCTTATTAATTGCAATATTACCACTGAATATTTTTCTTATAAAGATTAATGAACATCTGAGTAAAAATTATAACCTGTTTTTTCTTTTCTTTTTGATGCATTTCAGATTTGTTGAGTCTGTGAGAATGACGACTGAGACAGATGTTGAGATTTGTGAATTAAGTCAGTTCTGTCCTTCATTGAAAGAAATAAGCACCAGTGGAGAGAAGTTACGAGAACTTTGCATGACAGGTAAACATATTAGACCACAAAATGTTCTCATCCTGGTAATCGATGATGATATATTTTGTTTATTGTTAATTAAAAATAAGAGACTCTTTATCATAATAAACCCTGCATGTTGATAAGTGGGCATGTATCTATTTACTCAACCCCTCCACCATAGGCAGGATATGACACTAAAAAACCTACTCTTCCCTACTATTTTACCTATAGCTTTCTTAAGGGATTAGCATTAAGTAAGATGCAATCAGCCTCATCTAGAATTTGAACTCGGGTTGCCTGTTCTATTTCTAAAGATAACTGTTATGCTGCACACACACACACACACACACACACACACACACACACACACACAGGCTACTTTATGGCCAAATTTTTAATGTACTACTTTCATTTGTGTGAGTGACCAGTGTTTAAAACTATGGTTTCAGATATTGTATTTTTTCTCTTTCTTTACCCTTTTGTAGTTTTTTATGTTTTTTTATTTTATTTTTACGCTTCTGTTGCATTGCAATATTAGTGAGTTAGCGAAATCAAACAGTATTGTTTCTTCATATGGCTATTCTAGGTATACAGATGCTCCTAAGACAAAAGCCATGTGCAAAAACTATGCATAAACCTGAAGATGCAACTTGTTTAATGCCTCCATTGTAACAATAAATGGTCATGTATATAGAAAAATCTTAATTATTCTTTGTCTCAACCAAGAGACATTCCTGTCTTAGAATACATTGTATATCTGTAGAAGGGTAAGACTCCCTCCTCCCTTAAAAAAAAGTGATGTCCTGGGCATGACACTGAATTGCATCTGATGGTGAGGGTCCAGTTCTGGAGATCTGCGGAGTGTTCGTTGCCATTATTCCCAGGTCCGCTCTCTGACCCGGATTCATGGTACCTGTTAGGATTCCATTTATGGGTCAATTAGAACTGTTTAAAAATTATTCTTATTTAATAGGATATCACATAACTGTGTCCTTTCTGTAAAAAAAAAGAAAAAAAAATTTTAAGAAACAACTACACAAAAAATGTAATTATGTATATACAGTGAATGTGATTCTCTGATCTCTTGGCATAAAATAACTCTAGATGAATAAACATGCCATTAAAATCAATCAATCAATCAATGAAATCTATGGGTTAAATAAATCTTCTTTTTAAGATTATTTGTATTTGAGGGATATCACATGACCCTGTCCAAAAAAGAAAAAGAAAACCTCTCGAGAAACAATTACACAAAAAATGTTAATATGAACATACAATGAATACAACTTCCTAACCTCTTGACAAATAACCCTATAATAATGTTTTGCTTGAAAATTTGTGTTAAAAAACACCCCAACCCAATAAGAAAATAGTAAGAGAAAAATTGAATTGTGAAAATACTTATCTAAGTTTAGAAGCAATTTTGTAATTTGAGTTTGATTTTTTTATAACTTTTTTTAAGAGTATTTCTTTTTCTCAAATTCAGAAAAGAGAAAGTTATGTTCTATGTATTTAACCCTTTTGGTCACCCAACGTGTGAGGGCAAGATGCAACTTAGAGATTTTGGATTATGAACAATATGACCCCTGAAAGAGTCTTGTGTTTTATATACCCGACCCTAAAAATTAAAAAAAAATAATTTATCATTTCTATAAAATATAGTAAAACAGTCATTTTTAAAGTATCAGTAAATAAAAATTCTCTTATAAACACACTTGTGTGATATACCTGCCTCCCCCTGTTGCAGAAGATCCAAATTTTTTTCACTTCAATGTTTTAATTGCTATTTAGAATGTATTATATTGTATTGCAATTGGGAAACGGCAATAATTTTTTCATTTGCACCCTTTTTCATCTTATGGTTAAAAGCACATTCCAACCATTAAATTTGTTGCCAAATGTGCTGCATCCAAAGAATTAGGTGAACTTCAACTGAAATAAGGAGTTATATCCTTAGCTTTTTTTCAGTAATAATGTGTTTTTTTAATTGATTTTTTGATAAACTTAGCTTAGTGTCAAAGTGTTAGTGTCAACAAAATTGAGGCAAATGTGCACAGGAAGATATTCCTTTTATCATTTTTAAATGTGTTGTGGTGTGTGGAACCACCTCCACACAAATGGACTGATCCAAGCCCATAAAGAAACCAAGCTGAAGCTAGGAAGGGAGATAGTAATTGGATACTTACTGTATACTGTATTTCCTTACAAGTACATTTATTCCAACAATAAATACATATTGTCTCGTGTATATCTTTAATTATATTATCAAGATATAACAAAATGTGATAGGGTTTGTTGAGAAAGTTAACATTTGAAATCTTATTTTGATTTGATTTTGTTTTGTGAGCTGTAAATTTTTGCATAAAACAGCAAATTTTGGAATTTCTCAAAAGATGTTCTTTTTTGCTGTGCCAGTTGATGAAGTTATAATTTTTAAGATATTTTTTTTTGCAAAAAAAGTAAGCTTTTTCTAAAAATGGAAAAAAATGCTACCTTTATGTATGAGTCAAAAAAGAAGAAAATCTTTGATCACAAATTTAGAATACGAGGGTGAGTTAAAAGTTTTGCAATATTTTGTTAACTTATTTGTTTTATTCTTCAAGTTACAACAAAAGTAACCTAGCATTCAAAGTAGAGGCAATTGAAGCCACAAAATAGAGTACTGTCTGAAGCCACCTTTCTGATTATTTGATCCCATTCTAATACCAGTTCTTATCCTTCAAGCTGAAGAACTCTTTCACTTGATTGTTGAAGTGTTACAAGCACAGGAACTTAATCCAAGTAATAATCCAAGGGAGCTAGGTTCAGACTATATGCTTGATGTGGCATCAGTTTGATTCCTTCAAGTTCCTGTAATTAATTCTGAAAACTAGCACATATGCAAATATTGAGTTGCCCTTGTAAAAAAAGATTTGGATAACAAAAGACATATTTTCTGTTAATTGGTATTTCATCTTTGCTTACTTTTCCTTAGTTTGTTTTCATCTCTTTTGTTCTTATTTTTTTGTCAGATTTGATAAAAGATTTTTGGAGTAAGGACAGCATTTGGTTGTCAAGTTTAGAAGAGACAAAATGGCTGTTCTGTGTTCAACGCTGTCTCAAATTATCTGTTAAAATTAGCCAACTGATGATTGACCAGAATATATCTGTGATAATGAAAGGTGAGACACTTTGAAACTTGTTTGCAAATAGACACATTTTTGTCTGTTTTCTTTTCTATGCATCATAAACTGCTCTTTGATAAAATAAAACTGAAATTCTTCCAAGCTTTAGCTGTGTCACTACTATTCTATGGTTGTACCATCTGAACTTTAACAAAATGCTTTCAAGAAAAAGTTAGATGGGAACTGCATAATGGTACTGCATGCTGTTTTGAACAAATCCTGGGAGCAGCACCTCACAAAACAGCAGTTGTATGATTACTTACCTTCCATCTCACAAACCATCCAAGGAAGACATGCCATGCATGTTCTGAGAAGTGAAGACAAACTCATAAGCAATCTTGTCCTGTGGACTCTTAAACATGAAAACTCTGATGTTAGTTGTCCGGTAAAAACTTACATTCATCTATCCTGTGTGGACACCAGATACTATCTAGAGGATTTACCAAGAGTGATGGGCAATGGGCAAAGATAGTCAAGAGAATCCACCAGCACAACTTGATGGTTATGACAATAAAAAAACTAAATATTCAATAATGGAAATTGTGAAATTGAAAATGCAAACATTTTTCTATGGTTGAGTAGATATATGTGACAATTTTCGTTTACCTGAAGTGAAAAGATCATGCTGCTTTTGATGTTCGTTATGCAAGTGGTCATTTGCAATGTAATCTCCATGCCTGTATACATTTGGATCTGTAATATTGCCATTGCTTATTCATATTAGTGTGTACATAAGTGACAAATGGCAAGTTTTGAGAGCAGACCTGTTGGAAGTGAACCAAAACAAAATTGACATTTGGTTGGAGCTCATAGAACAGACCTTTGTATGAGAGAGACAGAAAGAGAAATAAAATGAACATTGTCTTCATTGAAGGAAACACATTTCATTTGTACAGAAGGAACACAAATTTTATTTTCTACATTGTATTTTTGCGTTTAGTAATTTTAATAGTTTACTATTTGGTTTTTATTCTGTTATAAAATGTCGCAGTTACCCATATAAGAGTTCATTTAAATATTTTTGTTTTCGTGTAATATTTACAGAAGCCAGATGCCGTGATCTGACCTGCCTTGTATCAAGTCTTGTCCAGTTGCTCTTGGATCCGTACTGTCGAACGATTCAGGGTTTCCAGACCCTCATCCAGCGAGAATGGGTTGCAATGGGTCATCCCTTTCAAGAAAGATGTGGAATTGTCATTTTAGCAAATTCAGAGAAGGTTTCTTAATTTTTTGTCAGATTTTTAAAATAATTGTCATTGAATTCTTTGACGAAAGTTCATATTTCCTATTAATCTGTATTCCCCTACTCTTAGGTTTCATTGATGTTGCTGCGGATCGTAGGGGAATTTATCTATCAATATATCTATGAGGGTCATTCAATTAATAAGGGGAATTTTTTACATTTTTAGAATTTTTCCCCATATATGCAAATTTTGGATTGTTTGAAGATGGTTTCTAACAAAAATTATTTTCATCTCACTAAATTGTTTTAAGGCTATTTAAAATGGCAAATCAAATATATCTACAGGCTTGAATAGAAGTCTGCCATTGAGTTTTTGGTGGCTGAGAAATGCAAACCATGTGGAATTTGCAGAACAGTGTTTGATGTGTCTATGGAGAAGTATGTTTTAGTTAGAAAAAGATATGTTTATGGATTAAACATGGGTTTTCCACTATGAACCTAAGTCAAAAAGACAGTTCATGGAGTGGAAACTCACTGAGTCCGGTAAAGAAAAAGTTCCAAGCACAGTGGTCAATAACAAAGAACATTCTGACTGTCTTCTAGAACATGAAAGAATCTGTGACTTAATTTCCTAGAAAAAAAGATGAACTGCAAACAGTGCTTTCTATTGCCAATGCCTTAGACAAAATCCACCTTATTTATTGAATGACCCTTATATATATATATATATATATATATATATATATATGGTAGAAGAAAGCAATTGATGCATAACACCTTGGGTGGAAGAGTTTTCACCTGAAATGTTTTTGATATTAGCTAAACTCAACTTAGTTTAGTACAAGGGCAAATAAAGTTAGCAAAATAGAGAAGAAAGATCACAGTGAACTAATCATCTAATTGTTAAAGGCTTGTCTGTAAAATCAGTATTTTAGGTACAAAGCAGGCTTTTATTGGAATTCAACTTGAAATGTTATACTATTTTATTAAGATAAGTTGCAGCTTACTTCAGAAGATTTGTTGGAAAAAAAAATCTGGGTTGAATGATAATGATGATTCTTCCTCTCTGACATTCAGACAAAAATAAGACTTTTGATAATTTTAAAGGACTTCATTGTTACATCAAAACAGGAGAAATTGACCATTTTTTTAGATTTTTATCTTAAAATGTGGAGAAATAGAAATTTATTTTGACTTTCATCTTAAAATATTATTTTCAAAAGTATATTTATAATGTGCTCTTTTTCCTTGAAAATAACAAAAAAACAAAATTCTGTGGTGGGTAGGTCTGCTAATATATGATTTAATATAGGTTCTTTTTTCTGACATTAAATGTATGATTTAAAAAAAAAAATTCATTTCTTTGAAATTTTTTTTCAGTCTCCTGTGTTCCTTCTGTTTTTGGACTGTGTGTGGCAATTAAGTTCCCAGTTTCCTGCAAGTTTTGAGTTCTCCGAAACGTATTTGACTATCTTATGGGACAGCATCCACACTGGCCTCTTTCATACGTTCCTCTTCAACAGCCAGCACCAAGAGAGTATAGACCAGAAGAAATTTTGGAATGAACACCGCCAGAGCCCAGACAAGTCCCAAAGAAAAATCAGCTGCCTACCTTCGATTTGGAAATGGAAAAATCTCTTGGAAGGACAAGACCAAACTCTCTTTTATAATCCTTTATATGTTATCCACAATGGCAAGTCCTGCTGTCATTCATTTGGATGTACTGATGAGATACTGCAGTCTCCGGAAAGTGTACTTTATCCACAGACTGACATTGCCCTGTTGAGGTTGTGGTCTCAGTGTTACACTCGTTGGCTCCATCCTGGACAGATCAATGGCGGTGGCCGAATGTCTCTTTATCTCCAGCAGTGTTTACTTGTAGAGGAGGTGCTTACTCTACAGAAGCAGATAACAGAGTTGGACTTGCTGGTTAACGAGGGTTCAAGAGATGTTAGTTCTGCGGAAGACAACTGTGCCAGGAGTCACCTTGTATTTGGTTCAAATTTGGCACGAGAAAGTTATGAAATAACATCGTCATTTCCTTTCTCGAATGGCAATGCTGTTAATGGCATGGGAGGAAATCCATCTATACCATTACTATTATTAAACTCCTATACACAGGGAAGCAGTGTGATTCAGGCAGTGTCCACCCCTGCTGAGATCAGCTGACTTATGTCCGTCCAATCAGCTAGATTTGGGAGTGGGAAAATAGGGCAAGGTTAGATGGGATGGGGTGCGGGTTTACTATTCTTTATGACTAACCGAGACAGACTTGGTTGATAACATTTAGTAAATAAGCTCTTTTGAGTGACACAAAAGAAGAAAAAGAGATCATTTTTTAAAAAAACGAGTCAAAGATATAAACAGAAAGTTAAAAGAAAAAAAATATTCTCGAAATTTTGAAAATTGATTAAAACCGTCTGATAAGGGAGACAACTCTAATTTCTCTTGACCAATCAAAATGATTTTCTTTGTGTACAGAAAGGACAAATCCTGTTTTGATGGTATTGTATTATGTCGGGATATGTTTTGACTATAGAAAAGGTCACAAGATTATGGAAAAATGATTTAGTTCAAGTTAAAAGCATTGTAAGGGTTATACAGCCAACATTGGAGCAGGAGAAAAGTTATGGTAAACAGGCCAAAGCCTGTTGCTAAAACTTTCTCATTCCTCAATGGTACCTGCATTGGAAAAATACGGGCTTAGAAAGTTTAGCTTCTGGTTACCCTTACCATACTTTTAACTTGGATTATATTGACATTTTTTTTTTTTTTTTACAAAATTATTTTAATTTAAAAAATGATTCATATTATTATTAATAGACTGAATTATGTCAAGTCTAAAAAGGTTGTAACAACCTCAGAAAAAAATTCATTAACTTCACAGATGCATTTAAGATGATAACCTGCTACACTGTTATGAACAATGAATAATGAACAATTATGAGTTCATTCCTATTTTTTTAATTCTTTCTTTCAAAAAATCTGAATGAAGGGGAAAAAAAAGAGTAAGCAGGCAAATAAGAACATTTTTGTTAACAAAAAAAAATGAAAAATTAATGACTGTTTGCTAAAAAAATAAAGTGAATGAATGAAAAAAAAAGATGCAAAGCGCAAATGAATGAAAGAATAATTTCAAGAATAATTTTCGATGAAGAAGAATGAAACAAAAAAAAAAAAAACCAGAAAAATCTGTGATGTTAGTTTTTTAGTGGTTGTAATCGTTTCGTGTCTTGTCTGGCATGTTGAATGTAAAATCCCTTTGATGCACTGCAGCCTTTAATGGGTGGGGACAGGCTCTTCCAAAGAGGAAAAAAAAAACCCCAGAAACAATCATGTTTTGTATTTAAAAAAAAAAAACAAACAAAAAAAAAAAGAACAGATTTTATATATAAATATGTATAAATTCTTTTAATTTAAACTTTTGAAAAATGTTTTTCTTTTTTCTTTTTTTGTTGTTCTTTTAACATTTGATTGATGTTTTCATTTGGAAGCTTCTCAGAATTCTTCCTTTCATTTTCTTTGTTTAATGGTCATGAGATATAAGGAAAATTATCACTAAAATTTAATTTTATTGTATCTTGTTTCATATTAAAATTCTAACTGGAAATGTGTAAATAACTCAGCTGCTAAAATATATGTCCTTGATTTCCATCGTGGCCAGACATCTTAGATGCATTAAACATTCATTAAATCCAGACATGCATTCACTTGCACCTAGACAAGAAAAGTTAATGAAAAAAATTTGGAAAATATTCTAGTTTACTATCTTCAATACAATTTAAATTAATCAATGACTGCTGCTCACACTCATACACAGATGTCTATGTGTAATCCAAAGCAATTGGATTTGTTAATAGCTATATAAATCTTCATTCTAAGTTGTAAAATAACTTTGTTAGGAATCACCCTGTTGGTGTAAACTGTGTACTCATGCTGAACTGAATTGTTTGAAATAGAACTATTTTCATAAAAATGGATTTGGCGTTAAATAACCTACAAAGGTTGATATGCCATAAAACTCAACCAACCAACCCTTTTGGTGTGACTTAGGATACACTGATTGTATCCCATGCAAAGACCTTGCAAAAAGGAATGTCCTGAGTGTTACACTAAACTGCATCTGATAGAAAGACTCCAGATACACTCTGATCCAGGATGTTAGTACCTGTTAGGGTACCATCTATGGGTCAAATAAAACTGTTTAAAAACTTTTTATATTTGATAAGACTGTGCAAAAAAAACCCAGCCTCTCAAGAAATAGCTACACATAAAATGTAAATATAAATATACAATGAATGGAATACCTTAACTTCTAGGCATAAAATAACCCTAAACTGGTTGACATCCCATTAAAATCAATCATTCAGTCAATGAGTTAATGATTTCTGTCTCTTCTTAATTTTATGACAATTTTGTCTTCTATTTTATTGCAGAATCCAGTTCACATAATTTATCTGTAATGAGTCACAAACTTATTTCGATGGTTGGTCTTCATATATGTTAGATACCATTAATGTTGAGCACATTATCAGCAATTCAGAATTTGGGTCTTTTGGATAACTGCTTCTCTGTTTTTAATCTCTAAAAAAGAAAGTCTGACAACAGATCTAGCTGAACTAATTCTATTGTTGGCTAGATCCCCACCCAGTCCTATTGACAAATTCTTAATGAAATTGAGACACATAGGATATGAAATTTTATGGCATTCTCCACATACAATTAAGCCTATCTTGAAATGATTCTTTTTTCATGTATTTTTAATTTAATTGAAATGTCAAATTTTGCTTTGTTTCTAAGACTTACCACACCTTAACTTCGATCCAAACTATCCCCACATAACTTATTCTAAAACAAAGGCAATTAGTTAAGATATTGAAGTTTTTAACATTATTTACTGTTTATAACACCTGTGTGTATATAATATATACAAATATTATAAATAGTTAACAAAGTTATGTAAAAACATCATCTTAACTAAAAGCCTTTGTTTAGGCATTAACTAGGCCATGCAAAAATATGTTGGCTCAGACTAATGGTAAATAAGATAGTCATTTGTAAATTATATTATCAATGCTATTGTGTATCAGTGGTGAGGATTTTAGTATATTTGGAATATCCAAGTAAACATGGTAGGCTACATCAAGGTCTAGACTATAATATTTATTTATGGTATTGCATTGATTTTTGTAGTATAACAGTTTTATAAGTATAAAAAAGTGTTTGAATGTTTTCTCTTTACATCATTGGGTGTTGAAATATTTTAATTGGCTAGCATAGCCAAAAGTTACACAAGTATATACTATAGTTTATAAAGTTAGGATAATTTTTTGGCAAACCAATTTGGATAAGGTCATAGAATCAAGTAAAGCAGATTTTGATGAATAAATATTTGGAAAAATTGACTATTTAATGTAAAACAACATATTAAAAAATCCTAAAATACAATTGTTTTGTGGTTAGTGTTAGGGTATTATTCTGGGCCTGTCATACCAGATCCCAGGACAAATGAATTATTGTGTTAGTCATTTAAGCTCCCTTAGTGGGTCTTTGAATATGCTGACTTTATCTCCTGCTGAGGAGTAAATCCCTTTCTCCATTAAAGAAAAAAAAATGGTGGTGTTCTGGGTATGACGCTAAATTGCATCTTGTGATGAGGCTCCAGATCTGGAATGCGGGGAGTTCCCCTTCATTGCCATTACTCCCAGATCCACTCTGACCTGGATTGGTAGTATCTGTTAATGTCCCTTTCATGGGTCAAATAGATCTTTTTAACAATCATTCATATTCAATTGGACTGCACGAAAAAGGAAAAAAAACACTAAAGAAACAACTGCACAAAAATGTATAATGAACGTGATTCCTTAACCTCTAGGCATAAAATAACCCCAGATGGGTTGACACTTATCTGTTTGTTATGCCTGCTTGGGCATCTCTGATTTTTTATTATCTTCTCACATCAACCTTAAAATGCAGTTAAAAATCAATCAATGTATTGGTCATTTTATGTGAAACAATTCAATATACATTATTTATTAAATCCATTTGTTACTTTAATATATTGTTGTTTCATCTTTTGCAGTTTCTCATGTTAATAAAAAACTTCGCTTTTGTAATCAGATCCTTTAATTAATTGTTATGGTAAGTGTGTTTTTCCCAAAGAATTACTTCTCTTTATGTCATTTTCGAAAAAAGGTTGTGTCTAGCACAAGTGAGTTACAACTGTTTTTCTAACCTCTTTTCTACTATGGTTAATACACTAGTATACTTTTAAAATCTGTAGCATATAGAAAATATGAAGATTGGATCAGATCAAATCAGAGATCCTGAATTTCTGATCCTATAATCACAAGTTACTCTTAAACAGGTTTGCATAAGATAGATAAAATATTTCCTTTGTTAGATTCTTTTCTTGAATAATTTTCCATAGATCTGGTTTAAAAGAAAAAAAAAACCTAAAATTATTATAACCTTCTTAGAAATTTCATTTGAAGAAAAAATTAATTATACTGGTTGCATAACTGAATTTTGAAAAAGAAAATTTCTTTGCTTAGATTATATGGAAATACATTTTGAAATGAATCTAATTTTAGCATTCAATAACCCGTAAGTGGTTGATATGCCATTAAAGAAACCAAACAAAACTTTGAACTTTACTTGATTAGGATGCTTTTAGCATGATTTGTCTATAAATCTGATAATTTATTAACCTGAGCTTAGTCTGGTATAAGGCCAGAAAGGACTGGGCATCCAGTGAGAGTCAAACTCGTAAGTAATGTTTTGCTAATTTAGCTTGTTAACCATTACACCATCTAAACAGAAACTAATGTTAGAAGAAATCAACTAGGAAAAATAAAGTTTGTGATCAATCTCCTATCTATAGTTCCAGCCTATTGAATGCTGTATCATATAAAGTTATTTCCTTTTATTTCACAAATGACATTCTCGGTTTTGTGGAAGCTGAAAAGATGTGAAATAAAACCTAAATATTTCTTCGTCTTTAAAGTGCATCCTATAAATAAAGCGGACAAAATTCTTTGTAAATTAGTTTTGGTGATTTCAATGAAAATATAGAAAGAACCTTTTATTTTTTCTCTATCAGATTTAGAATTGACCTTATAAACACTTACACTCCCACTGAAATACAAGCATCCCAGTCAAATTTCTTTTTTCAAAAAAGAAATAAACAAGTGTTCAATACCAGTCGGTAAGGCAGGATAGAACGTAAAATAAATCGTAGTTCGCTCACTCCTTGGCCGCTCAATGACTGTCAGTTTCGTGTGTTCTTTTAAAACTTGACAACAACAAAGAATTGGTTGTGAAAGGATTAAAACTACTTTGAGTTATCTCCCCTTGACAATTTTCTTGCACGTGGTCCGAATCATAAAGTTTACTTTTTTTGTTGTTTACATCATAGATTATGCCGAGCCGTAAAGTAGCGTTTTATCTGCTGAGATAAATTGTTCGCCTTTGTGTACATTAAGCTCAAAATTGTTTATATCTAATTTCTGTTTATTTCTTTTTACTTTTTCCTAGGATTGTTTGTTCTTTTTGGTTGAAATATTCAATAGAAATTTTGAGGAATCAAATTTCTTATTTATCTCCCTGTTGCCTGATTTAAAACAAATCAACGCCCGAGCTCTACCTTCAGTAGTACAGTTGATTGAGTGGTGTTCTTGCAGCCCATTGGGAATATTGCATAACTCTACTGTTTAAGGAAAAAGCTAATTAAAAAAAACAAAGAAAGTTACTGGTATGCTTGAAGCTAAAGTAGGTTGATAAATTGGATTGGGGAATTGGGTTCATTGTACATTGGTATTTAAGAGTTTTTTTCTTTTTGCACACAGTCTTATTGAATACAATTAATTTTTAAACATATCTATTTGACCCCTATGTGGGCTCTTAACAGTGGTCTCTGTATCAGAGTGAACCTGGGAGTAATGATGATGAAGGAGTACTCCCTACTCTCCAGATTTCCAGAATTGAAGCCTCATCATCAGATGCAATTTAAAGTCATACTTAGGTCTAAGGGAGAGTCTTACCCTTTTGCAAGGCGTTCAGTCAATGTATTCTACGCCCTGCTGATAGGTCTGATATTTAGTTGTAACCTCACCCCCATCCACTATGTATAGGTATTAACCTGTCTGCTTGAGAAGGATGTGACACAAGGTTAATTCTCAAGTGGAGTTTAATAGATTTGAATTCAGTTTTTTCTTCTCCTAGATTGGTTGACATACCAAAGTTAAAAAGTCCTGTTTACCACACTATTTACCAGTATCTTAGCCGAGAATAATTAGATGCATACTTTTCCCAAGGATATTAGCACTGTGGGAAATGCAAAGTACCTCATCTAGTATTTGAACATGGTCGCCATGTCTATTTCCTATAACAATAACCATTACACCATGTAGACCAATATAGCATTAGTATATACTAATTATATAGTACCGGGCCATTGGCCTAATGAGTAGAATGTTCGCCAATCCTTGGTTGAGTCATACTGAAAACTCAAAAAATGGTACTTGATGCCGCCTTACTTAGCACTCAGCATTATAAGGTAAGGATCAAGGGTAAAGTGGAGCAATCCAGGGAATGAAGTAGCACTCTCCCTTACACCTTGGTGTAGTAGCTATTGAAAAGGGAGACTTTGGGTCACCCTCGACTAAGGTCACCAACTCTACTACATATGATATACTAACTTTTAACACAGCAAAAGGAAAGACTTGATAAAGGCATTTCTACATACAAGAACATTTAAAAATATATATCAAGGGTAATAAGAAGAAAGATGGCCCTGTCAGCTGGGGCTGCAGAATACACCGACTGCATTTCTGCAGAAGGGTAAGATTCCCTTAATGAGTATCCTGGATATGATATTAAACAATCTGATGGTGAGGCTTCAGTAACGCTGGATCTTTGGGGAATGCGGAATACTCCTTCATTGCTATTGCTCCTAGAACTAAACTGTGTATTTATGCTAAACTGAATTGTTTTAAATTCACTGTTTTTAAACAAGCAAAAAAACAAACTGTGTACTTATGCTAAATTGAATTGTTTGAAATAGAACTGTTTGATCATTTAACTGTGCATAAACAGAAAACTATTTAAACCAATGACTAACTGTGTAAAAAAAAGAAAGACTCTACTTATGCTTAACTGACGTGTTTGAAATTTAGTGAAACCATTTAATTGTGCAAACAAACAAACCCCAAAATAAACACAAAAACATGCTCAGGGTTGTTTGAAAATGTTATCTTCAAAATGTGTTTAGAAATCATATATTTAATATATGTATAAGAAGGATTTAGCATCAAATGACTTATAATAATATTCGATATGCCATAAAACCAAACCAAAACAAACCTTAGAAAGAAAGAATACACCAACTTGCCCTTACAGCTAAAATGTGCACATATTGTTTCATGAATAAACAGTATGTGGAAAGGGGTTTAAAAATAAAGAAAATTTTACAAGATAAGGGAAAATAAAATAGTCATGTAGCTTTTCTGTTCCCTCCACGGTCCGATGGACGTTTCTCCTGTGCAAAAAACAGAAGTAAAAAAAAAAAAAAAAAAAAAGGTCGAGAATTGTTTTTATGGGTATCCCCCAACAGACACACTCATTCTTCAAGGGAGATAATTATTTGTTGTCTATAGCCTTGAAAAATTCCCACTGACAAAAACAAATAGGACGATGGATCTGATTATGTAATATCATTATGGGAATTGCGCCAATAATATATGTATATACGGATCCTATGCATCTATGGGTCAAATAGTTCTGTTTAAAAATTATTTGTATTTGATAAAAATACTTGGTGCCATTCATCTAAATGATTTATATTAAGAATAGTTACTTGAAGCTATAATTGTTTACAAAGGATTATTATTTGTTACTTTAAACCATATAACTGTGGACGAAGCAAATGCAGAAAAAGTAGATATGAACGCAATTCTGTAAACTCTAGGCATAAAATAACTCAGGACAGGTTGATATGACGTTAAAACTTAGGCAATCAAAAAATATAGTTTTTCTAAGACTAGGGCACTGCCAGAGAAGAAAGGATGAACTCACAATGTTTTCTTATGGACTCTGAGGTATGGATATATTAGTGTTGGTCAACTAGTAAAAAGGTATATTCATCAGTTCAATAGTGAAGGCCTATAGTTACGGATGGCGAGCGAGAGAGAGAGCTCCTATTAGCACGACATGATATATATAAAGAAAAATTGATAACAAGGACTTTTTCTGGCCAACTATATACAAAATAAAATCATACCTACCAGTATGTCCAGCGTTCTTTGTCCATCCCAACATATTTTCCTGGATTATATAAGTCTATACCTTGAAACTTCTTTTCGTGATTTAAAATTTTCCGTGGCACATACATTTGAAAAAGCCAGACTTATAGGATTAGAACTTCGTCGAAAACAAGGAATGATTCGAAATCTTTCTCGATAAACAAACGGAACATAAATTCTACACAATGTTTCTAATAAGTCAAATGACGTAATTTAAAACAACAAACGTTGATTCATTAATCAAACGGCCAACTTTTTCTTATCATACAAATTTTCCCTAGGTTTTTATATTTTGCATTTTTTACACACCCATCGTTGATTTAACATCACTAATATCATCCCTCATATTCCTGATGATGGTTCATTCGAACCGAAACGCTATAGTGTCGACTTTGCTTCTCAATAAATCTCTCCTACTTGGATTACCGCGTTAGCAATTTTTCTTTCTATATTGTCGGATTACAATCCATTTTTTACTTCCTATATATATGTGTGTGTGTGTGTGTGTGTGTGTGTGTGTGAGAGAGTAGATAATGGAAATAAATCCGACAATATGAAGAAAATATCAAAAAACCCAAAAGTTATGAATTTATCATGATGGAAAGTCAACAGTAAAATGTTTCGGTTCTTTTCTCTTCTTTCTACTAATTTATGCTTTCAGGGGAAGGAAGTTATTTACCAAGTAACAGAAACTCACCAAAAAGTGAGCGGATAGAAAACGCTCCTTTAGCCATTCTTATTTCCACCGAGCTGTTTTAACTCCATGCTTGTTTTGGGGTCATCAGGAGAGAATGTGCACCGTTTCGGGGCCTTCCTCTCATCTTTCAATCCATTGTTTCACCTTGAAATTCGACGTAGTCTGAACGTCATTACCCGTGCCAATCACGTGATAGTTTTTCAAAAAAGAACGCCAATTGAACGTTTATGAGCTCTTTTTTCTATATATATTTTCTCTTCTGTTATTTTAATAAAACATCCATCGTTGTTCAAGCTACACTTTTCACCCTCTTAAAGTCCTGATGAAGATTTATTGAAACCAAAACATTTTAAAGTTGAATTTCCATCATAATAAATTCATCACTTTTGGATTAATTTATTTTTCAATTTTCTTCACACACACACACACACACACTGAAATAAAAATATATAGTTATCTCTCTGATTGCTGAAAGCGCTTCTAGCTTTGTTTCGGTTTAAAAAAGTGGAATAAAACACGTGGATAGAAAAATCTCCCCCTCCCCCACTCCGGGCCTTCGAGTATAATTCTCGTTTACAAAAGACAAAAACTAAGGTCGACGAAGATCAAATCAGATTAAGTCTCTTTTTCTACCCAACTGACAGTGCTACAAGAGCTTAATAACTTGAGAAATGAACATCTAATCCGACAATTTTTTTTTTTTCAATTTCCGAACATTCTCCCTGAAATGAATACTCAAGCATTCGAGTTGAATTTTAAACTTTCTTCGAAAAAACGCGTGTATGCACTTTTGCCTCAAACAAACTAATATCTAAAAAATTAATGTTTCTTAAAGTTTTCCTTATATTAAAATTTCATCTATTTATTAAGTTCAAAGTTCTTTCGTCATTTTGTTGTATATCTGACTTGTTTATTTCAGCTTGTCGCCCACCTCCCGATTTTCTCTTATTACTTGTAAATCTTCAAGCAACTACCTAAGCTGAGGAAACTTCACTTTCAAATTGGTTTCTTCCTCATGTTGATTTTAATGGGATAGATCCTATGTATTTTACATTTTCAGGCCTTTCTTGTATGCATCTAAAGATTCTACTTCTTGATTAAAATGTGGGATTTCAATTTTGAGATTCAGCTAATTTTGAAGTTCGCCAATAGCCACGGGAGACCGGGGTTCGATCCCAGGTCGAGTCATACCAACAACTCAAAAAATGATACCTGATTTCTCCTAGCTTAAAACTCAGCTTTATAAGGTACGGATCAAGGGTAAAGTGGAACAATCCAGGTAAAGGAGTAGTGCCCCCTCCTACACCTCGGTGTTGTAGCTATTGAAAAAAGATCCTTCGGGAAAAGGGATTTTCAACCGGGCTCGCAGAATCGAGAAGCGGAAGGAAATAAAGATAAATACTATTTGATTGTAATGCCTAAAACTAGTTAAAACTAAAGTGATGATGACTAGACATGTAATACTCCTGTTATAACGAGTCAGTATCAATTTGTTTTGGGTGGGGGTGAATCGAAGCTTGCTTGAATACTTTTTGAGCGAATTACTTTTGGCTAAACACAGGATTGTACAAGTGCAACTCCCTCCATACTTACTAGACCTATGTGACTTTTTCTTATTACCGAAACTGAAAATTCACTTCAAAGGAAAGATTCGAAAACGAGGCAAGTATTAGAATAAATACGACAACACAGCATCACACCATATCGAAAGAGGTATTTCATCGGTGCTTGGATCAACGAAAGATTTACTGGAATATATGTGCTGAATGCCATAAGAACTATTTTAAAAAAAGAAATGACGCTTCATTCATTGTTTATTTATATTTTGAAAATTACATCTTCAGTCAAAATACCTTTTACACATAACTTGTATAACTTAGTTATCTGAGTTTAACGTCATACTATATTATTTGATCTCATTATCCAAAAGATAGGAGGGGGTGTCCTCATGGTGTAATGGTTAAAGCGATGGACTGCGGAATCGTAGTTCGCGAGTTCGTACTCTATTACGTTCACTTTCGGGCAAATACCCTTGGGAAAGGTATGAACCCCTTTATCCTCCCAGCTATGTTCTTCTAGGAGAATGGCTTTAGCATTAAATGACGTAAAAAGAGTTGATATGCCATTAAACAAAGAAACCAACCAACCAAACCAAACCAAAAGATAGGTCTATGAGAATGTTCCACCCAACAAAAAAAATCTATTAATTGCTATTTGCGAAAATTGGAACCACTTTAATTAAGAATATTGTTTTAAATTAGTGAAATTCGTACCTGATAGAATTAAGGCTTTCATAAAACCTCACGGAGGGGCAACTAAGTATTAATTAAAATTTTTTGTCAATGAATTCTATACTTTTTTTTTCAATCTTGAGTAATTCTTCTGCATGGCTTTGAAAAAAAAAAAGCCCTTAATTTAAACAATGTAATCTATTTTGTTTAAAGAATATTTTATGTAGCTAAAATGTTTTACGTCTTATCGATGAGTTTATTTACTGCTAAAAAACAAAGTGAAATAGAACCCAAGCGAACATCCTTTAAGTGCGCTAATTTCATCGTTTTTTTTTTTGCCAGTGGTTGTATTTGTAAAAAAGTAACAAATATAAAATTTAAGATAAACTATCCCAAAATTAATAAGGATTGTTTCATTTAATTTATGATCCATTTACATTTTAAAAGAAAATCAGGTTTGAAATTGCAGAAATTTGGGAAGAAGGCGATCTGAGAACAACTAGTCTAATCTAAGCATTAAAGACGATTGCAGCTTTTGTTTAATGATGTACTGAATTGGCGAGGTTTGTAAAAACATCCGTATGACTTATAGCCCTGCTGGTAGGGTCTAGAATACGCTGACAAGATCTTCTGCATAAGGATAAGACTCCCCCACAAAAAAAAAAAATGGGTGTCCTGGTTATGACACTAAACTACATCTGATGGTGAGGTTCAATACTGGAGACTGTGGAGTACTCCATTACTATTACTCCCTAGCCCACTCTGATTCAGAGTAGAAGTACCTGATCTGATCCTATCTATGGATCAAAAAGATCTGTTTAAAAATTATTCGTCTTCAGTTGGAATATTTGATGCCGTATAGCTGTAAATTATTTGTATCAAGAATGGTTACTTGAAGGTATAATTGTTTATTAAGGATTATTAGTTTCTTGAAACCATATAACTGTGTGAAAACAAATAAGTTATTAATTAGAAATCGTTACTTGAAACCATATACTCGATTCCCTAACATCTAAGCATCAAATAAACTTTGATTGATTTTAATGGTATGTCAACCTATCAATCTTATTATGTAGAAATATGAACTGAAGAGGTAAATCTAGTATAATCGATTGGACACGAATAAAGAAAGTATGATTTAACAATTCTGAGCGGTAGGTAAAGAGACTGTCGGTCAAGAATTATTGGAAAGTATCCGAAGAAATTGACTGGCTCTACTCATAGTAGTGAGAGAGGAGGTCTCTGATTTCGAACGTGAATATTTCGATAAGATTAAGGGGGAAAAAGGGAGAGAAGTGAACCAAAGAGAAGTATGAGAGGAAAGAAAGAAAGAAAGGAAAAAATGAAGGAGAGGAAATGGAAGAAAAGTGTAGAAGAGGATATTAGAGAGAGAGAGAGTAAAAAACAAAGAGAAGGTGGAAGTGTGAGAGAATGACGGAAAAAGGGTAAAATGAGTTTAAAGAGAAAATGAGACGTGTGAGATAGAGAGAGATGCACACAGAAAGAGAGTGGCTGAGAGAGAGAGAGCGAGAGCTAGGTGTACAAGGGAAACCGGGAAATGAAATCACAGCAAAAGGAGAGAGAGAGAGAGAGAGAGAGAGAGAGAGTGGGGGGGAGTAAAATATGCAAGAGAAAGGGAAAAGGAGAAAAGGGCACAAAAAAATTAAAGGAAGGTTATATATATATAGATTGAGAGGGAGAAGAGAAAGGAAAAAGTTAATAAGGAACCGAGAAAGAGAAAAAGTATACAAAAAAGGAAAAGACATGTATATAGAGAAAAAGAGATGAATAATTTAAAAAATTGAGAATACATTTTTAGAGTTTATCTACTGTTTCCATTGTAATCGATTCTTGTCTAACAAGTCTTTTCTTTATTCTTACAAACGTTTCCCACATTTTAGAACACTTCCTTCTTTCTTTCTTTCTTTCTCCAATTCATTCCTGTCTTCTAAAAAAAAAAACGGTCAAAATCCAGGACGGAATCATTGGCAAATTATCGTCTCCACTAACCCAAATCCTCACATTAAGCACACACACATATTCGCTTGTCTTCGAGCGATGGTTAACAAGCTACTCTTGATAAGCATTTCTAGAGTTGGCCGCTTGCTCTAGAGATATAATTTGCAAGCTTGTCTTGCAGACCAGTTCGTTGGGATTGTGATTAGTTTGGTTTCGTTGGGTTGGGTTTTATAGCATATCAACCATTGTAAGTTATTTAATGTCCGATCATCTTTATACATATATATATTGATTATATATATGATTTGTGAACACATTTTGTAGATAACATTCTTAAACGAACCTAATATCTTTTTTGCACACAGTTAAATGGTTTCAAGTATTGCTATATAAAAGTCACAATTCAACATCAGTAATTTGTTCGCACACAATTTGTTCTATTTGTCCTATTGATCGGACCCTATCAGGTGCTACCACTCCGGGTCAGAGAGAAGCTAGGAACAAAGGCAATGAAGGGGTACTCCACATTCTTCAAATTTACATGGCTGGAGCCTCACCATCAGATGGTTTAATATATCAGGACACTCGTTGGTGGGAGGTTTTACCCCTCAACAGAGATGCAGTATGTGTTGCTAGTTTATTCGTTCGGTTTGGGTTTTGGTGTTATAATATCTGACTGTTTTTTTTTTGTTTCTTCGTAACTCCATCTTATTTTACTGGTTTTTCTTCTTAGTCTATGACGGTTGTAAAGGAATTACTGAAGAATAGAAGAAAGGAAGCCAAGATATCTTTTATATTTGACTTTATTTCTTGGTTCAACAACCACTTCGTGGGTGAGGAAATCATTCCTGAATCCCAAAGAAATGGTTGTGTCGCCCAGACAAGGTGTTAAATCTGTAAGTCATTTTCGGGATTGATATGTCCATTATTTGGTGTTTTTAATCCTCGGTTGCTGGTTACAGAGACTGCTGCTACTAGTGGAAAGTTTAACCAGCGTGCCGCATAAAAACGGAAATGTGCACCCCCACCAGTATCAAGAAAGATATAGGTATTTTCAGTTCACTGGTCACTGCTGAAAGAAAACGGGATTCTTTCTTTTGCCAGGACGGTTCATTTTCTTTGCGCATGCGTCGCCCATAATTCCTGTCAGGGGGGTTGGGGAGTTTCTGCATTTAAAAAAATTTTCAATTTAATCGAATTTTTTAAATTTTTCCATTCCGTATAGACCAACAAGTACTTAACATGACGTCTTTGTGCTCGACGATGCAAAGTTTCGTTAATAACAGCAACATTATTTGTATATTTATTCACCTTCTTACGGAAATGAGCCTTGTGTTTTTAAAGGCAAGCTGTGACACAAGGTTAATTTTTAAATGGAATACAACTGGTTTGAAATCAGGATTTTCGTTTTTGTTGACCGGTTGACAAGCCAGGGTTAAAAAGCTCAGTTTAACCTTCTATTTACGCATAGCTGCAGGGAATAGTTGGATTCATGCTTTTCCCAAGGGTATTAGTGCAAGCAAACACTGCTAAGTAGATTTCATGTATACATGGAATTAGGGCATTGCCCAACTCCCCCGGTATTCTTGTCTATTAGCATGCATCAGATGTCAGGTAGTGACTCCTACCGTAATTCTTTGAGTGCATTGTAGAGGTGATACCGGGGAACGGAAGATAACACCACCTGGAGCAAAGTAGAAGAAATATTGGTCTTTGTCTTCGAATAACCAAAGTTCAGATGAACTGAGCACCCGTGATCGTCTATTAGATTTTATATTTTTATCATGTAATAGCGCCAAGCCCTTTTTGTTTTCCATAGTGGTGAATATGTTGGGAACAAATAAATTAAAAAAAATTAAATTGAATTAAAATAATTATTGAAATATGCAGAAATTCCCAGAGGTCTCTGACAGGAAAAGGGGGGACGCATGCGCTTCTTCGGGACCTTCCCGACAAAAGGAGAAATCTCATTCTCTTTCAGCTGTGACCGG
Source organism: Sepioteuthis lessoniana (assembly GCA_963585895.1). NCBI lineage: Eukaryota > Metazoa > Mollusca > Cephalopoda > Myopsida > Loliginidae > Sepioteuthis > Sepioteuthis lessoniana. The sequence continues at coordinate 74,286,667 of OY757905.1, forward strand.
CGAAGTGACAACATCTAAGTATCCCTTATTGCTAGTGGAAGGCCACTCTAAAGCGCCACGTTGGCTAACCTTTCACAAGTAGCAGCCATCTCGGTTAACAGTATGCCAAAATATAAAAAGTATCAAAATGGACCTACCGAACTACGAATTAAAACACTGGACTTAGACAAACTCCCAAAAGTGACAAACACCTCGCTAAAGCTTTGTAGTATCCCCGACAGCTTTATATACCGAATACGTTGTTAAAGCTTTAAATACCGAATAAGGACACATATATACCTAAGAAACGACTAACGCATTTTTACTATCTTCTTTCATATAATTCTTTTACGACCTTCTTATCTAAAGAAGTTAAACCAATAAAACAAAAGTGGGATAAGAATAGAATAATCCAGAATGAAGTCAGGTAGAAAACGGCAACCCAACTTGCACTGGAACCCCATAAATACACGCTCAGTATTTTCATCCTAATTTACCCTCGTTGTATCCATTAAGCCACATCCGCTGCCACACGTGTATATAATAAACAGGAGAAAAAATATGAACGAATTAGTCAAAATAGATTATTAAATTAAAAACAAAATACGGTCAAAATATTTCATTTCCTTTTACTTTTTTTTAAATATTTAAAAAATCTTTTCAAATTTATTTAGTCGGGGTCAAAATGGAGGAAATGAAAATTTCCACTCGTACCGTTTTTGTCCCCAATATCTCTTTAATTGCATAAAAAATAACAACAAATAAGAAACGAGATTTTCTATTCATTCATCAAAAATCAGCCAGTCAGAATTAATTTGAAATGTTATAGCATTGCGCCAATGTAGGGACCTACTTTTTCATGCGCATTGGTACAACATGACCAACTGTGAATTTAGGTCTTTCTCTCTTTTTCTTTATATTTATTTATTTGTTTATTTTTTAGTGTAGGCGTTTATAGCTGTTTCCCTCCTCAGTTGAAAGAAGGAAAAGAAAACAAGGCAAATTAAATAATTATGGAAAAATGTACACACACACACACACACTCATTCACTCACACATACTTTCGGATAAGTTACTTAGTGGCCGACATAATGTCGTTTTTTCAAACTTTAGACTGGACAACATCGACACCGGGTTAAAAGCTAGGATTTTGAATGCTGATTTTAAAGGCTTCCACGCTTATATATATATATATATATCACATTCCAACCAGATTAAGATCTATTTCCCCCCCCAAAAAAAAAAATTCAACTTTTTTATTGGTTGTCTTGTTCAAAAATATTGAAATCCATTTCTAAAAACAAAAAGCCCAAAACAGATTATTCCATTTTTTTTAAAATGTTAAGAATCATTTTAAAAGTATTAGAATCTATTTCCTATTAAAATAATTTTTTTTTGGCATATTGCTTTTTTCCAAAATGATCACATCCAGTTCTAAATAATATAATCCAAAATAGATTCTTCAATTTTTCCCCAAAATATTAAGATCCATTTCGAAAATATTTCAATCCATTTCTTAAAAAGTAAAATCCTATTTTTGTTGTTTTTTTTGCCAAAATATCAACATGCATTTTTAAAAAAGAATAAAAAAAGATCTAAATAATGAATTTTATAACGTCCATAACTGTTGTAAAAATTAGCCTTTCATAGGGTACTATTCCCTACTATTCCCATATTAGTCTTTCATAGGGTACTATTCCCATATTGTAATTTACAAAGCTCTTTGCTTCGATGTGGCACAAAGCCGAATGAATGGGGCGCCCAATGAGACTCGAACTCACTCGTGTAGGTTTGCTAGTCTAGTTTGCTAACCGTTACACAACCAGTGGTGCCCAACTGTTCTCATATTAGTTTTTATATCGTACTACTGCCACATTAATCTTTTATAGGGTACTATTTCCACATAAGACTTTTATAGGCATTATTCCCTCATGAGTAGGAACTATTTTTAGTCATTTTCTTTCATTTAAAACTATTTGAGATAAAAGAAGGGCTCTTTCTGTACTTTATGTCACCCCTTCCTCTCTAGAGATGTTACCTTCCTCATTGGTAATACCCAATCGACGGACTTACATTTGGTCACTGCACCAATCCCTTAACATGTAATGGATTTTTGTGTCGGAGTTTGAGACACCATCTTTAAAATATGTAATTTTCTTTTAACACTTTATTTCCGTTTTATTATTTTTGTACTTATTTATTTATTTATTTATTTTCTACTTTTTAATTCATCTTTTTTTTTAAAGGTTCATTTAAAAGTTACAATATTTTAATTGCCTTTACTGGTACGTATTTGCATGTTAAAGTGATTCTGACGAATAAGAGTTTGAATAATTTTTGGAAAGTAAGAGTTTAGGGGCTTTTACTTTAAATGATAAGTATTTTTGTTAATGTAGCCAATGGTCCGGGAGACCTGGGTTCAATCCCAGGTCGCCTCATATCAAAAACTTTAAAAACGGTTCTTGATACCTCCTTGCTTAACACTCAGCAATATAAGGTACGTATCAAGGGTAAAGTGGAACAATCCAGGGAAAGGAATAGTGCCCTCCTCTAGCTATTGAAAAGGGAGCCTTTTGATCGCCCTCGATTCCGGTCGCCAACTTTACTTTTACTTTAAGTTTAGAAGACAAAAGAAGTCGAGATACAACATTATATATTCATTTTTTTCTAAAATACAAGTAAATTTAAATTTGGATTTTTTTTAATGAGAAAAGGATCTAACAATTTTTGAAAGAAACGTCATATAAAAAAATAGATTTAATTTTTTTTTTAAAATTGATTCAAATATTTCTGGCAATGTATTCAAATATTTTTTAAATGGATCTAAATTTGGTTAAACAAGAACGGACTAAGTTTTATTGATTTTAATTTTCTTTAGACATCGATTAGATTATGGAAAAAAAAAGACATAGAAATAATTAGATGTCAATTTAAAAAACTGTTCTAATATTTTCGAAATGGATTAAAATATTTTTTATAAAAAAATGGAACAAACTGTTTTGCATTTCAAGTTTTTTAGAAATAAATCTCAGTACTTTTGAAATAGACGAATTAGGAAAAAATTGGATATTATTTTTTAAGAAATGGATCTTAATATGGTTGGAATGACATATTGTCTAGTGGGTAGAGTGTTCGCCGAATGACCTGGGAGCCTGGTGTTCAATCCCTGGTCGATTCATACCAAAACCTCAAATTGGTTCCTCCTTGTTAACACTCAACATTATAAAATTCAGATTAAAGATAAAGTGAAGCAATCCAGGGAAAGGAGTTGCACCCTCCCCCTACACCTCAGTGTTGTACCTGTGGTTGCCAATTTTACTCATATATATATATATATATATATAATCCGAGGAGAAAATCCAAGGGATAGGAGTATCTAATTTGAATGCTCAATGTCAATGGCTATCGACGTGTAATTTATCGAGGATTAAAAATACATCAAAACGTGCAGAGCCAAAAAATTCTTTTTATTTAAAAAGAAAAAGAAAAAATTAACTTCTTTGATATATATATATAAATATATATATATATATATAAGGATAAAGTGAGGATAGTGTTGACACTGAGTCAATGGTGGCTAGTGAGTTTTAGTTTTTCGCCCAGAAAAAAAGAAGTCTAATGATTGCATTGGCAAAACACTGACAGTCACCAAGCGCCATTGACTCAGTGTCCATGCAATCCTAGAGCAAATATATTTACTCTATCATCAATATTGAGCACTATTTATTAATAAATTTAGCAGACTACATTTTTAATATAATTAAATCATTATTGATACGATTCATAATCATAATTGTAATTTACAAAGCTCTTTACTTCGATGTGGCACAAGGCCGATTGAATGGGGCACCCAATGAGACTCGAACTCACTCTTGCAGGTTTGCTAGTCAAGCTTGCTAACCATTACACTACCCGAGGTGCCCATTCATAATCATAATATGTTTAGGTTTCATACCAGCAATGCTATAATAGCATCAAGCACATTTTTATTCAAACTTGTCTTATTTGCATTTCTCTTTTTCAGTCAGCGATTTCCTTTTCAGTCCACACCAAAACTGAAGCCTTTTCTAAGGTTTGTAATATTTGGAGAGTAATAAGCCTTGAATTCAAAGTAGTCATTTTCGATCGATTTCACTCGGAAAGGCCAAATCGGCTCTAGTATTTCATCCATAGAGAGAAGTAATTAATTAAACTTTTGATTAATTCCCGCATTTGTTCAAGGCAACAGTACACTGAACATAAACTGTATCGGCTATAATTTGAACTCAGCTTCTCCGTTTTATTTACTGCGTTGCCACTCACACACCCAGAAATATATATATGCACACACACACACACACTGAGTGGTTGTGATTGGTAAATTGCCACCATTTAAAATAATCAATTTCGCACGAGCGTTTTTTTTTTTCAAGTTTTGTCTACTGAACATCAAACAAGAGTAAATTGGGCATTGTCTGTGAGGAAAGCAGTAACATGACGTTATTCATTCAGCCAGAAATTTGGAAAGAGCTTACTGTACAGTATGGCATTCAGCACGGAAGCGCCAATACAAAGATTTCAGTGTTTGGGTGTCAATCTTAATGGCTGAAAGGTTGGTTGGATTTTATGGTATATCAACCCTTGCTGTTTATTTAATGCCAAATCCTGTCTATACATACATACATATATATATATATATATATATATATATATATATATATATATTAAATATATGACTCGTAAAAGAATATTTTGTAATACCATTTTTAAAACTACCAGAGCTCATTTGTTTGCACACTGTTAAAAGGTTTCTATTAATTCAATCAAACATTAATAATTCTATTCTGTGTAAATCATTTGTTTACACACAGTTAAAAAATTATACACATTTGATTTGTAAGTGAATAGTTTGTAGATGATTTTATCTTTTAAAAAGTTGGACTTAATTTGTTTGCACACAATTAAGTATCGCTATTGTTTGCACACAGTTAAATGGTTTCAAGTATTGCTATCTAACACTCATAATTATATTCAACACTATTCATTCATTTGGATACGGTCAAATGGTTCCAAGCATTGCTATATAATACAAAAAATTCAATTTTTGCGCATAGTTAAGCAGTTTTTGAGCATTCCTATCTAACACGAATAAATCTATTTACTATTAATCATTTGTTCGCATACAGTTAAATGATTCCAAGTATTGTTATATAACACCAATAGTTTTATTTGCCCACAGTTAAATGGTGCCAAGAGTTGCTATGTAATAGTAATGAACCAGTTTTTGCACACAGTTAAAGGGTTTTAAATATTGTTTTAAACACTAATAATTCTATTCAATATTACTCATTCGTTTGCACAGTTGAATAATTTAAATTATTGCAGTGTAAAACTAACAATTCAATTTAAAGTCTGTAATTTTACACCTAGTTAAATGGTCAAATATTTCACTCTATAGATAGGACCCGAACAGCTACTACCACTCTGGGGCAGAGTGGACCTGGGAGCAACAGCAGTGAAAGGATATTCCACATTCCCTTGAGCTCCCAAACTGGAGCCTCACCATTAGATAGTTTAGTGTCATAACCGGAACACTCGTTGGGGAAGGTCTTTTGAAGAGATGCCATCGTTATATTCCACTGCCCCCACCGATAAAGAAATCTTAAGGGTAAAATTTCAATATAAAGGAATTTGGAGGGAATAAAACTTGTCGAAGTGAGTGACACTAAAGCCAAGTTTAGTATTAAACTGTGTAATGTTTTTAGGGGGCTTTAGTGTGCAATTAACGGTAAATTCAAACGGTAAGTTTAAATAGTAAGTTCCGCAGCTTTCTAGTTCGGATACTGATTCGAAAAGATAACACAGACAATAAAGTTTTTAAAAAGGAATTTTATACAAAAGAAACGAGAAAGAAAGGAATAGAAAAGATAAAGTGCTGCAAATTTGCTGGAACTTATTTGAGAGTGTCCAGAAATAAAGTTCTTTGAATTTGAGTATTTTTCTTTTTTTTTGTTTGTTTTGTAGAAATGTTTCAGAGTTCTTTGAATATGAATATTTTTCTTTCCTTTTTATTTTGAAATGTTTCAGTGTTCATTTAATTGCGAGTCTTTTTTAAAGTTCTTTTCAGAAGGATTCTCGGTTGAATTTTCTTTCAGTCGTTTTACTTGGTAGAATTTGAGTAGTCGACTTTCATTTAATTTTACTTTTATTTCTTGGGAAGTTCCATTCAAGAAGCGAGTGACGAAACCTTTCTGGTGGGTTTAGTTTTTCCTGCTTTTACTGTTCGGTCCCCGAATTCGTACTGAGGGTTCAATAGTAGTTCAAAAAGAAGTCACTTTTTGGTGTCGCACTGTCTGAGATTACTTCTCCTTTCTCCACTCCGGCCAAATTAATTGCCGCACGTGGTCAGGTTGATTTTTTTCAGCGAAATAAATTTTTATACCGATGAGGCTATTCAATCTGAAGACAATACAGAGGATTCGAAAAGATTTGAATGGGTCCTATAGTGATTACGAAGGTACAGCAGCTCGAAGCCTCACTCTGATATTTCTGATAAGAAAAGAATTCCTGAATTTATTTGTAAGATCTTGATTGACAATGATCCCAGCAAGTCTTTCAGGTTCGTAGCCAGGCACATGGGAATGTCTGAGTTTCTTATCAGGCAGTTAGTGCATGAAAACATTCGCTATTTCTCATCGTATGTTAGAAAGGGATAACTTTTATCAGACCATGAAAGACAAGAGGAAAGACATCGCTGCCAAGCGATATAAATAAATAAATACATCAGAAATATATCGATATATATATCGATATATATAAATAAATACATATATATATCGATATATATAAATAAATACATCAGAAAATTTTGATTTTTGATATTTCATATATACTCTTTCTGTCTCTCGGTCTCTGTTTGTCTGTCTGTCTGTCTGTCTCTCTCTCTCTCACACACACACAGACATATATATATATAACTACTAGCTGTACCCGGCCACGCGTTGCTGTGGCTCAGTTTGTTAAAATGGGGAAAAAAAGAAGAAAATGCATGTTTCACATTTTTATTTATATAGATGTCTTTCGTTGAACTTTAAGAGAAAAAAATGTCATATTGAAAAAAGAAAATGAAATGTTTAGTAAACAATTCGTTACTACTGAACCAAGGAAATATGGTTTAAAGTTTAGTGTCTCTGTTTAAGTCAACCAAAAAAGAAAGAAAAGTGTCTAAGCAGAAAAAATAAATCATGTGTAAAGTTCTTGGAAACAGAAGTTATGTTTTCGCGTTCGGCTTTGTCGGAGAAAAACGACTTATTAAAATTATTTTTTTTAATTATTGTAATATTTTTGGATAATAAGTATATAAAAACACTCCTGAATTCGAATAAAATACTCTGAAAATTTTTAACCAATTAGTGGTATAAAACTGGAGATTATCGGTTAGTAACAAACATTTACATTTTTATCTATATAGATTTGATGGTTTATAAGAGTCACTTAAAAAAGGTTCCAGGAGCTCATCTGCATTTGATAAGGTCAAGGGTCAGCTTGAACTGAAGGGGCAAGGATAACGTAGCATTTAGAGCTATTAAAACAAGGAGACTGTCGAAGAGGCTAGCACAAGATTCCCACGTCGTCTGGATGCAGTGGTTGAAGCAAATGGCGATTTCTTTGCACAAAGTTAATCTAGATATTTCAAGATATTTTCATCTAATTTCGGTAAATATATCAGATAAAGTGAGATATCAGTGTTATTTTCATTTTTGCTTAATTTAGACGACAATTTATTCAGCTCAACCTATATATATATATATTAAAGCCACCGGCAAATAATATTTTGGAGAAGTCACCGTGGTGCCTTGGATTAAATAGTACCACATTTATAGGTAGTGACAGACATATAAAGATTAAGCTGTTTGAATATTTTAGATAAAGTATTTTGTTAAAAATTAGTTTTCTTTCTTATTTTTTTTATTGTTTTTTACCACAACTTTCCGGTCATTTTTACATTCTACGACTATTAAATGATCAAGAGAGATGGTGAATTAATTAAAATAAAAGGAAAAGAGAAAAAAAGATGAAAGAACACTGCCAAAAAATCAACACATAAATAGATTTTGATTAGATTTATAAACATCTACACATTTTCCCAACCTCTCCCTCTTGTCTTGATTGGTTGGCTGGTTGGTTGTTTTGTTTTACAGCGTATCAACCCTTTTCGGGTCATTTAACACCGAATTAAGGCATTTTGATAAAAGTTTCCAACAATTCAGTTTAGTATAAGTAAGTTTTGTAGTTACACACTGTTAAATGTCAAAGCAGTTCTATTTCAAGCAATCCAGTTTAGCATAAATTGACAGTTTTTTTGTTTACATACAGTTAAATATAAAAACGGTTAATTTCAAACAATTCAGGTTAGCGTAAGTACAAGGTTTACATCTATTTGACCCATAGATTGGACCATATCGGGTGCTATCACTCCGGGTCTGAGTGGACCTGGGAGTGATGGCATTGAAGGGGTACTCGGCATTTCCCAAAGCTCTAGCATTATTGAAACCTAACCATCATATTGTTTAATGTCATATCCAAGACACTCGTTGGGTGAGTCATACCCCTCTACAGCCCTAGTCGACTGGGTAATATCGTGTTGAGTATTAAACTAAACTGTCTCTGATAGTGAGACTCCAGTTCTGATGCTCTAGGGCCCATTACCATTACTCCCCGGTCCAGTCTGACCTGTTTAGGGTCTCATATATGCGTTAAATAGACCAGTACGAAAATTACTAATATCATATATAGATACTTAAAACCGTGTAACCGTGTGCAAACAAATGATTTTTATTATCAAAAAGGGATAGTTGTTTGAAACCATAAAATTGGATATAATTTATTCAGTTTCATTTAGTTTATGTTACAGCATATCAACTATTAATGGGATATTCAATGCTTTAATTATTGTTTATTTATAAATATTTATAATCATTATAAAAGTAAGTAAAGTTGACGACTGTAGTCGAGGGTGGACCCTAAGGCTCCCTTTTCGATAGCTACTACACCAAGGTGTAGGGGAGGGGGATACTCCTTTCCATGGATTACTCGTTTTAACTCTTGATATTTACCTTATAATGCAGAGTGTTAAGCAAGGTAGCATCAAGTACCATTTTTTGAGTCTTTGGTATGACTCGACCTGGGATTGAACCCAGGTCTCCCGGGCTATTGGCGAACACTCTAACCATTATGACAATGTCCGGTAATATAATAATCATTATAATCCAAACTATATTTTCAATGTTCCAATGCATCGTTTAAAAGAATCGGAGTTTTTTTGGTCAATATTCATTTGTTTGCACAAAGTTATGTAGTATCAAGTATTCCTATATGAAAAAGTAATTTATCCATAATTATATGGGTTCAAGGCACTATTATTCAATAACCCTTATTATTTGTATACAATTATGTAGTATCAAGTATTCCTATCCAATGGAAATAATTTTTAAACATCTATTTGACACAGACGAAAGCCAAATGTTTCAACCACTCCGAGTCAGAGTAGGCTTGGGAGTAATAGGAATGAAGGGGTACTCCACACTCCCGAGAGCTTCAGAATAGGAGCCTCATTACTGGATGCTGTTTAATGCCATACCTAGGACATAATTGTTTACAAATGATTATCGTTAAAAAATGAAACTGATTTGGGCATTAAATAACCCAAAAGGTGTTGACATGCCATAAAACCAACCATCCATCTCTCTGTCTCTCACTTACATATAAGCTAAGCTATAAACACGAACACGCACGTGCCGCTTGGTAATATTCGACGTAAGAAATTTATTGATTCTTGGGTATACTTCAATTCGATGTTGTCACTTCCTAAAGACCATTATAGGGATTTCATGTTGTGTGTGGTATCCATTGGGACTACTACCATCCCATTCCTATAATGAATTAGTCTATCGAAGGGAAATAACACAGGATATTTCGGTAAGGAATAACAAAGTCCATTTAGACTACAACGACATACAATTTATATACAAACACAATATACATAATTAAGAAACATGATATGCAAAGTACACATGACATACTGCCCCAAAGTGTAAAAAGGTACATAAGCTGTTCAACAGAATCAACAGGCCGATCAAGGCGGTTAAAAGCTTAGATTTTTCTGGTGTAGGGTAATGGTCCACGAGGGATAATTGCTCGCTGTACTGTTCGCAGAAGTGGAGGCAAAAGGCAGGTCCTTTCCGGCCAGTGTCTACTACAAAAGAAAAATATAAATCACTTCTCGAAATGTCACATGACCAAAACGTCAAGTGATTCTCGGAGGAGTGAGTTTAATTAAAATTACTCGAGGCGTTGTGTCAGACTAACCTAAACTTTGAAAATACCAATAATTTTTCTTTTTGCCTTTTTTTTTTTTTTTTACATAAGTTTGATTTATTGGCATTCTGATATGTAAGTATCCCTCCAACACTCCGGCAACCCAGCGGAAGTGTGGAGGTGTGGTGGGCAGATGATGGATCAAAATTCACCCTTATCGATGCAAACCTGGGAAAGTTTGTATTTTGAGTTTGAGTCAGTCACAATGCTGGAGAAATTAGAAGTAGACGTATTTTAGTGTTTTTAACGTTTTTAGGAGCTTCGATAGAAACTTCAGAAGATTTTTTTTAGCTAATTTGAGGGCGCTGAATCAGAAAATGATCTGACTTTTTCTTAGCTACCGTTTTTGCAGTACAGAAATGTCATATTTTTGGAAAAGTGAATTTTTTAAAATTTGTGTTCTGTGTATATGATATTGACCAATGGCAATATTTCTCAAAGTAAGATCGCAGAAACCACTCGATTCGTATTTAAACCAACAAATATTGATTTGCTTATTGAGAAATACTATTTTTGAAATAAAAATCAGACCTTAAGTCTTTAGAAATAACACTTCAGAATTGGAGCCTCACAACTGGATCCTGTTTAATGCCATACTTAGGACATAATTGTTTACAAATGATTATCGTTAAAAAATGTAACTGATTTGGGCATTAAATAACCCCAAAAATGTTGACATGCTGTAAAACCAATCAACCATCTCTGTCTCTCACTCACATATAAGCTAAGGTATAAGCACAAACACGCACGTGCGTGCGCGCTTGGTAATATTCGACGTAAGAAACTTATTGATTCTTGGGAGTACTTCAATTCGATATTGTCACTTCCTAAAGACCATTATAGGAATTTCATGCCGTGCTAAGACCAACAAGTATTTTCATCAAATCATTTAATAAACTAACAGCAGAAATAAAACCTTCATGAACCTTACCTTTTTATAGTAAAACTTTTCTCTTTTTTTATTGTCATGTTCAATGTTATTTAAGCTCCTTTTGATACTCCAGATATCATTCGTTTGTCCAACCGTCTCTAGTCGTGCTCTTCCATTGTTTTGATATCTTGATGGAATCGTTCTCCTTGCTCATCAAACACATCGCTGCACTTATCCGGAAATTTATCTTGATGGCTATGTAAAATAATGAACCTTAATACTCATATTAGCGCCTATGTCCTGTAAACTTTTCAACAGCTTTTCCACAAACTCCTTATAGTTTTCGGCTCGGCGATTGCCTAAGAAGTTTTTCACAACGTCAACAAACGATGTCCAAGCGCGTAATTCTAAGGTATTCACTGAATTAACAAATTCATCATCCTTAATGAGTTTCCTGATGTTATAGCGAAGCCATTTTCGTAATGTTCATAATGTGCAATTGAATAGGTGCATTTGATTAGGATATCTTTTGTTGGAGCTTCTTTCCAACCGTGAAAACAAACGTTCTTAATGTGTTAGGTTTCCTTTCGTAGTGAAGGGACAAAAATGATGGGATGAATTTATAAATACCAAACAAGATTTTAGGGTTTCACTTTTTTGATCTCACCTTAATTATCAGATTTATTAAAATGTATTACTGGTAAAGTTTATCATTTAATTTGAATTTTGGCGATAAATTGAAAAAATTTGGGACTTCTATTTTAAATTTTTGGACTCAAAACGCTTTTTTTTCTTATAAAAATAGTTTATTTCAGGTGGTTGACATAAATTGCTCGGCCTATCTGAAAATTGATAGGTTTCTACGACCTTTATTAACTAAATAATAAGCCAAGATCATATATTGATATTTCCCCCCTAATAATGAGCAATTAGAATACAGCAAAAACAGTAGCTTACCATGAAAAGCTAAGGTTATTTTCGGAATCAGTACCATCAAATTAGCTTAAAAACGTGTTTTTTTTTCTTGGCACCAAAAATCGTGTTGACCAGTGATATAAAGGAGTGTATAAGTCTTAAGTCACCAATGCATAATCAAGATATAGTGATCGGTTCTTTTCTGAATTTTCTGAAAGCTGTTTTCCATTCGTCTAGTGCAGGGTTTATCGGTAGTTTATTGTGTATGTTATTATTTAAAGGTTGTTGCCATTTTGTATGGGGGAATTTTTTGATTTGGGGTTTCAAGTCAGTGTATGGAATTTTTCTTGTCGGGGGTCATCAGACTTGGCTGCCGAGTCAGCATTTTGATTGTCCAGCTATCAAGAATTCTGTGAAGATCAGATCAACTTCAAAAGCTAGTTGATCTACGAGACAAACTTGCTAACCTCCATGTTAAGACAGGTGGTCTTAGTCTAGCAGGATACACGAAGAGGATTGATATTTCATCAAAGTGGAGGCTTACATACCCTGGAAATCAATATATAAAACCGTGGCTTTTAAGGTGACACAAAAACTGATCACAATGAGGAAGGGTAAATATTCAACTACTTCAACCACCCAGCAGATATCATATTCTTCAGATATCTATTAAGCTTAAGGCACAAGGATACCGTAGAGTCTCATTCTGTTGAGACTGGATTTACCAAACTAGCAAATAATATAGCAGGAGTAAATTAACTATCGTTCTACTTGAGGCACCATGAACTTAATGGGCAAATGTCAATTGATTGATTTTGACGGCATTTCAACTCATTTAGGGTTATTCTATGCCTACAGTCATAGAATTGCGTTCATTATACATTTATATTTAAATTTCTATAGTTCTTGATAAAGAATTTCTAGCCTCTGTTATATATGGTAACAAGTATTCCTATCTGATAATTGCATGGTTTCAAGTCTTCCTATTTATTTCTAATAATTATATCATCATCATCATGATGTCGTGCCGCTAGAACGGATATCCTTGACCCTCTCTCGCCACTTCTCCCTATCGTTCATCTCCTCCGGCAGGTCTTCAGGGCTACATCCCGTATCCTCACATAGCTGTTGTATGTATGTTCGCGCTGGTCGTAAGTGATGTACTCCTATGGACCCCGCAAATGGCCATAATAATTATATAGTTTCAAGTAATTATTTCTATCTAATAATAATAATTTGTTTGCACACATTTATTTGGTTTCAAGAAACTAAATAATCCTGAGTAAACAATTATAGGTTCAAGTAACTATTGTTAATATTAAAAAAATTACAATTATATGGCATCAAGTATTCTTGTTGCATACTACTCGTAGCCATAATCATAATCAATCATAACAGTACATATACAAATGCAGATACAGGCAAATACAAATACATGTGCAAACAGGCGTACTCTGTTGTTCAGGTACGAATGGTTTTATTAACTTCTGACTTCGGTTCTTCGATACGAGGATAGAGACACAATTCTTACTATGCTGACCATACTATCTGACCCCACCAACGCGCAGCGCATCTTGCAGTGTTTAGTATCTCTGTCGGTAGAGATCTGCAAAACTCCAACTACATGCCTCAACGGTAGAGAACTCAATTCGCTATGCCCCAATGGCAGAGACTCAATTGCTTGCCTGCATAGTCCAATGTCAACCCTTAACTGACTCTTTTCAAAATCCTCAAATTCCCAGAACCATTTCTTCCGGGCATGACGTCATCCACACTCCAGCTTCATTTCCTGTCTGGAGTTTATTATGACAATGGTGATTGTCATATCCTTTGCGCACAAGCGTAAACTGTACCCAATAGCTATGCACCTAAACTCTTAACTCGAGTAGTAATTTACTAAGTGTTTTACTTAGATGTAGCACAAGGCCGAGTAGTTCAAAGCCCAACCAAATTGAATGATAAAATATAATTAATAAAAAATGATTAAAATAAAAAAAATCGTTCGTTAATAATATAACATTCTTATCGAATATGAATAAGTTTCTAGTATAGTTAACGAATATATATATATATATATATATATATATTTGTCTCGTAGATGGGACCTTAACAGGTACTTCCACTCCGAGTCAGAGTGGTGTTCGGTACAAAGGCAATGAAAGGTTATTCTACACACTCTATAAATCTCCAGACATGAAGCCTTGATTTTTGACGCAATTTATTGTCTATCCCAGGACATCCCTCGAGGATACAGTTAGCATATTCTCAGCCCCACCGACAAGATGTGCTTAATGGTTAGAGTAACTGCTTGATAACAGAGAATTTGTTTCGGTTCGTTACTGAAATCATGTAAAATTTTTAAAAAATACCTTGCGTTCATTTTGATTTTTCTACAAGGATTTGGTTTGGTTTTATGGCTTATCAGACATGGTAGGTTATTTAATGACAAATTCTTGTTAAACATATATAGTAGATATATGATTTCTAAACATTTTGTCGATAACATTTTTAAACGATTCTGAGCTAATTTTTTCCCGCAGTTAAATGTTTCACTTATTTCTATCTAATATGAATAATTTTAATTACTATTAATCATTTGTTTGCACACAGTTTTCTGCTTTCAAGTATTGCTATGTATTACTAACATTTCAATTAAACATCAGTCATTTATTTACACACAATTAAATGACCAAACAGTTCTATTTCAGTTCATTTTAGCCTAAGTACACAGTTTAAATGTTAAACAATTCTACTTGACTCATAGCTACCTGAGGTGACCTGGCAGCGATTGCAATGAAGGGGTGCTCCGCATTCCCCAAAGCTCCAGCATTACTGAAGCCTCATCATCAGATTATTTTATGCTATATTCAGGATACTCGTTGGGTGAGTTTTACCTCTCTGCAGAGATGCAGTCGGCGTATTCTACAACCCTAGCCGACTGGAACATTTTTACAAGGATGGTTTTGGCATTAGATAACCCACGAAGGTTGATACGCAATTAGACAACAACAAAAAAAAAGAAGCTGAACCGAAATCGATCATTTGTGTTTTTGGAAAATCTGTTAATGAATTTCACGTTCTCACAAGAGATGTTGATATGTCATCTTTATCATCAAGTCGTACCAATAGCACAGATTTCCTAGAATATTTCTTGCCATCCGTCCCAGTCGGCTATTTTTCTTGGTAGGTCCTCTTGACTGTATCCCATGTCCGCACAGAGCTGATGTATATAAGTCTTTGCTTGTCGGTCAACGCAAGTGCGTCCATGTGTAGGAGTCTACGGGATCCCAAATTCAAAACCTTTTTAAATAAATATAGATATACATTGAATAATAATGATAATAATAATAAAGTTTGAACAAAGAGACTTGCTGAAACTTGTTCTAAAAAAGCCACAAATTTTTGAACAGCATTAAATATATGATAGTAAATTTGACAAAATTAGCACCAGAAGCCCAAAGAACATCCTTAGTGCTAGACCAATTGTCTGAAAAAAAATTTGATTTATGACCCCTTGTTACTTTCAGTTTCTAGCTTAGAGATTTCCCTTTCCAGAAAGAAAAGTTAGTTGAACTCAGGACTCCGGACAAGTAAATTTGGGAAGGAACAATAAAACAAAGAACGAAGGACCTTTAATGAAAATAACCTTGAACGATTAAAACAAATCCACAAGTTTATAAATCCATTACAGGACTTTGTAAGTAACCATATTTACTAGATGCAAAACCTTTAAAATATTCTTTTTGATATAAAATTTCTTACAAGAAGAGACCAAAAAGGAAAACCATTTATCTCTGTCCGTAAATATTTTTATTGTAAACGTACTATTAATAATTTCTGGCTTCACATAAAACTCATATATGTATATAAACCTACCAATTCTTGTTATTGTTGTTTGTTCTTTTTTATGTGTTTAAATCTATTGTTTTGCATGTCTGTCAAAAGCCTTGTAGCGGAAGAAAATTTCGTATTTTGGTTTGGCGCGTAACTTAACTCGACGCATAATTTCACCCAATCAGGATGACTTATCCTATTCAGCCCGGATCTCCTTTCCAGGCAGGAGAAATTGGGTAAGCTGCCAAACACTCTCTCTTCAATAGCAGCAGCAGCATGGACACATGAGGGAACCTATCAAATTTATGGATTCCTTGCGTCTATTTTCTCTTAGACCAAGGAATCCCAGTTGAATATGATTTAGATACATTCAATACGCCACACACAGGAACAACTTTATGTCACCCCAAAATTGGCTATGTCGATGCGATGCCTAATCCAGCTCCCGGCACCTAGCTCTCATTTCACCTCTGGGCAACATTAATGGAGACACGCATGCCTCTCCCCAAAACCACCAGACACACAAAACTCACGGTGACTCCAAAGTTTATTTCCTCCAACGGCAAACAAGACTTTCGCTAAACTACGGCGAACACAATCCTTCGCACGTCCGACGATACGCGCTGCTTTCTCAACTCTATCATATCTCCATTTCGTCTCTTTACATCTTTCCTTTTCCACGAGGCTTGCAGCACAAAAGCAAACTAAATATTCCATGCTGCAAATAAAAACTATTCCTAAAAACATTTCGACTTCTTGGAACTTCTCTCCTTTATATACCTAACAACAATTAGCGAGGGAATTACACACTTAGCGAGGAAACAACTCTACATAAACACACACACGCACCTTACAACTTTTCCTCGCTAAAAACAATAACAAAACATCTCTTCTCGCAAAAAATAATAACAATTTCACCTCTCGCTAAAGCTTGATAATTTGTATTATTCTATTTTACGTTCTTTTCTACTTTTGTAAATACTTATTCTATTGTATTAGGACAACTGTTAGCGGCAACTATATCTCTAACCCTGTTTATCATAGCAGTAATTCTAGTTAAGAGATAAACTGTTCGCTACAAGTTCACCGAAAAATGAACTCTGTTTTATCTGAATTAACTAAGAAGCCAATGCCTCTGACTGCCTGTTCTAGGCTATGCAACTACGATTCAGCTTGAGCAGGTGCATTTGCGAAAAACCCTCGATTATCTGCGTTATCAATATCTGTCATAGTTTTTGCTGGACATCATGAACTTCTTTTTCGTGTGAAGCCATTTTCTTTCATTAGATCTATTTAGGTTCGAAGTACGTTGTCAAGACAGATTATAAATAGAAATGGTGCGGATATATCTCCTTGGAAGACTCCAATGACAATGTCAAAGAAATCAATGTCATCATCGGCTGAGTTAACTATTGCTTTCGTGTTCTTATTAACCATCATTATAGTAGTGACAGTTTGTTAGGGGAGACCATATGCCAGAAATATTTGCTCCTTCTTTACTCTGCGTATGGAATCAAATGTTTTGAAGAAATCTAGAAACAATGGTGTTGTCTCGAGATTTTTTGCACGTACTCCTTCAAGAATTTGACGGATAGTCAATCTATGAAGTTGTGGATTGATTTCTCCGAAACCCATTTTGGTTTTTCCTTAGAATTTTCTCGATTTAAGGTTAGATACTATTGTAAAGCAGGATATTATAAATCTTAGCACATATAACAGAATGAGTTATGCCTCTGTAGTTCTTAGTGATTCCGACGTCACCTTTCTGCAGGAATGAGAAGATACAGCATTTCATCCATCTCTCTATTGCGTTTTATTTATACAGCGAGTTGCATCATAATAATTTCTACTAGATCCTGGATTATAGTTGTCACAACGTTTCAGCTTATCCATTTGACAGCCTTCTTCAATTGTACAATCCATGTGAAAGGTAATTTTTGCAATTCTGTGGAGAATCATTATTTACAAGAATAGAGAGAGATTGTTTTTTTTATAAAAAGAAGACTCTCACCTTTCTTCCTGATTTTTCAAAGATTTTTTTATACGGATTGTACATTTAAAGAAAGCTACAGAGATAATTTAATAGTCTAAATAAATCTTGAAAATATCAGTAAATTTTTATGGAATTTTAACTAGTATTTGAATAGAAACAATTCGATTTCCTTACTCGTTTTATTAACAAACAAATAAAACTTAACAGTTGGTTGATTTAGGGGCATGTCAAATTTTTTTTAGTAATTTGTCCCGAAGTCAGTTCAACAATTATGGTACCAAATTATATATGACACAAAAACATTTATAGCCTCTAATATATATGGTACAAAAATATATCACCACAAACAGGTCAAATTTATTATCTCAAACAGATCTTTGTGACTTGGCGCCCATCATCACGAAAGTCAATTTGCAGGCCCATATTCATTGGTTACTTTAACAGTGGCCTTGTGCCAGACAAAGCTTAGCTTAGCATATATATATTCATAGATATATATATCTGTATGAGTGTACGCCTATGTGTGTGTGACTATATAATTTAGATTGCATATCAGTATTCCTATGTATATCAGGGGTAAGATAGAGGGTTGCTTGTGTTTGTTGGCTGTAGTACTCGCGTAAATGTTTTATGTGTGTGTGTGTGTGTGTGTGTGTGTGTTGGTGAATATGATCCAATCTCAATCACACTTCCTTTTTTCGTTGTCGAAAGGAAATACGGATTCCACCGTCGACGTTGTCGTCACATCCTTCCAAGTCGCTTCTGATATGGCGTACATTGTTTACATATCTGCCGGCCGGTTAAGCACTAACAGAACGAACGGTCGGCAGTGCGAGGCCCCTTACCTCCTTGCACAAAATGACATTCATTCAATGTGTCTGCATCTTTATTTTATTTTCTACTGTTTTTGGTCTTGCCTTCAATCTTAAATGTAAATATTTTTAAAACAAACTTGGAACAGGAAAAGGAAGAACGAAAGAGCGGTAAAAAGAAAAACCTGTAAAGAAAGAAAGAAAGAAAGAAAGAAAGAAAGAAAGAAAAGGCCTAGAAGAAATTTTTTTTTCTAAAGAAAGAAATAGTAAAAAGAAAGAAAATGTTATGGAAAAAGAAAAAAATCGCATAAAAGAAAGGTAGAGTCCCAAAATAAAAGAGAAATGCGAACAAAAAAAAAAAAAGAAAAAAAAAGAAAAAAGAAAAGAAAAGAAAGGAAAAGAAAAAAAGAGGAATATCAAATAAAAGGAAATCCAAAAAAGAAAAAAATATTGAAAGAAAGAAAGAATTAGGGAGGGAAAAAGAATGAGAGAAAAAGAGGTATTTAAAAGAAAGAAACAAACTGTGAAAAAAATGCCAAAACTAGGAGAAAGAAAGAAAGAAAGAAATAAAGAAAGAAAATGTCCGAAAATTTGAGGTATACAAAAGTGAAAGAATATATCAAGTAAGTGAAGGAAAGAAAAAGACCAAAAAGGAAAGAAAAACTAGAAGAAAGAAAAATCAAATATCAATCAATCAATCAATCAATCAAGCAAGCAAGAAAAAACGTAAAAGGTAAGGGTGGATAAGAGGTATTTAAAAGAAAGAGAAAGAAAACGCGACAAAGAAAAAAAAAAGCCAAATTTGAAGAAGGAAATAAAGAAAAAAAGAAAAAAGATACATTCCCAAAAGGAAAGAAATAAAAAAAATGAAGAACATATAACTCAAAGAAAGAAAGAAAAAAAAAGAAAGAAAAAAGAGAGAAAAGCGAAGAAACAGAGATAGATAGATAGATAGATAGATAGATAGAGAGAGAGAGAGAGAGAGAGAGAGAGAGAGAGAGTGTGAGTGAGTGTGTGTGTGTGAAGAAAGAATAAAAAGAAAATGCCAAAATTGGAAAAAAAAAAGAAGAAAAATCCAAAAAGGTAACATACAAGAAAAAATCTCAAATAAGAGAAAGAAAAGAACGAAAAAAGAGAAAAAAACTATCAAATAAAATATAAGAGCGAAAAAAGGATAGCAAGAAAGAAAAAGAAAAATGGCGAATTAAAAATAAAGTAAAAGCATATTAAAAGAGAAAAAAAAATTCCAAATTATCAAAAATAAATAAATCTAAAAACAAAACAAAACAAAACAAAAAAAAACAACAACAACAAACAAAAACGAAATCCCCCCCACAAAAAAAAAAAAACATATAGAAATTTTTGATGAAAAAACTCAGAAAAAAGTTATGAAAAAAGTTGCTATAATCTTAATTGAAGAAAGAAAAATATTTTTGACATTTTTTGCTTCATTTTTAACTTAAAAAATCCCTTTTCCAAATAATCTTTGTCTAGCAAAATTAGCCCCGTATCTTTCTTTACGTCGACTGTAATGAAAGTGGTAAAAAAAGCAAAGACTAACTAGCGTACAATATCTCTCATATCTCTCTTTTGATTTTTTAAAACTCTAATTTTTTATTTTCTGACATTTTCATCGTGATGTCACTGATTGGCTCTCCGGATGTACACGTCACTGCACATTCAGGGTCGTGGGTTTACGTCCTGATTGGTCTGTTATCGTTCTTACCCTTTTTTTAAATTAAAAAAAAAAGTGAACTCGACATTCGAAGTCTTACACTTCCTGCAATGGACAAAAAGTATTTGCATATACATACGTACGTTTAAGGTCTTAACGGGAGTAATCATACACTTCCGAGCAAAAATTGAAGCAAGCGTCTTCTGTCCTATTTTGTGCAATTACTGTTTTGCTTTATTAAATTGTTGGTTTGGTATACTAGTTTGATTTAATATCTGCTTTCGGGGGTTATTTAGTACTAAAGCTATCCTTTTAAAAGAACGGTACTCATTGGTCTGGTGGGTAGAGTGTTCGCCAATGGTCCAGAAGATCTGTGTTCAATCCCAGGTCGCGTCATACCAAAGACTTTAAAAATGGTACTTGATACCTCCTTGCTTAACACTCTGCAATATAAGAAAAGTATCAAGGGTAAAGTTGAGCAATCCAGGGAAAGGAGTAGCGCCCTCCCCTACACCTCGATGTAGTAGATATTGAAAAGGGAGCCTTCTGGTCGCCCTTGACAACGGTCGCCAACTTACTTACTGGTACTATTTAATAGATAACTGAAGGGATAAGTGGGTTCATACCTTTCCCAAGGGTATTAGTCCGAAAGTGAACGTAATAACGGGATCAGAGTTCGAACTCGTTTACAAAGATGTCGTAGTCAAGCACGTCAGCCACTACGTCATGGTGAATACCCCCTCCCATTTATTGAACTGAGACAAAATATGTAACAATCATCTACAATAAATGTGTGTGTAAGCTGATTCGAAATTATTGATTGTCTTTTGAAGAAAAAATTTAAAAGTAAGCAAGTATATTACCACGATTATTTTAATTGATCTTCATCAGATTGAGTGATTGCTTGATTTTAACGGCATGTAAAGCAGTTAAGGGTTATTTCATGCTTATAGGTTTGGGAATCGCATTTATTGCACGTTAATATTTTCATTTCTTAAAAAATTCTTTTTTACATGCTTTTTTTTTTACACAGGTTTTTTTTTTACACAGTTTTTTTTTACACGCGGTCCTATCGAATACGAATAATTTTTGACCAGATCTACATGACCTTTAGATTGATTTGGTTTGTTTAATGGCATTCTTATGGGTTATTTTATGTCAAAATTTGATTCCTTTGAAAATGTTTGTAATCAGAACCATATTTTAAATGTTCAATTGCATTTTTATTGTATTTTTTTTATGTCTTTAATCATTTGCTATCGCACAATTGTATTGTTTAAAGTATTCTTATCTATCACCAACAATTTGCAAACAATTATATAGTTTTAAATAACTAATAATAATCTCTAATAAACAATTATAGCTTCAAGTGATCATTAATAATTTTACAATTATATGGGATCAGGTATTTCTGTCTAATACTAATAATTTTCAGACATCTATTTGGCCCATAGATGGGATTATAACTGGTACTACCACTCCTTAACAGAGTGCATCTGGGAGTAATGGCAATAAAAGGGGTTACTTAACACTCCCCAGATCTCCAGAACTGGAGCCTCATTATCAGACGCAGTTTTGTGTTATACACAGTACAACCTTATTTTTTGTGAAGGGGTTATCCAGGATACTTCTTTATCAGCCATATCTATGTGCAGAGAAGTCAGTTAGAGTTTGATTGGTCTCAATTAAAAAAATTAGTTGTCGGAACTATATATATAAGAAAAGAAGAGTCTTTTTAAAAAGAAATTTAAAGTAAATTTAAAAACTAGACTGACCAAACGAATCGTCATACACTTTCCGATTCAGGTAATAAGATATTAGCCATCAATTATCTCTGAATATTGTCACACATTGTCTAAAGAGTGAAATTGTTAATAAAAAAATCCAAATTTCACTCATTTCATGAAATCAAAAGCTGCACTGTTGGTCTTCAACAACCAGGAAAATATTTTTATTGGTTTTCAGAAAATTTTAAAGACAAGCTATCTTCATTCCATTGTTTACAATTGGTCATATATCAAAAGTGACAGGTACCGTTACCAGAAAAGCAGGATACATAAGCCCTAAAGAAGGGTCCCCATGGTTCATCTGTGTAGCCCTTCTTCCAACTTTCAAAATTTTCTTTTCGTCTTTTGACTTTGTGAAGAAGTAATATTACGACAGTTGATGGAACTCTTTGATCTTCAGTTTTCATTAGATTTAAAGTCCAAGTTTTTTGCTTGTCACATCCTCGATTTCTATTAGAACTACGTACATCCATCTGGACGATTCAACCTTATCACCTAAACACAGCTAGTAGAGTGTATGTTTGGTACTGTATACCGCTGTGAACAGCTGGTCACCAAAATGAGGCATACGTATGCTGTGTTCGCATTTGTCAAATCATCAGTTGTCTGATGTGCCCACCCCCGTCAATCTATTCATTTAATCATGACATAACATCTTTTGTGATTGCAATCAAGAGCAGATGTCTTATTAACAAATAATAATTGTTAACTTGTGAATTTACATATTTTATGATGGGAGTCCTGGGCTCACCTGAGTCAAACTTTGTGACCCTGACTGAAAAGGTTAAGGACCCACTGTCATAAAGGGACAATAAGATAATATTACAGAAGGCTATAAACGATAGAATGGAGTTAGTTTCTCATCAAAGAGGTGTGTAAAGAAACGAGGCAGAACGATTTAAATTTGATCATAAACTGACCAATATTGATAAAAGCGTGTTTTTTAATAATTTGGTTCGTTTTACGACACATCAAATCCTTTTGGTTATTTCATGCCGAAACTTGATTCATTTTAAATTTTTTTTTATTTTAATCATAACTCTTTTCCATATTCCAATACATTTCAGTTAATTGTTCTTTTTATTTGTTGATCATCATTTGTTTGTTCACAGTCGTATGGTTTCAAGTATTCATACCCGACATCAATAACATATGTATATGGCTTCAAGTAACTATTGCTATTTTAGAATAATCATTTGTTTGTTAGTAGTTATATGGTTTCAACGAACAAGACATTCGGGACACTGATGAAGAAGTAAGTACGAACTTATAAGCGATATAATCCTGTGGACTCCATCACATGGACGAGCAAAGGCAGGACCAGCTAGAATCTATATGCAACAGCTCTGTGCCGATACAAGATGTAGTCTTGAAGACCCCCCTGGAAGCAATGGACAATAGAGACAGGTGGCGAGAGAGGGTCAGGGAGATCCGAACTAGCAGCGTGACATGATGATGATGATATGGTTTCAAGTAAATAATAATAATCCTTAGTAAACAATTATAGTTTCATGTAACTATTCTTGATACAAATAATTTGCACACAGTTATATGGTATTAAGTATTCCTTCTAATATAAATAATAAGGTGTTATATGTGGTGTACTTAGTGAGGACCAAACTCACTATTGTAGTTATGGTGTGTGAAACTGACATGCTAACCATTACTCTCTCATGAGGCACTTTATTGGTATTCACTAAAAGAAGCTAAGGTTAGAATGTGCAGTTGGTTGGATTTATAGCATGTCAACCCTTGTTGGGTTATTTTATGCCAAATTCAGCTGAAAAATTATGGTCTTCCATTGTATAGAATACAAAATATATCCTCATGATCATTTCAAACACTTTCTTATCTCAAACATATCTATTTAGACCTATAGATAGTACCCTAACGGTTACTTCTACTCCGAGTCAGTGTACCTAGGAGTGAAGGGGTACTTCATCCTCCCCAGAATTGGAGCCTTGCCATTAGATCCTACGGAAAAGATGACTCTTGAATCTGTTACATTACTTCCATTAGGAAGTAATGTAACAGATATTATCATGACATAACATCTTTTGTGATTGCAATCAAGAGCAGATGTCTAATTAATCAATAATAATTGTTAACTTGTGAATTTACATATTTTAAGATGGGAGTCCTGGGCTCTCCTGAGTCAAACTTTGTGACTCTGACTGAAAAGGTTAAGGACCCCCTGTCATAAAGGGACAATAAGCTAATATTACAGAAGGCTATAAACGATAGAATGGAGTTAGTTTCTCATCAAAGAGGTGTGCAAAGAAACGAGGCAGAACGACTTAAATTTGATCATAAACTGACCAATATTGATAAAAGCGTGTTTTTTTAATAATTTGGTTCGTTCTACGAACCAAATTATTTTTATATTCTGTTGTCAGTATTTTATTTGTTTGTTTCCTTGAACATATCACGCTAAAGTGAACCGATTTCTATAAAATTAATTACCTAAAATTGGCGGGATTCAAATTTGCCCCGATGACTAGGGAAGTTTAAGCTATATCAACGCTGCTGTCACTTATGAATCTGTGGACTAAAAAAGATCCTTACTTCTTCGACGTATTGATGGGAAAACAACTTACGTCAAATGTTGGTACGTGATTGTTTTAATAAGTTATATCAATTATTTTTCCAATTACATTCTTTTCTAAAACCGAAAGTAAATTGCAAGAAAGTTATAAAAAAACGGGTCTTAAGAAGATTTATCAGACTGATTGATTTTAACGGCATGTCAATCTGTCTAGGGTTATTTTATGCTTTGGTGTTCATATTTACATTTTTGTGTAGCTGTTTCTTAAGAGTTTTTGGTTTAGTTTTGTCTGGGTTCTTTGTTAAATGAAACATTATCTTTCCTCAAGGTTATTAGTCCAAAAGTGAATATAATAGCAAGACTAGAATTCGAACTTGCTTACAACAACGTCGCGGTCCAGCACGTAATCCACTACACTACGGAGGACTCCGTCTTTAAAGTTTTCACACACCTTTATATCATATCAAGTATTCCTGTCGCATAAAAATAATTTGGACTCAGTTGTAGGGTTTCAAGTAATTATTACTATTTAATAATCATTATTTGTTTGCATAGCCTTATGGTTTCAAGGGTGCCTCGGTTGGTGTAATGGTTTGCAAGCTAGACTAGCATACTTTCACGAGTGAGTTCGAACCTTATTGGGTACCCAATTCATTCGGCTTTATGCCACATCTCAGCAAAAAGTTTAGTAAATTACAGTCCTGTGGTTTCAAGTAATAATTCCGAATAAACAATTATAACTTCAAGTAACTATTCTTAATAAAAATAATTTACAGTTATATGATATAAAGTATTTCTATTTAATTCAATTTGCACGCGCTTCAACTATTCTTATCTGATATTAATAACTATATGGTTTCAAATACCGTATTTGACAGCATATAAGGCACACGGCTATTTCAACAGGGCACATCAAGAAAAAAATTAGTCATACGTAAAAGTATTAGTAAATTGTAAATTAGTATAGGCTCGGCGTTAATTTTGAGGTGGGATTTTGTTTAAACAAGCTATGATTATGATTAAACGAAAAATAACAGAAAAAAAATAAAAAAACCCAAACAAAAAAACAAACCGCAAGCCTATGAAAACATTATTACATTCAAAGGTAAGAAAATGAAAGAAAAATTTAAAAAACCTGTATATGGCATATAAGACGTTGGGTAATTTAAAAACATATTTCAAGTAAAAAAAGGCGCATCTTATATGCTGTCAAATGCGATAATTGTTTGTATTTAACAATAGTCATTTCTTTACCCTCACCATACAATACCATTTGATAAATTACTACATCGATAGAACAAAGTGAGTCTGCACTATATATATATATATATATATATATATATATATATATATATATATATATGTATGTATGTATGTATATATGTATGTATGAGTATAGGAAAATGAAAAATATATAAGCGCATATTCATTGGTCTGCTGGCATGCCTCTTCTCCACCCTCACGTAAACACAAATCGTGTCACTGAATAAATTAATTCTCAGTGTCACAATTAATGTTTACAGGTGCACGTTTACCAAACTTCTCGGCCACAGGTAGGAGCAGTTCATTTTAACGCAGATTACAGCTAGTTTGAATTCAGAATTTACGTACAGTTGTGGGTAAACTATATGGATTCATACCTTTCTGAAGGACTTCAGCGCGACGTGAACTGAAAGGATGTCATTGAAGATTTTAACTTGGGTCACCGATTCCATTTCCAACGACGATAACCAATACGCTAAGCATTTTTTTTTACTTTCTTACTCAAATCTTTTCATCTTCCTTTTCATTAGCACAAAATGAAACGCAGTCTCGTCTAAGATTTGAACTCAGGTCACCGATTCTATTTCTTACGACGATAAGCATTACGCTAAGCATGCCTCCTTTTTTCTTCTGCTTTTTTTACTCAACCACTTTCATTTTACAGAAGGAATTAGCGCGAAATATACGCAAACAAACTCGTCTAGGATTTGAACTCAGGTCACCGATTCCATTTCCTTCGACTATAACGGTTATGCTTAGAGTACATCAAGAGTTACTGTATATTTTAAAGCATATAATAGGTTCTTCTTATTTTCTGATGATTCTAACTCTTCTGAAAGTGTTCGTGTACTGTTAGTCGAGTTCTTTAACATTTGAACGTTAAAGGAGAATCCGACTAACCTAATAATCGATAACTGACGGTCGTCCAATTACGGACTTTATTTCAAAGCTCGGGTCACTTCTGCTTGGGCACCTTGCGTAGTTGAATTATTAGTATGTTAGATTAGCAAACCATTGTTAATGAGTTCAATTCTCACTGGTACCCCCTTATATATATATATGTATATTTTGGCAGCATTTCTTCATTAATATAAATTTCGTTAAACATAATAGACATTTTCTGTCAACATTTTTTCTTCTGGATCTGTTCGTATTGCCATATTGCTTTTATCGTATTCGCCGAATACGATAAATACGGCAAGACGAACAGATCCAGAAGAAAATATGTAGACCGAAAATGTCTATTATGTTTAACAAAATTGTATATATATATATATATATATATATATATATATATATATATATATATATATATATATATGTGTGTGTGTGTGTTGGATAGCGTACACATAGACTCACCAGAGCTTGGTAACTGTCAGTGTTTTCTTTAATTGATCGTCAAATTTTCGCATTCGCAAAAATTTAGCTGTTACCAAGCTCAGTTGTATATGCTAAACTTACTTAGGTATATATAATATACCACTGACATTTAGCGCTGTTTATAAAAATACAACAGACTACATATATATATATATATATATGTATGTATGTATGAGTATAGGAAAATGGAAATAAATCAGATGGTATGTACATGTCCAAATATGAAAAAAAAACAAGGTATTCAGAGGATGATAATATTTTTGTTGTATTACTTGCCTACGTAAACGTTTTGGTTTTGATAATAAACCATCATCAAAGCAATGTTAATATGTGATGCTGTATCTTCTAAATTATATTCAATCTAAAAAAAAAAAAAGAAAAGAAAAAATGAGAAATGTTTTTAGATTCTACTTCCGTTTGTAGCATTCTATTTCAAAATTATGTGACGCAGTTATTGTTAAAAATTTATTCTAAAGCGTAACATAATCCTTATATATATATATATATATATATATATATATATATATATATATATATATATATATATATATATATCTCAACCACCTTGAACGAGCTGGATGCAACAGAAGGTCAGTTTTTAAGAGAAGTTTAACCGGTTATAATTGCATTTAAAATAGCACTACTACCCTTGGGAAAGGTATGAATCCAATTTTTCTCCCCCAGCTATGGGTAAATAGTAGGACAGACTGGGTTCTTCAGCCTTGGGGAGGCAACTAGTCTAGGAGAAGGAAAACTGTGAATTCAAACCTGTTAAACTCCGCTTAAAAATTGACCCTGTGTCATATCCTGCCTGAGCGGAGTTGTTGGTAAATATGATAATTCCAATTTTTTTTTCCTCGACCGGTTGCCATACCAAGGTTAAAGAGCCCAGTCTACCCTTCTACTAAGCCATAGCTTGAAGGAGATTAGTTAGATTCATACTTTTCCCCAAGGTATTAGTGCTAAGTAAAAATGCGAAAAGCCTCGTTCAGGACTTGAACTCGGGCCGCTGTATCTATTTCGCTGTATTTTCTTTTGACACATTCCCTTGTAAGAAAACAATAAAAGTTGCATACATATTGTTTCTGTCACATCTAATATAGTTTTGTTTAGCTTCTTTAATGGCATATTAAACTTCTTGGGTTATCTAATGCCAAAGCCATCCTTGTAGAAGAACAATAAAGCAAGTAAAGTTAGCGACCTTAGTCGATGGTGACTCGAAGGCTCTCTTTTCAATAGCTACTACACCAAGGTGTAGGGGAGGGTGCTACTCCAGTTTCTGGATTGCTCCACTTTATCCTTGATCCTTATCTTAAAATGCTGAGTAGTGATGCCATTTAACCCATTACTGGGGTAATAAGGGCATTAGCCTGAAAGTGAAAATAATAGTGTGACTGAAGTTCGGATTCGTTTTCTAGAATATCGCCGTCGAACACTTAACGCCACGAGCATTCCCCTTAATAAGATTTGTTTGCACACACACACACACACACACACACACACACACACACACACACACACACACACACACATATGTATTTATATGGATGTGAATAATGGAAATGAATCCGACAATATGGAGAAAAATTGAAAAATAAGGTAATCCAAAAAGTAGAATTTAATAAAAAGAAAGTTCAACGTTATGATATTTCGGTTCTAATGAGCCATCATCAGGAATAGGAAAGAATGATATCGAGCGCCGAGTGACGTTAAATCACTTGAATCATTTAAACATCCATCGGTGATTTAATGTCACTCGATATCATCCTTTCCTAGTCCTGATGATGGTTCATTAGAATCGAAACGTTATAACGTTGACTTTCTTTTACTTTAAATTCTTCTTTTTGGATGACCTTGTTTTTCAATTCTTTCTTTCTCTCTCTCCCCCCTCTCTCTCTCTTTCTAAATATATATATATATATATATATATATATTGACAGTTCAGTCATAAGTAGTTTTTAGATATGTACTTTAAATAAGCATTGGACTAAAAGTCTGTAAAAATATTTATGATACACTTTATCGTTCTTTGTAGCAGCCCAGAACAGAGTAATAAGAACCAATAATGTAGAAGTTAGAATCATTAAGACACAAGAAAATAACAAATGAAAGCTATGTAGCACGCTCGTGCGCGCAAAAAAAAACGAGAGAGAGAGAGAGAGAGAGAGAGAGAGAGAGAGAGAGAGAGAGAGAGAGAGAGAGAGAAAATAAACAGGGAATTACTTACTGTAAACTAAGTGAGATGAAGGAATACAAGAGTAGGCATGACTGGGAGGCGAAGGTGATCAACTATGAATTATGCAAGCGACTGAATTTTGTCGATATAGAATCGATTGTTATATACGCAAACCAGTATCCGTCCGAGAAAATCAGAAATAAGATTTTCCTGGGTATTTAAGATATAGATGGATCACTCTGACCAAAAGATAAATCCTTGTTATTGTCAGTCATGAGAAAAGAGATTACTAACGAGTGAAATTCACTGGTCCAGCATTTCTTCATTGATATATATTTGATCGAACATAATAGACATTTTTTGTCCACATATTTTTTTGTTAATCCTTTCGAATTTATTTCACCATACTTACCTCGTAAATAGCTACTGACGCTATTTATAGAAACAAATTCGAAAAGTAAACGCTACACAATACAACAGTACTAAGTAGTAATGTACATACAAAAGTTACATCACTTTTGTTATACATCCTCCCCTGATGATGGCCCAAAGTTGGACAGAAAGTATTTGGGAAATAACTAGTTATGGAAGATTTATCAACCAATTCCCGCCGAATATCCTAAAATCAATACGGCAATTCGAAAGGATTAAAGGGCACCTCTGGTGGAGTAACGGCTAGCAAGCTAGACTAGCAAACCTACACGAGTGAGTTCGAGTCTCATTGGGCGCCCCATTCATTCGGCCTTGTGCCGCATGGAAGCAAAGAGCTTTGTAAATTACTAATTCGAAAGGATTAACAAAAAAAATATGTAAACAAAAATATCTATTATGTTCAATCAAATATGAATCAATGAAGAAATACTGCCAAAATATTCATATTTTAAACTCCATGATCCTGCAGCTCATAAATATAACAGCACTTTGGAAAACAGACGTAATCTCGTGAAGAGACAAATTACACTCTGTAAGAATAACATTAGTACACTAAATCTTGATTTCACCATACTTACCTAGTAAATAGCTACTGGCGCTATTTATAGAAACCAATTCGAAAAGTAAACGCCATACAATACAACAGTACAAATGCTCATTCTTACAAAGTAATCGTGTACTTACAAAAGTTACATCACTTTTGTAATACATCCTCCCCTGATGATGGCCCAAAGTCGTACTTATGGAAGATTTATCAACCAATTCCCACAGAATATCATAAGATCAATACGGCAATTCGAAAGGATTAACAAAAAAATATGTAGATAAAAAATGTCTATTATGTTCCATCAAATATATATATATATATATATAAGTAAAGTTGGCGACCATGGTCGAGGGTAACCCGAAGGCTCCCTTTTCGATAGCTACTACACCAATGTGTAGGGGAGGGCGCTACTCCTTCCCTGGATTGCTCTACTTTACCCTTGATCCGTACCTTATAATGCTGAGTGTTAAACAAGGAGGCATCAAGTACCATTTTTTTGAGTCTTTGGTATGACTCGACCTGGGATTGAACCCAGGTCTCCCGGGTCATTGGCGAACACTCTAACCCCAAGGCCATTGTTGCTTATTTGTTGGTTATTTAACGCGAAATCCATTTTTATGCAAATAGTCAGTTCTATTTCAAACAATTCACTTTAGCATGAGTACACAATTTATCAAAACCATTTCTATTTCAACCTATTCAGTTTATTCAAACAGTTCTAATTCAGCTAATTCAGTTTTGTATAAGTACAGATTTTCTTTACACGCAGTTAAATGTCAAAACATTTCTATATTAAACAATTCAGTTTAGCGTTAGTAGAGTTTCAATGTCAAAACAGTTCCGTTTTAAACAATTCAGTTTAGCATAAGTATGCAGTTTAAATGTAAGTCTATAGCTTGATTGTCAAAAAAATTTCTATTTCAAGCTATTCAGCTTAGCCAAACAGTTCTAATTCAAACAATTCAGTTCAGCATAAATATGCAGTTTAATTCTATTTAACCCATAGATAGGGCCCTATCAGGTGTTACCATTCCGGGCCAGAATAAACCAGGGAGCAATGGCAATGAATGGGTGCACCACATTCCCTAATACCCCAGGATCACTGGAACCTTACGATCAGATTGTTTAGTATCATATTCAGGACACTCATTTGGGGGGGGCGGTCTTACACCTCTGCAGAGGTGCAGTCGGTGTATTCTCCAGCCCCAGCCGACTGGGCAATATATATATATATATATATATATATATATATATATATATATATGTGTGTGTGTGTGTGTGTGCGTGTATGTGTGTGTACACCAATACAATATCAGTGCAATGTCTCAGAGAATATTGATAATACACAGAGAATAAATGTAATCTAGTAGTGTTATATAGAGTCTTTAGTTCTATTCACGATGCCAACCGAGAAAGAAAGGTTTTATGAAAACGAAAATACTTTTGATACAGCCTACTTTCATGGAAAACTGGAGAGTGGAACTGACAGCTGGAGAAAAATGCTTAAATGAGGCGAGAATCCAGAGAGGGATCCTATAAGGAGATGCGCTATCACCAGTACTATTTGTTATAGCGATGATGATTTTGCGCCACATACTTAGGAAATGCATAGGAGGATACAAACTTCTTAAATTGCAAGAAAAACAATCAACCACCTAATGTACATGGACAACATAAAACTGTTTGCCAAAAATGAAAATGAATTGGAAATCCTAATTCAGGCGGTGAGGATATATAGTGATGATATAGGGATGGAATTTGGCATAGAAAAACGTGCCATGTTTATAATGAAAAGCAGAAAACCACAAATGACGGAAGGAATAGACCTACCAAATCAAGAAAAAATTAGAACGATTAGAGGAAAGGAAACTTACAAATACTAGGGAATAATGGAAGCGGACACCATCAAACAAGCGGAGATGAAAGAAAAAGTTGAAAAAATGAATCCCTCAAGAGAACAAGAAAACTACTCGAAACCAAACTACATAGCAGTAATATCAATCAAAGGGATAAATACCTGTGCTGTCCCCTTCGTAAGATACACGGGACCATTCTTAAAGTGGACATGAGAAGAACTTAAACAAATGGACGAGAGAATAAGAAAACTCATAACGAGGCATAAGGTCTTACATCTCAGAAATGACGTAGATAGACCGTATGTGTCGAGAAAAGGAGGTGGGGGACTGACCACCATTCAAGATAGTGTCAATGCATCGATACAACG
The DNA here is from genome assembly GCA_963585895.1 of Sepioteuthis lessoniana. Lineage (NCBI taxonomy): Eukaryota > Metazoa > Mollusca > Cephalopoda > Myopsida > Loliginidae > Sepioteuthis > Sepioteuthis lessoniana. Next base: position 74,319,456 of record OY757905.1, read on the forward strand.
AGTAGAAGATTTCGTAAAAAGCGCGGAGGAAGACTGATTACATACATCAGATACAAACATCAACAGAACCAAAATAAATAGAAAACAAAAATGTGAAGAAAAACAACTGAATGGACATTTCAAGCAACTAACAAGCGAAATCTCACACGAGGAAACTTGGACATGGCTAAGAAAGGGAAACCGTAAGAGAGAAAATGAATCTCTTCTGATAGCCGCACAAAACAACGCCATAAGGACTAACTATATCAAAGCAAGAATAGACAAGACGCAACAAAATAGTAGATGTTGATTATGTGGTAAAAGAAACGAAATGATCAATCATACAATAAGCAAATGCAGTAGATTAGCGCAAAAAGAGTATAAGACTAGATACGACTGGGTGGGCAAGGTGATCCACTTGGAATTGTGAAAGAAAGTTGAAATTTGACCATACGAACAAATGGTATATACACAATCCAGAATCCGTCCTAAAAAATAAGACGCACAAACTTCCCTGGGATTTTGAGATACAAATGGATTACCTAATTTCAGGCAGACGACCTGACCTGAGTGACAGATCTCCAGACGACAAACAAAGAGAATCTGCCGAATAGTGGACTTTGACGTTCCGGCTGACCACAGGGTAGAACTGAAAGAAAGCGAAAAGACAGATAAGTACTTTGACCTCGCTAGAGAACTAAAATATCTGTAGAACATAAAAGTGACGGTGATACCAATTGTAATTGGTGTGCTTGGTACAGTTACAAAAGGATTTGTACAGGAACTGGGGGATTTGAAAATAAGAGGACGAGTAGAGACCATTCAAAATACAGCCTTGCTGAGATCGGCCAGAATACTGAGAAGAGTCTTGGAGACTTGAGGAGACTTGCTGCCACTCAGACTCCTATGAAAAATCATCAACTAACGCTGGAGTGAAAAACTCTTAAAAGAAAAAAAATGATAATTGCCGTCCCGGTGGACCACAGAATAAAAATCAAAGAAAACGAAAAGAAGGATAAGTACTCCGACCGTGCCAGAGAACTAAAAAAAGCTATGAAACAGGAAGGTCACTGTGATATCTGAGGACAAGTCGAAACCATCCAAACTACTGCATTATTGAGATCGATCAGAATACTGAAAAGAGTCCTAGAGACTTGAGGAGACTTGATATCTTTTAGACTCCAGTGAAAGACCATCAGTAAACGCTGTCGTGAAAAACTCGCAAAGAATAACATAATAATAATAGACTTTAGTCAATTATAATTGTGTTGCGAGAAACAAATGGATCACCGAAATCCAGACTAAAAAATCAGAACTACTTTTGATTAACAAGAAAAAAAAAGAACTTGCCATCTTGTGGATTTTAAGGTTCCAGCGGATTAAAAGTGGAAATGAAAGGGAGTGAATAGTGGGACAAATACCAGAAGTTATCAGAGCTCTGGAAAAACTGTGAAACATGAAGATAACGGTTATACTAATCAAGCCTTTTTCCAAAAACTTTTGGAAGGCCCCATCGAAGTCCTTTTGTGTGAGTATGTCAATGACCTTCGTCACAGCCTCTTTCATCTCCTCAATTGTCTCATAACGACAGCCTCTGAGCTAAGGAAATAAGTAAAAGTCACAGGGAGCAAGGTCTGGACTATAGGAAGGGTAAGGAACTGTCTTGATGCCCATCTTAGCCTAATAGTCTGTGAAAAGGATGGAGTTGTGGACTGGTGCATTGTCCTGGTGGAAATGCCACTGACCCGATTTGAATAGTGCTGGCCTCTTCCGATGGAATCTCTTCCTGGACTCCCTTAAAACCTCAACATAGTAACCCTAACCCTAACCCTTTGGCCAATAAACTCTGGTGTATTAACTTCCTTACTCCTCTCACACCTCTCATCATCCCTCACAGACTCCCTGCCTTCCTTGAATCTCTTATGCCACTCAAAAACTGATCCTCGATTCATGCAAGCCGGTCGAAAAGCAGTCTGAAGCATTCCATACATTTCTGTGACATTTTTTCCAAGTTTAAAACAGAATTCTATTGCATATCGTTCTTCTAAAGTGTCCTGACGTCCAGATTGCATTTTTGAAATTCACCAGCTGTGAAAATCAGGCTTTAGTAGGGTGTATTCCAATTGCTGCTGTAGCTGTTCATTTAAAGCTGAAATCATAAAACTTGGTCAGTCATCTCATAAGATGTATAGCAATAACATAGTGAATTTTCAAGTGTCTACGACAATTTTAAATGCCTGTACAAAAATGTCTGGAAATCTGTTGAATGTACCACACACACACACACACACACACACACACATATATATATATATATATATATATATATATATACCAATACAGTATCAGTGCAATGTCTCAGAGAATATTGATAATATACAGAGAATAAATGTAATCTAGTAGTGTTATATAGAGTCTTTAGTTCTATTCACGATGCCAACCGAGAAAGAAAGGTTTTATGAAAACGAAAATACTTTTGATACAGCCTACTTTCATGGAAAACTGGAGAGTGGAACTGACAGCAGGAGAAAAAATCTTAGCTGAGGCGAGATTCCTGAGAGGGACCCTATAGGGAGATGCGCTATCACCATTACTATTTGTTATAGCAATGATGATTTTGCGCCACATACTTAGGAAATGCATTAAAAAGGTTAGCGACCATAGTCGAGGGTGACCCGAAGGCTCCCTTTTCGATAGCTACTACACCAAGGTGTAGGGGAGGGCGCTACTCCATTCCCAGGATTGCTCCACTTTACCCTTGAACCGTACCTTATAATGCTGAGTGTTAAGCAAGGTGGTATCAAGTACCATTTTTAAAGTCTTTGGTATGACTCGACCTGGGATTGAACCCAGGTCTCCCGGGCCATTGGCGAACACTCTAACCGCTGGGCCAATGTCCCGAAATAGCAAGAAAAAAAAAAAAAATCAACCACCTAATGTACATGGACGACATAAAACTGTTTGCCAAAAATGAAAATAAATTGGAAATCCTAATTCAGGCGGTGAGGATATATATTTCAAAAGTATTTTCGTTTTCATAAAACCTTTCTTTTTCGGTTGACCTCGTGTACAGAACTAAAGACTCTATATAACTCTACAAGATTACATTTATTTTCTGGATATAGAGGTTGACTGGAGACTATCTAGATCACATCACTGCTAAAATCAATAAAGATGCTAAAAAAATCCTGGAGATCTGTCACTCAGACTTCAGTGAAAACCACCTGCTAAAGTTTGTAGGAAAAACTTATATGAAGTAAAATAATGATATTATTAGAATCCCCAAAAACTTAGAAACGAAGATGGTCGAATAGAAATCTGAAAAATAATTGAGACTCTTCGGACCACAGCACTGTAAAAATCGGTGAGAATACTTTAAGGAGTCCTGGAGAGCTGAAGAAACTCGAGCTCCAGTGAAAACCACAAGTTATTAAGGGTACCAAAAACTCAATAGGCGAAAAATAATTGAATAAATTATAGAGTAAATAACGTTGAAATAATAAAATTAAAATATACTTAAAAATTTAGAATAGAATGAAGCAATTTATTAGTGGTTAAATACATGTTTCACAGAGATCATCTTATTTTGTAAGAGGAAATGTTCATTATTCTTGTCGCACGACTAAGTAAGGCCTAAATAAGTTGCTTTGACAGCATCAAGAAAAGTGTAAACACGTGTCGGATAGATTTGAGAGTAAAGGGAGGAAGACATTGTTATGGTTGGAGTCTGGAGATGACACAGACAGACACCGAGATGAACCAGAAGACTGACAAAAAAGCATTCATCCATTGTTGATGGTCAAAGAAGACACCAGAACTTTTCATGTGTGGAATAAGCGGAAAAATATAGGTTATTACACAAATTGCTTCTTTCTTTCTCTCTTTCTTGTTTTTCTTTCTTTCTTTCTTTCTTTCTTTTATAGTTTTCTTTTTTTCTTTCTTTCTTTTATAGTTTTCTTTCTTTCTTTCTTTCTTTCTTTCTGTCTTTCTTTTCTTTTCTTTCTTTCTTTCTTTCTTTCTTTCTTTCTTTTCTAATTAAGCTTTGCCCATTGTTTCTCTGTTTCTTTTTTTCCCCTCATCTCTTAATTATAAACTTCTATCTTTCTCTGTATCCATCTGTTTATCTTTGGTACTGTTATCGGGAACAATTCATAGCTTCCTTTAAATCTGTCTTTCATTCTATTTTTCTTTATAATTCCCATTTTTATTATCTTACTGATTCAATGATTTTCCGTCTCCAGATGATTTTGACTCTAATTCCCGCTGACCTGCTTTCCATTGAATGCACTGACTGGTCATAGCTTGTTCGCTCGACATTTTCGGCCCACCCATGTCAGCTTGTCGTCCTCTACAAAATGAAGACGATGGGAAAAATTGATTCTAATATGAAGAATATAATTTTCTCATTAACTGCGCATGCGTAAAAAATATGAGGTTTAAGTAGAGTTCTAATTCTATTCAGGAGGCTTGCTGCTTAGTTGAAACGATTGCGTATATCTCACCGGTGTTCAAGCCCAAGTAAAAGGCAGTTTCAGATGACGATTTTACGGCATAACGGTTCTCTCTGCTTGAAAAATTGGTGTAACAGTCTTATTGCACTTACTTCTTTTTCCCTCGTGTCATACAAATCTAGACTTTGAAAATATTAAGGTGTATCAAAAGCATTTTCGTTTTTGTGAACATTTATTCCTAAGTGTATTTCCTGTACACATCCATTATTATTATTATTATTATTCAACTCCTTGCGAAGTTTTCCTTCCAGCTTTAACTGGTGGTCTTTTACTGGATTTTGAGTGACATCAAGTCTCGTCTAAGTCACTTTTATGTAACACAGCCTTTTCAGTTCTCTGACGAGGTCCAGATATTTCTTCAGTTTTTTTGTCTTACTCCACTTTCTTTGTAGCCCACTGAAAAAGCAAAAGTCACGATATGACAAAATCTCTAATTTTTGTAAATACAAAGTTTGGTCTTCTGGCTGGAATTTGGTTTGGTTTGGTGTTATGGCATATTAACCATTGTAGGTGATTTAATGCCAGATCCATTTATATATATATATATATATATAAACAGTTCTATTTCAAGCAATTACTTCTATCTAACTCATAGATAGGACCCTATCAGGTGATACTTCTCCGGGCTAGAATAGACCTGAGAGCGATGGCAATAAAGGGGTACTCCGCATTCCCCAAAGCTCCAGCATTACTGGAGCTTCATCGTCAGAGTGTTTAGTGTCATATCAAGAACACTCGTTAGGGGAGTCTTACCCCTCTGCAGAGATGCAGTCGGAGTATTCTGCAGCACCAGCCGACTGGTCCACAGGGATTTGGTTGGTTGGTTGGTTATGTTTTACGGTGTATCAAACCTTTTCGGTTTTATAATGCCAAATCCTTATATATATATATATATATATATATATATATATATATATATATATATATATATATATATATATATATATTTGATTTGTAAACGAATTGTTTGAAAGTACACATTTTTACAGGTGCCAGGACATATTTGTTTACACACAATTAAATGGATTCAATTATTGCTATCTAACACTGATAATTCTTTTTGCCTCAGTTAAATGGTTTGCATGAGAGTAAATGATTAAACTGTTCTAATTGACCTATAGTTGGTGCCCTAAGAGGTACTACCACACCAGATCAGATTGGACGTGGGAGAAATGGTACTTCACATTCCCCAAAGCTTCAGGACAAGACTCTAACAGTCACATAGTGTTATATCCACGACTCTCGTAGCGGGGGTGGGGTGGAGTATACCCCTCAGAGGAGATGCAATTGGCGTATTCTACAAGCCCCAGCCGATTGGACTGCCGGGATTTGGTGATCTGTTTGTGTCGCAAAGTCTCATTTTCTTCCATGAATTCTAGTTTGTGCACATACCATATGTCAGCATGGCCAAACTTAAGTTGTTCTTTTTTTAAGTTGTCTTTTTTTTGTCATTAAGACATATAGAAAATAAAAGTCAGATGCTGTTAAGGTTTCTTAAACTTTATTTTCTATGTTAGCATTCGTTTTCATAACTCTATCTTAAGCAGATTTTTTAACTCATGAAATGAAACTTAATATTGTTGCAGAGGAGTTTTGCACGTACTGTGATAAAAAGATTAATGGCGAAATTATCTTTTTTGCTAATGATCAATGATTTTTAAAATACATGTTGTGGGAGTACAGTGTACACAATTGTTTTTGTATTTTTTAATTGTTTTCTTGCATGTCAGTCCTGAGATTGGTTCGTCAGTCTTCTGAGACTGCTGGACTGTTACTGACTAGTAGTGGGAATTTGGTCTCTAGTTTTTGGCGGCAAAATCTGAAGAAATTATATCTGGAAAATATGATACACGTGTTTTTAAAAATTTTTTAGATTTGATGACACGTGTTGCTTAGAGACCGTTACGTGTTCTTATTAAAGGTGTTCGTGGCATAATGGTTATCGTTGTAGGAAATGTACGTGGCGACTCGAGTTCAAATCCTGGACCAGGTGATTTGCATTTTACATTGCGCTAATACCCTAGAGAAAAGTATGACCATGATTAACTATACAATCACATAATACATATACATATATACACATACACATGCAGAATACATATTGACGCAATGAATAAAGACGAGCGAAGACTTCTTTAAAAAAATATACCTCTCACTTTATTTGAAAGATTGGTGTATGTGAGAGGGAGCTGAAGACCGAACAGAACTGCAACATATTGACTCCCACTCTTATGGCCATCAGCGTTGTGTCTTTCTCGTTCTCCAGGGCTGCTCAACCGGAGGCCCTGGGGCCCAGCTCCTTGGTGGATGATGGCTTTCTCTACCGCATCTTGTCTCTAACTCATCTGATCTCCAACTCACTGACTTCCTGAGTCCACCGAGTTATATTATAGTTCAATCGCCCTCTCAATCTTTGGAATGGCATGTTTGATCGTCATCAAGCGGAAATAACTGTCATGCAGTTCACAGGTCACTCTCTTCCGGTGCATCAGTCTATGAGTGTACCATGGGATTTTTACCTTGTCCCATTTTTTCAGCCCCGTCCGCATACGCGATTTCTTCTCATAACTGCCATCGGAATGTGTCACTTCTTTCCGGTGCACCACTTTGGAATGGCATGTTTGGCCGGGTCGAAGGTCAATATACAACACAGGTATGTGTAAGTAATCGTGCTGACTGGGCTCTTTAACTTTGGTAGGGCAACCAATTTGGCAGAAGGAAAATTCTGAATTCAAATCTGTTAAAATCTGCTTAAAATGACTTTGTGTTGTTTCCTGCTTGGGTGGAGGGATTGTTTAAACAAATATAAAAGTTATAAAATTAGATTGGTGCACTTTTAGCCAAAGTTTCTTTGATAAATTCACCATCATTTAGAGATCTTCCATGATCGACAATTAGATGTGAAATATCAAAATCTGCTGCAAATAAATGGAAAGGTCCAATCAATAATTTAAATCACGTCTTTGATTTGGGAGTGTGTCCGTTTTAGTCCTTAGGGTATATATATAATCTGTGAATCGCCAATATTTCCCAAAGAGTAACTGGTGCTTAGTGCCAAAAAGCCAGCAAAATATGTACTCACAACTGTCTCTTTACACAATATACAAAAAACTTTAACATCCTTTAACAACAACAATGCCATATTGTCCACCAATCATGAAAATTTCATGAACTTTCTTTTTGGGATAATTGAATTTTTATCTGCTGCAGATGCATTATGACTTGGTTCGAGAAATAATGGTAAAAAAGCTAAAAGTATGAATTTATCATATTGGGAAATATTTGTTGATCTATCTCATGAAATGAAGCTTAATATTAATATAGTTTTGAATGAAATATTTGACTTTGGAGACTGTTGATATATTTTTCTACAATTGATAAATTTTACTTTTCGTTGCTGCAGAATTAAAGTGTGGAAGGGATTGGCAAAAAAAAAAAAATAAAAAAAAAAATAATGGATCGCTGCTGCTCATTTGCACCGGGAGTGACATCCATAAAAAGAAGAAAAAATGGTGAGGGTAGAGGCTGTGTTGTCTATTTAGTTAAAGAAAGATAGCATTTATTTTTTCTGTTGGCGTTTTTTTCTTTGATTTTTGATCTTCATTTTTTGGGAACAGGATTAATTTTTCCATCTAAAGATCGTATTTAGACATACATTTATAGCACAATTATTTTTAAAAAGTTCAACATGATTGTTCCAAAAGAATGTTATGGTATCGAAAAAACAAAAAACAAAACAAAAAACGATAAAGTAAAAAAAAAATAAAAAAAATAAAAGATAGGATAAAATTTAGAAAATAAAATATAATAGAATGAAATAAGTGAAATGATGAAAATTAAAAATAAAGAATACAAATTTGTATTTTTACTATTGATTTTGGTCACCTGATCCCTGGGTTCCTAATTTCTGGTCGAGGTTTTCCTTTTTACCACCAGCTTCGCTTGAGGAAGGACACTTTTCTCAGCAGCTCCAAGAACCTGGAGATATCGAAGTAGCACACAAGCATTCCAGCTCAGGAACACGATGACTTGACCCACATCTTCACTTACACGAACTGAATAGTGAATATCACGAGAACTTTCTTCCAAGGAATTGAAAATAAAATAGGTACGTGAGAAGAAACAGTGTGTTAGCTTCTTTATTTTGCGTATTGTTTTTATTCTACCAACACGTGAAACACATACACGCAACACATACATCTCTAATCCACGAGTGAATGCCAGAACAAAACTCATGAACGATATCGCGCGGTACATGAAAAAAAAAAAAGAAAAAAAAAAAACGAAAAAAAAATAAACAAAAAAAAATACAAGAAAAATGATAACTTTACTTTTTGTGTATGAAGAAATGTCAAGATTATTTTTGCAAAATAAGTGATCTTGTTAAGCATCATCATCATCATCATCAAGTACGGGTTTCTTTGATTCTCTCTTGCTACTCGTCTTTATCGACCATCAGTCTTAGTAAGTCCTTTAGATGGAACACAGTGTCTCTAAAGAGCTGATAAATGTAAGTGTTTGCTAATCGGTCAGCACTGGAGCGTTCATGTGTTGGAGTCAATTGGCCAACGTTACTTCTCAGTTCGACTTTACTTTTCCAACAGTGCCCGGCCTAAGTTGTTCATCTTTTTTAATGTTTTGCGAGATTGGAAGCAAGTGGCAGTACAACTGCTTCCAGGATTCGTTCAAAACAGCATGCAGCGTCCGTGTGTCGTTCCCACCGAGCTTGTGATAACACCAACTTCATTAAAGCACATGAACTCTTTTTTTATCTGAGCTCACGTGGGGACTAATCCCTTTTATAGTAAATCCATAGTAATATAATTTTATTTTATACAAATAAAATACTAACTTTAATTCATTTTTGATATTTGAATATAATTAAAACAATTGTTCATTCATTTATTTATTAATTTATCATTTTAACTCTATTCGAGTTTTCATTCCAGTAAAAATTGGCGTTTTTTTCAGGGAAGTCTGATTGCCAGTAAGTATTCTCTGCTCTCCTGGACTCTTCTGTGTATTCTAGCCGTCCTAAACGATGCTGTAGTCTAGATGGTCTCAATTTTTCCTCTGGTTTTGGACTCCTCCAGTTTTTTTTCCAGGCTTTTGGGTGCCTTTCCAAGCGCACAGGTGTCGTCGTCACTCTAATGTTTCACAGTTTTTTTTTAGTTCTCGAGCAAGTTCCAAGTATTTGTCTATCTTTTCGCTTTCTTTAATTTTCCCTCTATGGTCCGCCAGAACGACAAAATCCATTGCATGACAATTTTTTTTTCTCTTTTTAATCAATAAATTTATTTATTTGTTTTTGTTAATCCATACTTGATCTGGTCTTCTGGGCTGAATTAAACGATCCGTTTGTATCTCAAAATCTCAGAGAAATTTATGCATCTCATCCTCGTGAACAAATTCTGCTTTATGCATATATCATTTGGCAGTATGGTCAAATTTCAACCTTTGGCACTATTCCCAGTGGATCATATTCCTTACTCAGTCGTGTCTAGTTTTATACCCCTTTATTACTAGTTTGCTGTATTCACTTATTTTACTATTTTTACCGTTTCGTCTCTATTTCCACATAATCTACACCAGTTATTCTGTTGCAGATTATGAAATTTTTGCTTTAATATAATTTATCATTATGACGTTGATTTGTGCTGTTATTAAAAGAGATCCAGTTTCTCACTTGATGTTTCCCGTTTTTAGCCATGTTCAGGTCTTCTCGTATGCAATCTCCTCCGTTTGTATCTTGAAGTATCCATATAGTTATTTGTCTTTACATTTTTGATTTCTAGTTTTGGCTATTATTATGTTTGCTCATATGTTGCTATTGACATTACTGGCTGCAGTTATAAGTCTTTCTTTGCTCTTCTGAATGTAGTCCTCGAATCCTTGTATTGATACATCTAGCCACCCTCAATGTTGGCTAGTCCTATTCCCCTTTCTTTCCTGTTTGTATCATCTCGCGCATATAAGACCTTGTGCAGAGTCATCAATTATTTTCGTTCTTCACCATTCCATTTTCAAAATGGTCCGGTGTATCTTACAAAAGGGACTGCTCAGATGTCGATTTCTTTGATTAGATTTTTTGCGGCAAAGCTTGGTCTCAAGAAGTTTTCTTGTTTTTCTAAGAGATTCTTTTCTAATTTTTTCTGTCATCTCGGTTTGTTGGATTGTGTCCGCTTTCAATATTCTAAAGTCCTTGTAATGTTTTTTTTCTCTCCAAACGTTCAGATACTTTCCTGATTTGGTTGCTTTTTTCCCTCCCATTGTTTATCTCTTTTTCATAATCAGAGTTGCACATTTTTCAATGCCAAATTCCATCCCCATATCTTGGCTGATTATTATTATTATTATTATTATTATCTTACTCATTTGAGAGTTCTTCACTCCAGTGTTAGCTGATGGTTTTCCACTGGAGTCTGAGTGACAGCAAGTCTCCTCAAGTCTCCAGAACTCTTCCCAGTAATCTGTCCGATCTCAGCAATGCTGTAGTTTGGATGGTTTCTTCTCGTCCTTTTATTTCCAAATCCTCCGGCTCTTGTACCGATCCTTTAGTGACTGTACCGAGCACGCCAATTATTATTAGTATTACCACCAATTTCATATTCTGTATTTTTTTTCCAGTTCTCTTGCAAGGTCTACATACTTATGTATCTTTTTTGTTTTTCTTCAGTTTTACCTTGTGGTCAACCGGAAGGGCAAAATCCACTATTCGGCAGATTCTTTTTTTTTTTTTTTGTTGACTATCACTAGATCTGGTCTTTTGGCTGCAATTTGGTGATCTATTTATATCTCAAAATCCTAGTGCGTTTTATTTTCTTGGACGAAAAAAAAAAAACGGAATATAAACTCAATTTTCAGAACAATTGGTTAAATACAAATCTGATTGGCGAATTATACAAAATAGGAAAAGATATTCGTACAGGAGATAATATTATTTTTTAGTGATTGATTCGTTTAAGTATAAGGGATTTACGTAATTATTTTATCAGTGAAGCCTTCTCGACAATTTATTCAATAGAATATTTGTGGTAATTCCTACAAAGAACATCACGTGGAGCAGAGAATGTCAGCATTGTTATTCTTACGATAACAACACAATAGGGGAGACAAAGGAGCCTAGCGTTGACATGAGATAGAGAATTATTAACTTCCACAAGTCAGGAAATCCTTCAGCACTATTTCACACCAGTTCGCTATCCCTAGATTTACGGTACAGTCCGTTATAAAGAAGTTTAAACTGTTTGGCACAACAGAGAATTTGCCTGGCGTGAAAGAAAAGCCAAATTGTGACCGAGAACAGCACAAAAACCGTGTCGCGAAGTTTATATAAACCGAAGAGTTCTTTTGAAAGACATTGTCAAAAGTTTGGATACGGTAGATATCGGTGTAAGTACTCGCACAATACAACATTGTTTAGATAGAAATGGTTTGAATGAAAAGCAACTACGACGAATCCTTCTCAAATCATGTCACATCATTGCTCGGTTTAATTTTGTCAAAACGTTCTTGGATGAAGAAAATTGCTTTTGAGAACAATTACTATGAAGTGATGAAACAAAAAAATTGAGCTTTTTCGACATAATAATAAACAGAAGATTTGATGTGGTAAAGGTGAGGCTTTCCCCTCAAAGAACACAATGCAAGAATTAAAACATGGAGGCTGCTCGATGATGTTTTAGGGTTGTTTTAGCTGGAAACTGGACAATTAAATGCAATGAAAGGAATAATGAAATCCGAAGACTATATCAAAATTCTGGATGAAAATCTACAACTACCAGTGCAAAATCTTGATCTAGGTCGGCGATTTACTTTCCAGCAATATAATGATACCAAATCAGTGACTGCGTGGCTCCCGAAAAACAATATTATATTTCTGCTATGGTTTTCATTGAGTCTTGATTTGAATTTTATTAAAAAATCTATGGCAAGAACTGAAAGTTTAATAAATCGTTGGAGAGAAAAAAACCTTCAGGAATTTGAACATATGACCGTTGAAGAATCGAATAAAATACCAGAAAAGACTTGTTCAAATCTAACCAAAATCTTTTGAAAACGATTGCAATAAGTTATAAAGATGAGGGGCTATGATTTTGACTATTAATATTGAGAAAATTGTTCATTTTTTTCAATTTTCCATATTGTATGGATAATTTTGTCTTTTCTTCATTTTTTATTTTTCTTCTCATTTTTGATAAGTGTAACGTATACTTCTCAAAATTGAGTTTTACATTCCTTTTCTTTGTACTTAATAACATATAAAAAAGTCTGGTATCATACGAGTATTAAATTCTAAGAAATGGGCCAAAATATTCAATATTTATGGGTGTACGGATTATTTCGTCGTTGACTATATATATATATATATATATATAGCCAAGGGTAAATAGTAGAGATAGACTGGGCTCGGTAACCTTGCTATAGCAACCGGTCTCAGAGAAGGAAAACTCTGAATTCAAACCTGCTAAAATCTCCTTTAAAATTGACCTTGTGTCACACCCTATTCGTGCGGTGGGTTGGTAAATTATATATATATATATATATAGAGAGAGAGAGCCAATAATAGTGGAAATAATAGTGTAAAGAAGCAAGAATCAATGAAGAAGGGTTGAAACCATCTGCAGTGATACTACCATAAATACCGGAGAAATATTGAATGTGAATATGTAAATGTATGAAACACACACAAACTCTCTCACTCTCTCTCTCTCTCTCTCTCTCTCTCTCTCTCTCTCTCTCACACACACACACAGACACGGAAATTTCAGGCCTCTTTTAAAAACTATATGATATGAAGTATGTAAATGAAAACGTTTATTATTTAAATATATAAATTTTCCCCAAAATACATACAAAATGCGACACAAGAGAATATATAGATGTTTTTTAGTTTTTAATTCGATCCCCACTAATAGAAATAATTCACCCTGATATCTTCGAGGAAAAATGTATGAAATATTCAGTTTAGTACAAAAAACAAACCTTTGTAAACAGAGTTCTGAAAGTGTCAGACTACTTGACCAAAGGGAGTTGTGTTTTCTTGGGATTGTAATACACATACACACTCTTGCAGATAATACTTGAAAACTGATGAATTTCTGAATTTCCGAATTTCTTTTTAAGGGAAAATAAGCTCAGACAACATGTAAATCATTCAACTCTTTGGAATAATACATTAGAATATTACATTTTGAAGGGCTAAAGAAGCCGACCAATGATTTTGATACATGGCAACATCTTTCCAAAGATGCAAATACAACACAACCATGATTATATAATAGATTCTCGAAGACCTGTCAGCCTTACACAGTTTTATATCATGGGAGTTTTTGTTCCTTCAGAACATTATCCAAATCAAAAACAGAATACTTCTATATATTTTTTCTTGAGGAAGAAGTTGGGAATAAAGAATATTGCTTTAAATTAGCGAAATCCAGGTCTGACAGAGTTAAAGCTGTCATGAAAACTTTAGGAGAGGTAACTAATAATTAATTCTAATTTTTGTCAATGAACTCCATTATTCTTTCTTCAATGTTGGGTTATTCCATAATATGTATGAGCAGGTGCCCGTGGTGTAATGGTTATCGTCGTAGGAAATGGACACGGTGACACGAGTTCAAATCCTGGACGAGACTCATTGCATTTCACATAGCACTAATACCCTTGGGAAAGGTATGAATCCAATTATTCTCCCTCCAGCTATGGGTAAATAGTAGGACAGACTAGGTTCTTCAGCCTTGGTGAGACAACTAGTCTAGGAGAAGGAAAACTCCGAATTCAAACTTGTTAAACTCCGCTTAAAAATTGACCCTGTGTCATATCCTGCCCGAGCGAAGGGGTTGGTAAATATATATTCCATAATATGTATGACTTGGAAAAAAATCACAGCATTCATGTAAATAATTGAATCTAGTTTGTTTAATTTGGTTTAGTTTCTTTATTTAAAGGCATCTTAGTCTTCCTGGGTTATCTATTGTCAACGTCTTCTTTGTAGAAGAATACCAGTGATACTATTTAACGCATGGTAAGCAGGATAAGGAATTTGTGCCTTTCCCAAGAGTATTAGTCCGAAAGTGAACGTGATACTACGACTGGAGTTTGAAATCGTTTTCTAGGATGTTGCAATTACACACGTTAACGAATACGCTACGAGGATTCCCCTAGTTTGTTTAAGTAATATTTTATGAAGTTAGACTGTTCTGCTCTTAAAGAAAAATGTTTTTGCGTCTTATCTGTGATTAGTTTATTTACTGCAAAAAAAAAAAAAAAAAATCAGTGAACAGCCTGTAAGTGTGATAATTCCATAATTTTTCCTGTCGGAGATATAAGATCAAATCTCATTGGGATCTTATTCTTTATTTTTGTTCTGGAAGTGCAGTTCCTCATTTTGACAGCAGTGACGACCCGAATGAGTTACGATAAAAAGTAACTGAAATTAGGAAGTTGTAGGATAATTCTCGACAAAATTGTTGATAATATTAATAATAATAATAATAGTAACAACAGAATCCTTCTGTTATCAAGGAATAGACAATTCAGCTGAAAGGTTATTGATAACCAGAGAAAATTTGTAAAAAAGTAATACAGCTAACATATGCGTCAATCTAATTATGGATAAATAGAGACCGTTAAAAGAGTGTGTGTGTGTGTATGAGAGAGAGAGAGAGAGAGAGAGAGAGAGAGAAAGAGAGAGAGGGATGGTTTTATCGAGGAGCAGAGAGAGAGAGAGAGAGAGAGAGAAACGCAAAGTTGAACGACAGACATACATTGGTATTGAAATTCCTGGAGAATCAAAGAATTCTCCAAATTGATGCAGAGTGAGGGAGAGAGGGAGAGAGAGGGAGAGAGAGAAGTAGTAATAGAATTAGTAGAGCCGAAAAAACATCTTTCTATATTGCGTATTCGTTTATTTACTCACTCACTGAGAAGATGCTGTTTATTTTGCATCAAGTCCCATCGCCGCCATTTTACAACGGCGAACCTCGTCCATCTACCGACACCTACATTTCCCTCCTTCCTTTAGCCAACCTCTTTACTTCCGGTTTCTTCCCTACCACTGCATCTCTCTCTCTCTCTCTCTCTCTCTCTCTCTCTCTCTCCACCTTTACAGTCGTTGGAGCAAACTAGACTTTGTCTAATGTGACACTGACTCCTCTAACATAAACAGCGCCGTTTTCTACCTTTTGTTTATTATACTTAAAACTGTTTCCTTGTAGAATTTGCCTTCACCTCGTGTTATTGACGTGTTATGTTGCTCTTAGTTGTTGAAACTACTTCCCTTCCCCTATCTCACTCTATATGTGTGAGTGTGTGTGAAGGCATCAATAAGTTCGTAGCTTGACAAAGTTATTGAGAGATTTTTTCATGTGAAACTCCTACCCCTAACAACGATTATGGAATGTACTCACTTAAAGGATGTTCGCTTTGTTTTTTCATTTAGTAAAAAATAAACGTATGACATAAGACGCAACACACCTTTTCTTTAATAGGCGAACATTTTGGCTTCCTGAAATATACTTTAAACAAACTAGATTGAATTATTTAAATCAATGGTATAATTCTTTTTCAAGTTTTGCAGCGGACAATATTGTGGAACAACCCATTGTTATCCACTTTCGAGCTTTTATGACTGCCTTAATTCTTTCTTTAAAGAAATATATATATATATATTTTTTTTTTATCAAAGTGGTTTCTACTTTCCAGAATGTCTGTTCATAGGTCTTCTTTTTCTCGAGGAAGAAGTTGGAAGATGTTGGAGCTGTCTCTTTGACCAAGGGTCGGTTGGAGAGAGAAGGCCAAACAGCTATGCAGTGAATGGAGGAAGGCCATTTTATTGAATCTGTAAATAAATTTTCTGGAGGTTTAAAGCAAAACAAAGAATTTAATGGAGTTTTATTTTAACAAGGACCCTTATTTTACTGCTGGAATAACAACAAAAAAAAAACAAAATAAACAAAAAAAGACAAAAAACCAAAAAATCAAAAACCAATAAATAAACAAACAAAACAAAACAAAACAAAGCAAAAAGAAAATTCCTTATTTTACTGCACGAATAAAAGAATCAAAGAAAAAAAAAAAGAATGGAATTCCTCGCTACAAACGAAATACAGTTAAAAATGTTTTAATGAGACACTCCTTTCTACTTATTGTGCGATAATTTCTCTACGTCGGGTGAAATATTTGTCGATGAGGAGCAAAACATCATTCAGGTGCTCGTCAGGCAACTTTGTTCTTAAATGACTCAGTATAATTCATTTTTGAAAAAAATTGTTCCCAAGCATGTGTACTTCCAAATAATGATATTATCTGTTTTGCATTAGTCAAGATGTCTTTATATTTTCCCCTTGGCAATATGTATTTCTTGTTGAAGTCAGCCGTGGATTCGAACTGAAATTTCGATTTCAAAGATTCGTCGCACTGTAAAGTAATGTCAATCCAGTGTAAGATGGCGGGTCCGACAAAAATCACTCATAGACCGGATGTGGCTCGCAGGTTACCGACCCTGTCATGTCTGGTTGGTTTGGTTTGTTTTTATAGCATAACCAACCATTGAAGGTTATTTAATGCCAAATTATATATATATACATATATATATAATTGGCCTAATGAGTAGAGTGTTCGTCAATGGTCCGGGAGACCAGGGATCAATCCAAGGTCGAGTCATACCAAAGACTTAAAAATGGTACTTAGTGCGGCCTTGCTTAACACTCAGCATTATAAGGTACGGATCAAGGGTAAAGTGGAGCAATCCAGGGAAAGGAGTAGCACTCTCCCCTACACCTATATGTATTAGCTATTGAAATGGGTGCCTTCGGGTGACCCTCGACTGAGGTCACCAACTTTACTTATATATGATTTCTAAACACGTTTTGTTGATAACATTTTCAATTGAGCCTGAGCTCATTCTTTTTTCCCCTCAGTTAAATGGTTTCACTTATTTCTATCTAATACGAATAATTCTATTAACTATTAATTATTTGTTTGCACACAGTTAAATGTATTCAAGTATTGCAAATTATCACTAACAATTCAATTAAACATCAGTCACTTGTTTACACACTGTTAAATAATTAAACTGTTCTATTTCAGACAACTCAGTTTAGCACAAGTCATTTGTTTGCACTCCGTTTGAATGCCAAACAGTTCTATTTGACCCATAGGTAGGACCATATTAGGTGCAACCACTCCGGACCAGAGTCGACCTGGGAGCAATGGCAGTGAAAGGTTACTTTGCATTCCCCAAAGCTCCAGCATTACTGGAAGCTCACCATCAGATTTAGAGTCATATCAGGACACTCGTTGGGTGAATCTTACTCTTCTGCAGAGATGCAGTCAGTGTATTCTGCAGCACCAGCCGACTGGGCCACCCATGTCAATGACCATTTAAAAAAAAATTCTACCATGAATTTATAATTGTATTTTGATTTGGATTGTTTGCTGTTTATTTGATTTTATTAGCCTTTCCTGAAGAAAAGATTTAATTACCTTTCCAATGTGACAAGACGCATTGTCATCCTGAAAAATGACTTCAATATCATCAAATCAATTTTCTATCGATGCAACGAGAAAATTATCTTGGATTTCTGTGTATACATGTACGTTGATTGTTGACATAATTATAGCCATATTCCCTGATCCTTTAAATGACATACATCCCCACATCATGAATGATTTGGAAAATTTACTTGTTTTCTTCTGGCAGTCATCTATATCTGTTTAATTTGAATGAACGGCACGAAACAAAAGTTCCTGCATCATCGCCTTGGTCAATGCAGATTCTTAATTTATCACTGAATTAACAATCTGCATTCATCTAAATATCTACACGCTGTGATTGTTTCTTTTTAGACTACTTTAACTTCATTTTCTTCTGTTTGCGTGTTAGTGTTGGTTTTCATTTGACTTTTCTCTATGTAAATCCCATTTTGTTCTGTCGATCACTGACAGTTCTTTTTCAAACGTTGGTTTCTATTCTGACCCATTTATTTTTCATTAGTTTTGTTGAACATTTTCTATTTTCATAGAATTTTGAATTTTCTATCCAGACGCTTTGATGTCTTTCGTAGTCTACCAGTATGTTTTCTTTTTTTTTACCCCCCGCCATTTATTTTATATTTGCATCAAATCTTCAACATGGCCGACGAGGAACAACCAACGTCTTTTGATTTCTAACACATATTTTCCCAATAAGGTTCATCAAATAGCTTGATTTTTCATATTTAAGCAAAAAGCAAAAACCACGAAATTCAGCTTTTTTTCAATTTGTACGTATTTTATTACGCCTGATTTATATATATATATATATATATATATATAATCTCACAGGCAATTTTAGTTTTTCATTATAACTCGGATTGAGCACAATTTATTTTCAATAAAATTTAATCAATACACAATTTAGGATATTATGTTTAGTCGAAGCATTTAAGCCTCTTATTACTATCTAATTTAACTACCGTTGAAGGAATCTATGTGAGCGTACATGCATTGAGATTGCTTGACAACAGGCCATTGTATGAAGACCAACATGATTATTTCCCTTTATCTGTAAAGTTTTTAAAAAAATAAAGTTGCCATTCTCGGACTTGGGGTTGACAACTTATCCGACCCATTTTTTAACCCGCTGTCTTACATTTAACTTGAACAGAACACAATCTGTGCAAATGATTTTTAGAGGTTGATTTCAATATTTTGAATATGTTGCTTATCTTACATGACCTATAATTTATTCACATTTATTCAAGCAACAAAAATATGGTAAGCTGTAATAACCATAATTATTTAGTGTGGTGGAGACTATAAGAAAATAAAAAAAATCATTTCTTTTTTAATTTTCTATGTATTTCTATCATAAAATCACATGGAAGATATTTAGTAAAATCATCAATGCATTTATAGGAGACGAGTGTTAAATAGTTTATTAAAAGTGAAAATTTATAAATCTTTACGAGCTACGAGATATATTGAAAAATAATGGAAGCAACATCCCTCGAAACAGCAGCTGTATGGCCATCTACCTCCTATCTTTAAAACTATTCAAATTGACGAACAAGACTGCGGGACATTGCTGGAGAAGCAAGGACGAATTCATAAGTGACGTTCTTCTATGGACCCCTTCACATGGACGTGCCAGTGTTGGCCGACCAATACAAACTTACCTGCAACAGCTCTATTCGGACACAGGATGTCGTCTGGAGAACCAGCCGGAAGCGATGAATGACAGGGACGAATAGAGAGAGAGAGAGAGAGAGAGAGAGAGAGAGAGAGAGAGAGAGAGAGAGAGAGAGAGAGGAGAATCCTTGCTGGCAGTGCGACATGATTATGATGAATAAGCACATTTCATTTAAACATGAATTCCAAGTCCGTTGGTTTTATTTCAAACTCTTCATATATCATCAGTAATTCTTTTTTTTTTATTTCGTTTTAAATTAACAATTATTCATTTTTCGGAGAAAATGAAAGCCATGAAGAAAACTTTTCTTGAACAATTGAGCATCTTAAGAAAGGTCGATTTCTGTCCAAATTTGCGAAGCTTCTTTTGCCTATTTCTCAAAAACCATTTCCAAATTGGAAACTTTGCTTATAAAATCACTTTTTTTAAAAAGATAAATACATGAAATAAATCATTTAGAAACTGAAAAACTAAAAACTAAAATTAAGTACACACCATATATATATGTGTGTGTGTGTGTGTTAGTGTGTGTGTGTGTATATATATTGTCATCCACAGACAGACTGTTTTGTTGTATCACAATTTATCAGTGTGGCTAGACACACGAGACACTTCAAGCTAGAATCAAAACTCGGCTAACTTTACGTCAACCTTTTAACATAACCTCACAACCAGCAGCAGACCTAACGCAAGCTAGGGAATTTAACGTATATGTATTAACTTCCTTTAGCTTTTACATTTTTCTCTATCAGCTACCGAAGCGCTCAATTCGTTAGAAGAGCTTTGCATTGCGCGAGTGGCAACCGTTAATTCCTTCGCCAAAATGCTCAACCTTGGAGGGAAACATTTTTTCTCTGAAAATTCCGGCTATTTTGATCCTATTTTCCTACTCCGGCAACAAGATCGAAGTTTTATTGTAATTCGAATATAAAATGACCCTTTCGGTCTTCGAGATGAAATCAAAAATTTAATAAATGATCCTAAATTATAGCTTTCTGTATAGAGTAATTACTTTTTAATTACTTTTTATACGTGCATTTTTGCTTTGTAAATATCAATCTGAATTTATTTAGGACCTTAAATTGGACAATTTTAGACAACTGATTGATTTGAATTTTAATACTCAGGCATACAAGGCTAAAAATGGCAACAGTAACATTTTGAATGTCATACAACAAAAGTTACTATATAGCATAATCTTGCTGTACCAGTAAATGCGAAGCAAATAAAATATCAACTTTAGTTTCTGGGTATGATCAAAAGTTTGAGTTAGTTTCTGAAAAGTTGAAATTATCCTTATCGTTTAGATATGACCCTCTCTAATTTCCACTTATTTACCCCCCACTAAAGAATTTCAGTGGGGAACAATGATTTCAAGGATCACAAAAATTCAGTCCAAAGATTTCTGAAGTGAAGAAATACAAAAGTTTGTCTTTTGGAAGAAACCGCGTATATATATATATATATATATATATATATATATATATATATATACGAGAATCATTAAATAAGTTTTTAGACTTTTTTCGTATGGGCACTTTTATTGATAACTGGACCTCACATGAAACTCTAGTCCCCTTCGAAGTAATCTCCCCCCCGGCTGCAATGCACTTGTTGTATCGTTCCAACAACTTCTGGAAAGCCCTATGGAAGTCCACTTGTGTGTCAATGACCTTCGTCACAGCCTCTTTCATATCCTCAATTGTCTCATAACGTCAGTCTCTGAGCTTAGGGAATAACCAAAAGTCACAGGGAGCAATGTCAGAGCTATAGGGAGGGCGAGGAAGTGTCTTGATGCCCACCTTGGTAAAATAGTCTGTGACAAGGATGGAGTTGTGGACTGGTGCATTGTCCAGGTGGAAATGCCACTGACCTGATTTGAAGAGTGCTGGCCTCTTTCGACGGAATATCTTCCTGAACTCCCTTAAAACCTCAACATAGTAACCCTAACAATAGCCCTATCCCTTTGACCAATAAACTCTAGTCTATTGACTTCCTTACTTCTCCCACACCTCTTATCATCCCTCAAAGACTCCTGGCCTTCCTTGAATCTCTTATGCCACTCAAAGACTGATGTTCGATTCATGCAAGATGGTCGAAAAGCAGTCTGAAGCATTCCATACGTTTCTGTGGCATTTTTCCAAGTTTAAAATAGAATTTTATTGCATATCGTTCTTCTAAAGTGTCCTCTAGTCCAGATTGCATTTTTGAAATTCACCAACTGTGAAAATCAGGCTTTAGTAGGGTGTATTCCAATTGCTGCTGTAGCTGTTCATTTGAAGCTGAAATCATAAAATTTGGTCAGTCATCTCATAAGATGTATAGCAGTAACATAGTGAATTTTCAAGAGTCTACGACAATTTTAAATGCCTGTACAAAAAAGTCTGAAAACCTATTGAATGCACCAGGTATATATATATATATATATATATATATATATATATATATATATATGCACAGTTTCTTCCAAGCAGTGGTCGTGTCGATACTGCTATATGGATGCACTACATGGACGCTAACTAAACGGATGGAGAAAAGGCTTGACGGCAACTACACAAGATTGCTGCGAGCAATATTGAACTAGTTCTAGAGGCAACACCCAACAAAGCAGCAGCTATACGGCCACATACCACCCATTATGAAAACTATCAAAGTTAGACGAACCAGACGTGCAGGACACTGTTGGAGAAGTATGGACGAGCTCAAAAGTGATGTACTCCTACGGACCCCTTTACATGGCCGAGCAAAAACAGGGCGACCAGCTCGAACCTACATACAGCAGCTCTGTAAGGATACAGGGTGTAGCCCAGGGGACCTAACGGAAGCGATGAACGATAGGGAGGGGTGGCGAGAGAGGGTCAGTGATATCCATGTTGATGGCACGACAAAATGATTATATATATATATATATATTTACTTGATCTTACGTCGGTAATTTGTTCGAGGAGAAGCGACTTATGAGAGAGAGAGAGAGAGAGAGAGAGAGAGGGGAACATACTGAGTACAGGAGTGGTAGTTAAATCGATTGACATAAATAAATAAGAATGAACAAAATTAAGAGATTAATAACTATAATCAAAGACTAAAATAGATCGATCTATCGATTGATGGCTTGATAAGAACACACTGATAGATAGATAGTGACGGATTGAGACAGTGAGATCGATAGATTGGTCAAAATAGACTGAGATTGGTTGATGGAAAAAGACTGAGATGGATAGATATATAGATCGGAACAGAGTTAAAATGCGTGATCAATCG
The DNA here is from genome assembly GCA_963585895.1 of Sepioteuthis lessoniana. Classification (NCBI taxonomy): domain Eukaryota; kingdom Metazoa; phylum Mollusca; class Cephalopoda; order Myopsida; family Loliginidae; genus Sepioteuthis; species Sepioteuthis lessoniana. The sequence goes on from OY757905.1 coordinate 74,342,382, forward strand.
ATAGATAGATTGGAACAAGCTGAAATAGATAAGATAGATAGATACATAGATAGATAGATCGGAACAGACTGGCATAGATCGATATATCAATTGATGTATAGATAATACCAGACTGATTGATAGATTGTTAGGAGCAGATAGGTAGGTAGATACATAGGAACAGACTGAGATAGATCGATGTATCAGTTGATGGATAGAGAAGAATAGACTGATAGATAAATAGATAGATAGACATTGGCAAATTGATATATATATATATATATATATATATATATATATATATATATCTGAGTAAAGGTAAGTACGACGATGAAGCAAAATGAAAAAAAGGAGATAGCAGCTCAAGACTTGAATAAATTGATGGTGATAGGTTGTGCATTAATAAGCAAAACACTGGTCACTGACAGTAAGTTTTATCGATTGAAGAAAACTTGTCACTCGATTGCCATCAAAAGCCTGTCATGCGAAGATGCAATTATATAAACAAATCATAGAGATACGGAAATCGAATCAGAGAGACTTCCCAAGTCCCCCTACCCTGCTCTAAAAAAAAAACCCAAAATAAAACAAAACAAAAAACAAAGCGAATTAATTCGTTTCAGCGAATGCTAACTGATGCCCGATGAGGAAAGCAAAGTCAAGTGGACTTGATGACCCCAGACAGTGCTTGGGTAGGAAGACGTTGCGTCCGATTCGAGCTACCACTTGCCGGGAAGCAACCAGAGGTCAAAATGCCGTTCATTAGGGGTCAGTGGTTGGCTAAATGATGAATAATCAACCGGCAGGATTTAAGGGTTTTATATGCTTATCCCAAACCATTTCCTCTTAAAAGCGTTTCTTTCTTTCTTTCTTTCTTTCTTTCTTTCTTTCTTTCTTTCTTTCTTTTCTAATGATATTTTCGTCTTGTTTTTTATATCACTGTCTCTTCCTTTTCTTTCTTTCTTTCTTTCTTTCTTTCTTTCTTTCTTTCTTTTCTAATGATATTTTCGTCTTGTTTTTTATATCATTGTCTCTTCCCTTTCTTTCTTTCTTTCTTTCTTTTATTTAATGTTCATCTTACTTATTTTTTATTTCATCATTCTTTATTTTGTTTTTTTGATTATTCCTTTGAATTTCGTTTATTCAATTTTCTTCTTTTTCAATTCTTTCCCTTTATTCTTCTCTTTTACACTCACCTCTTTCTTTTTAATCATATGTAACTTTCATATCTTTCTCATCAATTCATCTTTTGTTAGTGAGTTTGTTTGTTTGTTTGTTCTTTCTTTCTTTCTTTCTTTCTTTCTTTCTTTCTTTCTTTCTTTCTTATCTTTTCACTAACAACAACAACAAATCCTACATTTTTAATCTTGAAATCTTATCTTTTTTTCTTTCTTTTCTCATTACCCTCTTCACTCTTCATTTTCCTTATGGCCAGTCTCTAACAAGGGAGATAACCTATTTTGTGCTTAGTGACCCAACTTTACCGGTGCTATAATCACAGGTGCATTATTATTAGAAACACTTAAAATGATGGAGATGAAGTCAGAAATGCCGAGGTGGGTGTTAAGACCGAGTATGGCCACTCCCACAACTTCACTCAGCTAAGCCACAAACTCACAACCACCACCGCCGCCGCCGCCGCCCGTGGCTTTTATTATTTTCCCTGACTTTTTAACGAGCGATACAGACCACCTTCTATTTGTTTTATATTTTGTAACGTATTTTTGCTTCCTCTTAGTCGATTGAGAAATTTGCCTGCGGTGCCAGAGGTTAGTGTTCTAGTACCAGTAATAAAGCATGATTTCAAATGGTGATTTTTAAAGTAGGTATGTTCTCTCCATTAGTAAGAATGACGCAACATAATCTTCTTTGCTTCACTTACTTGGCCTTGTTTCGTACTTAAATTAGTATTCTTATCTAATACAAATAATTAGCACTGTGATATGGTTTCAAGTATTCCTATCTAATACGAATAATTTGTACAGTGATATGGTTTCAATTATTCCTATCAAATACGAATAATTTGCACTGTGATATGGTTTCAAGTATTCCTACCTAATATGAATAATTTGCACTGTGATATGGTTTCAAGTATTCCTACCTAATATGAATAATTTGCACTGTGATATGGTTTCAAGTATTCCTACCTAATATGAATAATTAGCACTGTGATATGGTTTCGAGTATTCCTATATAATACAAATAATTTGCACAGTGATATGGTTTCAAGTATTCAAGCAGTTCTATTTAACTCACATAGGAGACTCCAAGAGGTACTACCACTTGAGAAACTCTCGACTCCCCTGCGCTGCAGAACTGGAGCTTCACCACCAAATGTTGTTTTACGCCATATCTTAGACACTCCCTTTTTTCTTAGAGAAGAATATTACCTTCCCCGGAAGAGGATCCACTCGGCGTATTTTAAATTCCGTCAAAAAGACCGAGAAAGGTAAATTTATATATATATGTCGATGTCTTTTTCGGTTGATGACATTGACATATATATATAAATTTACCTTTCTCAGTCCTTTTGACGGAATTTAGAATATGTCGAGTGGATCCTCTTCCGGGGGAGGTAATATTCTTCTCTAAGAAAAAAGCGAGTGTCTAAGATATGGCGTAAAACAACATTTGATGGTGAAGCTCCAGTTCTGCAAACGAAGGCATGGACGGCTATTGATAAGCTATCGATCACATGGAAATCAAACCTGACCGATAAAATGAAACGCAGTTTCTACCAGGCAGCGGTCGTGTCGATACTGCTGTATGGATGCACCACTTGGACGCAAACAAAACGGCTGGAGAAGAAGCTAGACGGCAATTATGCAAGAATGTTGAGAGCAATTTTGAATAAGTCCTGGCGGCAACACCCCACAAAGCACCAACTATATGGCCACCTGCCTTCCATCACGAAAACTATCCAAGTTAAACGAGCCAGACACGCAGGTGATTGCTGAAGAACCAGACACAAGCTCATAAGGGATGTACTCCTATGGACCCCCACATATGGCCGAGCAAAAGCAGGACGACCAGCTCGAACATACATACAGCAGCTATGTGAGGGTACGGGATCTAGCCCTGAAGACCTGCCTGAGGCGATGAACGATGAGGAAAAGTGGCGAGAGAGGGTCAGGGATATCCGTGCTAGTGGCACGACATGATGATGATGATATATATATATCCTAAAAAGAGATTATTCAATCAGTATCATCATGCCGAAATGATATCCTGTTATATCCAGTTCACTCCTAAATAAATAAATCTCAAAATCTTTTTCTTAATATTAATTGCACCCTAAAGCAAAGATAACAACGTTTTATTATTTCTACCGGAACATAAAACAATAAAAACAGATATTATTAGTTATTAGTTATTACCAAATGCACCGCACTGAAAGTTTGTTAGCAAATATCTGAAAATATAACAGTCCATAAAAACATTGTAGACTGGGGCTGTAGAAAACACCGACTGCTTTTCTGCAGAGAGGTAAGACTCCCCCAACGGGTGTCCTAGATGTAACACTAAACAATATGATGGTGAAATTCCTGTAATACTGGAGCTTTGGGGAATGCAGAGTACCCCTTCATTGCTATCGCTCCCAGGTCCACTCTGGCCTGAAGTGATAGCACCTGATGGGGTCATATCTATGGATCAAATAGAATTAAATTGTTTATTAGTGCTAAACTGAATTGTTTGAAATAGAAAAGTTTTTTTTTTGCGTTGAAACTATTTAGTTATGCTGAACTGAATAGTTGGAAATAGAACTTTTCTTTGACATTGAAACTTTCTACTTATGCTAAACTGAATTTTTTGAAATAGAACTGTTTTTGACATTAAGACTGTGTACTTATGCTAAACTGAAATGTTTGCAATAAAAATAATTTTGTATGCTAAACGGAATTATTTGAAATAGAGTTGTTTTTGACATTGAACCTGTGTACTTATACAAAACTAAATTGTTTGAAATAGAACTGTCTCTATGTATTAAAATGGATTTGGCATTAATAACGTACAATGTTTGATGTGCCATAAAACCATACAAGCACTTCTTCTATATATTAATGGCAGTTTAACTTGCGTTCAGGTAAGCCACCTGTTATTTGTGTCGAGTCGTGGGAAGTCTTTTGAACACTTGGTTTTAGGGGGCCTTCTCTCCAGCTTTTACCTGCTTGGAACGGTTGAGTTGACTGCGCGGTATCTGAAGCGCCCTATTGAGCGAATGCCGACGGGGCAAAGTATTTTTTTGGCCCAGCCACGCATGAGTCTCGATTTGTACGTGGCTTCCCACTATAAAATGGCCTTATGCAGCATTCTGGCTTGGTGGGAAGTAGGATACATATTGATGTCTCAGAGGCAGGAAGTAGGATACATATTGATGTCTCAGAGGCACTGAGAGTAGTCTTCATTTTACGTCGCTTAGTTTCGGTAGATGTATCAATAATAGTTATTTCAATGTCTTTAAAGAAATTAATTTAAAATAGTTTGTTTTCCTAATCTGTAATAAACTACAAATGTATTTAAAAAAATGCTAATTGCACACTTTAATTTGAAAAATATATATTATAATAAACTGATTTTCGTAAATATATAAAAAAGGGCACATCATAACAAGGTTTTTGTTAGCGCAATAGTATTAAAATTATCTCGGAGAATAAAACAATTTCCGGTCTAATTTGTAAATTCTGTAAATAGGATGTGACTCTATATTGAACTATATAAGCTATCGACGGCCTCCTTTAAGTGGGGTAGTCACCGTAGCGTAATGGTTGGACTCAGAGTTCGAACTCCAGTTGCGCTGTTACGTTTACTTTAGGACAAATACTCTTGGAAAGGCATGAACTCTCTTATCTTCCCAGCTATCACTACTGTCCTTCTTCAAGGAAATCTTTGGCATTAAATAACCCACGAAGGTTGCTATGCTATTAAAGAGAGAAACCAAACCTCCTTTTAGTGTATGCGAATTGAAAATTTATCATTGACATTATTCAAGTTGATTTTTCGCCCTGTTGATGGGTCTAGAATACAGCGAGGGGATCCTATGAAGTGGGCTAACCCCACCTTATAAAAAAAGTGTCTTGTATATGACACTAAACAACATTCAGTGGGAAGTTCAAAACTTGAACGGAGCTGTTTGCATTTCACACAGGCTAATATCCTTGGGAAAGGCATGAATCCAACTATTTTTCCTTCCAGCGATGGGAGAAAGGAATCTTCGTCTCGTATTTGTCAGCGTGAATGATTGCGACATCGTACTAAGCGAGTTCAAATTCCAGTCACGCTATAACGTTCTCTTTCGGATATACCCTTGGGAAAGGTAGGAACCGCTCGTATCTATGGTTTAAATACAGTTCTTCTACAACAATGGCTTTGGCATTAAATAATCTTCAAAAGTTGATATGTAATTAATTGAAGAAACCAAACCAAGCCATCTGGCTATGGATACATAGTAGGGCAGACAGTGCATTTTAACCTTGGTATGGCAACCAATATAGGAGAAGGAAAACTGAATTCAAACCAGTTGTAGACTTGGACATAAATGGGTTCTGCCAGACTATTTCTACTCAAGACACGCACCATGCATAGTGCCATCATGACCAGACCCACCTCGCCAAAAAAAAAAAAAACAAAACAAAAAAAACAAAACAAAACAAAAAAACAAAAAAACAAACAAAAAGCAAAAATAACAAAACAAAACTCAAAACAAAAACAATTTACGGAAGCGGTGAGGGAGTGAGAGAGAATTTGAGACAATAACTATTTAACAGACTTCAGCATAAAATAACCCATCAAGGGTTGACAAGCCATAAAACCAACCAAACAGCCAACCACCCTCTTCCTTTTATCAATTGATTTGCGATTCGTAATTCTATAAAATCTAAAGCGTGTTTTTTGTCTTTTCGTCAAATGTTCAATTTTGGTCTTACCTTATTCATCCGACCAACAGGAGTGGATTATTCAAATTTGAACTTAAAAGTAGAAATGGAATACAATGCAAAATAAAACCAACTTTCAATCCGTATTGTTGGATTTTTCATGCTCTTTAATGTGTGTAATAAAGTGACTGTATCTAGCAAATTCTTTGTCATCAGGTTCACGTCTTCGGTGGCGCTCAGAATACGTTGACTGCACCTCCCCCTGCAGAAAGTTAGGACCCCTCACCAAAATGGGGTTTCTTGATTATGACATGAAACTACATCTGGTGGCAAGGTTCCAGTTCTTGAGAACTTGTGTGTGGAGTACCTTTTCATTGCCATTACTCAGTGGCCCACAATGACCCAGAGTAATAGTAACTGTTAGGGGCTCATCAATGGGTCAGATTGGTCTGTTTGCAAATTATTTGTTTTAGAAAGGAATACTTCTTATCATATAACAACGTGCAAAAATTCTTAAGAAACTACAAAATATACATATATGTATATAAACGTATTATGTGCGCAATTCCCTAACCTGTAGACATAAAATAACTCCGGAAAGGTTATCATGACGTTAAAATGAATGAATGAATCAATATTATATCATCAGGTGTAGTAATCACCGGGAAGCGAGGTGGCCTAATGGTTAATAGCACGGAGCCTTGAACTTGCAAAACATAGTAAGAAAAAACAAAAAAGCAAAAACAAACTCTCACTGAACAGGTTGGGTTTATTTCGCACTAATGCTCTTTGGAAATGTATAAATCCACTTCTACCATCAGCTAAGGTTAAACAAAAAATATCTGTAACTCTCCAGTCTTGTAAAGGTATTTTGGGCCAAGTCAAGCATCGTTTCAGCTGTTGGTGATTTGTACCAATGAACAATTCTGTGTCTATCATTTGAAGAGGTCACAGTGACCGCTAAATAAACTTTATTGCTCTGAAAGATCTCATGAAGTTGAACTACACCAACGATGGAATAAATAATGGAAAACGGTCACATTTTCGTCTCCTAGTTGGTAACCATGCATAAAATAGCCGTTTTTTTCCCAGTGCCAACGTATGAAATGCCAAAATATGTTTAAAAAACTAGACTTTTTTTACCCCAAGAACATTAGACACAAGAAGTGTCTGCCTGTTACAATTGGCGACGGTAAAATTGGAGATTAGTTAATATTTACGTAAACCACCCATCACGAGGAAGATTTTAAAGTAAAGTCAAGTTGTTTTGATTCAATACTTTTCCTTCTCCAAGACAGGTAACAATGTGAAAGCTAAAGTGCCCATTTTGCCTTCGCCAAGGAGAGAGAGAACAGATGGATCCATGACTTTCATAAAAGAATTAGCGCGACGAGAAACGCCAACAGTCTCATCCAGAATTTGAAGTCACCTCCTCAGTTCCATTTTTTACAATAACCGTTGCACTAAGCATGCATCGAGTGTTCCTCGAGAGTTTGGTTTAGTTTGGCTTTATGGTATATCAACTCTTGGAGGTTATTTAATGCCAAACACTGTTTATCATATTTACCCAACCCCTCCGCAGGATATGACACAAGGTCAATGTTTTTAAGCGGAGTTTAACAGGTTTGAATTCAGAGTTTTTCTTCTCCTAGACTAGTTGCCTCACCATGGCTGAAGAACCTAGTCTGCCCTACTATTTACCTATAGAAGGGAGAATAATTTGATTCATACCTTTACCAAGGGTATTAGTGCTACGTGAAATGCAATGAGTCTCGTCCAGGATTTGAACTCGTGTCGCCGTGTCCATTTCCTACGACGATAACCATTACACCACGGGCCAAACACTGTTTATACATATTTTAGATATATAATTTATTAACACATTTTGTTGATTGCATTTTTAAACAAGCCTGAACACATTCTTTTAGCATTGGTTTCAAGTATTGCTCTGTATTACTAACAATTCTATTAAAAATCAGTCATTCATTTATATATAGTTGAATGATCAAACAATTGAATTTAGCATAAGTGTACATGGTAAATGTCAAACAATTCTATTTGACCCATAGATAGGATCCTATCAAGTGCAACCACTTCGAGCCAGAGTGGACCTGGTAGCGATGGAAATGAAGGAATACTCTGAATTCCCCAAACCTCCAGCATTACTGGAGCCTCACCATCAGATTGTTAAATGTCATGTCCAGGGCATTCGTTGTAGTGGGGGGGGGGCTTACCCCTCTGCAGAGATGCAGTCGGCGTATTCTACTGCCCCAGCCAACTGGGTTAATCTCCTGTACATTTTTAAGCTGTATACAAAGCTCTACATATAATATCATTCGATAATCGAGGCTCTTCAGAAAGTAAAGATAGTCGGGTTCTAACTTGTGTTTCAAAACACCAAAATCAATAATTAATAATTGTCTAATTTTGGATTTTATTTCAAGACATAGGTCACTTCCACTTGGTTTGGTTTGGTTTGGTAGGTTAAAACCCACCAAACCAAACCAAACCAAACCAAGTGGCATATCAACCTTTGTAGGTTATTTAACGCCAAATCCATTTTTATGTAAATAATCTGTTCTATTTCAAATAATTCAGTTTAGCATAAGTACACAGTTTAATCATCAAAAACATTTATTTCAAACTATTCAAGAAGTTATATGTAACGATTCAGTTAAGAATAAATACAATTTTAATGTCGAAAAACAGTTCTATTTCAAATAATTCAATTAAGCATAAGCACGCAATTTAAATGTAAGTACGGTTTAATTGTCAAAAACATTTCTATTTCAAGCTATTCAGTTTACTCAAACAATTCAGTTTAGCATAAGAATGCTGTTAGTTCTATTTAAACCATAGATAGGGCCCTATCAGGAGCTACCACTCCGGGCCAGAGTGGACCTGGGAGCGATGGTAATGAAGGGGTACTCTGCATTCCCCAAAGCTCCAGTATTGCTGGAACCTCACCATCAGATTGTTTAGTGTCATATCCAGGACACTCGTTAGGGGGTGGGTCTTACCCCTCTGCAGAAGTGCAGTCAGTGTATTCTACAGCCCCAGCCGACTGGGCAAGCTTCCACTTGGGTACCTTGCTTCATATAATGATTAATATTCTAGGCTTGCATACTGTTGTTAGTTCAATTCCCACTGGATGCCTCATACTCCTGGCTTTGTTCTGAAAAATGCTAATTTCATAATATTCCTTGTGAAAAATTTAGTCCAAAAATGGAAATAGTCGCAACAAACGTTAAATTTCCAGAATAGAAAAATGATTCACGAATTATACTTTTCTAGTTGTGGGGATACAATAAATAATTATCTATCTTAGAAAACTGGTTGGGAGTCAAACGGTCACAGAACCCCATTATCGATCTCTTTTCCTCTTTGGTCTTTGACTAGTGGAGACGTTGTCTCTGATTCTAATAACAAACGGTAAAGCTGCTTAACAAATAAGTCTTTTGCTACTTTGTACTCCTTCCACACACTGCTTGTTCATAGAATAAAATGAGTATAATTATAACTATTAGAATATGCTTGTCTATTCTTTCATTGTAGTGTTACCTGCCTGTATATTATGTATAGGAAATATTAGATGTTATTGTATGCATAATTTAGTTTATTTTATCTTTCCTTCTGTTTTATTCAGTATTAATATATCACGGATATACTGATGCTAATATTGATTCTTCGTGAGTGGGGACTTGAATAAATATCTTCCCTTCCGCTAAGCATATCAATATTATAATCTTTTTATGTTGACATTATTTCGCGAAAAAAAAATTCTCGGGGTTTTGTAGAGTTACCTAGTGGGTAAAGTGTTCGCCAATGGCCCGGGAGACCGCGGTTCAATCCCAGGTCGCGTCATACCAAAGACTTTTAAAATGGTACTTGATACCTCCCTGCTTAACACTCAGAAATATAAGGTACGTATCAAGGGTAAAGTGGAACAATCCAGAGAAAGGAGTAGCGCCCTCCCCTACACCTCGGTGTTGTAGCTATTGAAAAAGGAGCCTTCTGTTCGTCCTCGACTTAGGTTGTCAACTTTACTTACTTAAGTTTACCTTAAAAGATTTATCGAGTTAAACATTTTTGTTTTTTATCCGGATTGTGAGCAATGATGTTTTGTAATCATTTTACATCTTCAACCTGAGAAACTATCAAAAGACCTAATCAATATTGTTTAATTAGATGGGAATTACTATTTTCTTTTTTAAGTTTGGAAAATTAACTTCCGCACTTTTTTGTTGATTATTGTTTTTTGTTAGAGGCCCTTCCTCGACGGGAGCTTCTTATTTTCAATTATAATAAGTTATAATATCCATTCATGGTAAGACGTGTTAAATAAGTGTTAAAGGATTGATTTTTGAAATTACTGAATTTAGAATAAAGTTTAAAATAAAATCTATCTATCTATCTATCTATCTATCTATCTATCCTCATGAAGAAAAAAGATTTGAATTAAAAATCTTTATTAAGTACATTCAGAATGTATGCCATATTTTTTACCTCAACATCAAAGCGTTTGGCTTTCTATAGAGGACGGACGGACAAACTTTTTTCATTTATCATTATAGATACAAAATAGTAATTGGATGCACTTGACGGATTAGAGCCAGATATGATTTAATATCCTTTTATAATCGATTAGAACTGTAACTCTATATAATTAACAGTCGTAAGAATTTTAAAATAAAGTATATTTAAAGTGGGGTGGAGAGAAAGTAAAGTTAAAGAAACTGAAAAACTGAAAAATTGAAAAAACTAAAAGACACAACACGACAAACGGAATGAAGAATTCTGTGGAAAAAAAATCGTGACGTTAATCCGTGAGATTTGGGCAAATGTATAGGGTGGTGTTTACTGAATCGAAATGCCCTATTTTGATTTGAGCCAGCTGCTGTTTGCATTCGTGGCAAGCCGTTTGACCTGAGACCAGCTCCCCCCCACCGAAAATGCCCCCCATTGCTACTATACAAGGCAAATGCAGTGAGTCGGACGGCGCCCATCAAACTAGGCGTAAAATAGCGGGCAAGACTCGTCAGATAAAGACAGCCAACTGGGTTTTTTGTTTTATTTTTTTTTTCAGGCATAATTAAGATATAAGTTGAGGACCTATGGAATGGCAGCGGTATGTCTGTGTTACTAAGGTGACAATGAGACTGGGTGAGGATGTAGAAGTGTCTGGTTCCTGTGTGGGAAGGCACTGGTTGAAAGATGGAACATTTGGATAGTGCGGGTAGATGCAGATAGTTAGGTTTTGATTTCAAGATAGATAGATAGATAAATAGAAGGATAAAATCATTCATAGATTGATAGAGAGACGGATAAAATCATAGATAGATAAATAGAGAGATAGATAGATCTATCTATCCAATTTTCTAGAATCCACACACTACAGGAAATCCCCAAGTGTTAAGCACCTGCCTGAATCTCTTCGATCATGTTAAAACGCAGCTTTTTTTCTGTCGGAATTTCACTTTGGGGAACAGGAAAACGTCGAAGGTGTCGAGATTATAAGACGAGAGAGAAGGAAAATAATAATCATTTTGAAAATATCGAACTGTGATTTATGATTTATGTCTGAGTGGGGTGGTGGTGAGTTGTGCTAGTCGAGAGCAGGTTGGTTGTTCTTTCTTCCTGAACTTTCATGGTTGGGGAAAGTAAAAAAAAAAAAAAAAAAAACTGTTTAAAGTTTGATCTGAGGGGATGAGTTCTTTGTAATTTGTGGGTCAAAATGAATAAATTAACAAACTAGATAAACATTGATTTGAAGTTGTCATTAACTGTGTTGATTTTGGTGACTTTTACAAAAACGACGGACCATTGGCCTAATGAGTAGTGTTTGCCAATGGTGCGGGAGACCGGGGTTCAATTCCAGCTTAAGTAAACGTTAAAGGCTAAAAAAAGGTACTTGATGCCGCATTGCTTAACATCTAGCGCTATAAGGTAAGGATCAAGGGTAAAGTAGGGCAATCCAGAGAATGGACTAGCACCCTCTCGTACACCGCGGTGTAGTAGCTATTGAAAAGGGAAACTTCGAGTCGCCATCTTATTTTACAACGAGTGTAGATCATTTTTGTTTTGATCTTTGAATTCACTGTTGACAGTAACATTGTTTCATGGCATCACTCCGCAGCTTAAGAATAATTTCATTGAGTAACTTTGATCCAGTCAAATGAGCCATCAGATATTTAGAGCCTAAATATTAATTTGCATCTGTCTCAACTACTATATACGTATTTGAGCCAATGTAACTGAAGAACCTTGAATATTGCCAAAGAATTAATAGATGTAGTATAATCAAAAAGTATCAAGACCGAAGCTTTTCCTTTTTTTTCAATTATAAGATTTGGTATTTAAATAAAGACGTGAACACAGACAAGTAATTTATTTAGTGATTATGTCTGGACTGCTGTCGAAATAGGTCATTGCCAATGTATAATAAATTATATAATTTTTATGAATAATTATTTATTGGTACTTTGATTTAAAGTTCCCGTCCTTCATTGAAGGAAGGTGGGCTTCTTCACGATGCTCAGAAGACACTTCTGAGCATCGCGAAAAAGCCCACCTAGCTTAGCGTCACGGTTTTCATCGTTGAAAATGAAATTGTTGATTCGAGCTCAGATCTTTCATTTTGATTTGATGCACTTGGGAAAGAGTATGAATCACTCAGTAAATAGTAGGGCATCTTAAGTTCGGCGACTGGTCTAGGACAAAGAAAACTGAATTCAAGTCAATTCTACTTCACTTAAAAATTGACCATGTGTCACATCTGGCTCGAGGCGGAAGGATTGGGTAAATACATTCATTATTGCCACGTAAGTGTATTGAAGGAGTATTTAAATAATCTATAAAAGATCTTTTAAAAATCATATAGGAGGTTGTCTATGACTGTTTAGCCAAAAATACACTTCTTCGTCGTCAGATTGCCCAGTCAGCTGGGGCTGTAGAATACACTGACTGAACCTCTGCAGAGGGGTAAGACCCACCCACCCTAACGAGTGTCTTGGATATGACATTAAACAATCTGATGGTGAGGTTCCAGCAGTGCTAGAGCTTTGGGGAATGCGGAGTACCCCTTCATTGCCATTGCTCCCAGGTCCACTCTGGCCCGGAGTGGTAGCACCTGATAGGGCCCTATCTATGGGTTAAATAGAACTAACAGCATACTTATGCTAAAATGAATTGAGTAAACTGAATAGCTTAAAATAGAAACGTTTTTGACAATTAAACCGTAATTAGACTTAAACTGCGTGCTTATGCTTAACTGAATTATTTCAAATAGAACTGTTTTTCGACATTAAAACTGTATTTACACTTAACTGAATTATTACATATAACTGCTTAAATAGTTTGAAATGGAAATGTTTTTGACAATTAAACTGTGTACTTATGCTAAACTGAACTGTTTTCAATAGAACAGATTATTTACATAAAAATGGATTTGGCATTAAATAACCTACTAAGGTTGATATGCCATAAAACCAAACAGACCAAATCGTCGTCTGATCTACTTAGTCTTGTAATTAATGTATCGTCTAATCAGAACATGAACTCGTTTGGCAACGTACTCATATCGTCTAATAATTTAAATTCGTTGTCTGGTAATTCTCGATTAAATGAAAAGAAATCTTGTTAAAACTTTAATCGTTCTATCAGCATCCTTGCTAATTTTAGCAATACCTTTGTCAGAACAGTTGCTAGCCCAGTCGGCAGGAACTGCAGAATACTCCGACTGCATCTCTGCAGAGGAGTAAGACTCCCCTAACGAGCGTCCTGGATATGACACTAAACAATCTGATGGGGAACGCCGAGTACTCCTTTATTGCCATCGCTCCCAGGTCCACTCTGGTCCGAAGTGGTAGCACCTGATAGGATCCTAGCTATGGGTCAAATAGAACTAAACAGTGTACTTATGCTAAACTGAATTGTTTGAAATAAAACTGTTTTTACCTTTAACTGTGTGTAAACAACAAAAAAACAAAAAAAACAAACTATGTAATTATGCTAAACTGAATTGTTTGAAATGGACGTTTACATGTATAAAAATGGATTTGGCATAATTTGATATGCCATAAAACCAAACCAAACCAAACCAAACCAGAACAGTTGCAATGCTTCTTTGAATTTCTAATTCTCCGCTATCTTTTCAAGTCTCTTCAGAAATGTTCCAAGCTTACCAATATGAACATACAATAAAGGTGATTCCCTAATTCCTTGGCATAAAATAATCGTTGACGGGTTGACATACCGTTAAAATCAATTAGTAAATTGTAATAAAGATACAGAAACTGTTGAACACACTTAACAATTTATCTTAAACCATCTGGCACCTTTATTTCTTCTTCCTTCGGTTGCTCCTTTGTTTTATTTTCTGGTTTTCTTTCTTTACATGCATTTCTTCATCATTATCATCTTCTCTCTCTCTCTCTCTCTCTCTCTCTCTCTCTCTCTCTCTCATATATATATATATATATATATATATATATATATATATATATGTAATTCTCTATTCTCTCTAGTTTGCTCATGTCGTTCTTCATTTACTTTGTTTTGACTTTCCTCTCAAGTGCATTTGTAAGATTTTATGTGAAAAGAGGCTTTTAAATTTCGATGCGAATTCATTGTAAATTTTGGGTGGAGAAAGAAAACTAAGAAGCCAAAACAAAAAAAAAAAAAAAAGAAAGAAAACGAAAGAATACGCCCCCCCCAAAAAAAAACAAACCCTCTGAATATTTAAGAAAAAGAACTGGAAAAAAGAACCAAAATACAAATAAAGTAAATAAATAAAAGGATAGAAAAAACAAAATAAAATAGATTAAAAACTAAATTAACAAAGAATGTGCAAAGAAGCCAAACGAATTTAAGAAAAAGGAAAAGGAAGAGGAGAAAAGAAAAAAAGAAGAAGAAAGAAACAAGGACTAGGTAGAGCAAAATAAAAAAAGCAAAGAAGAAGAAGAAGAAGAAGAAGAAGAAGAAGAAGAAGAAGAAGAAGAAGAAAGGAAAGGAAGTTTTTTAAGAAGAAAAATAAAGAGAGAAAGAAGAAAAAGGAAGAAGAAGAGGCAAAAACAATAAAGGTAGAAAACAGAAAAGAGGAAAAGAATAGGATGAAGAAGAAGAAGTAAGATTAAAAAGAAGAACGTTTGGAAGATAATAGAGATGTCTGGGCAAGAAGAAGAAGAAGAAGAAGAAGAAGAAGAAGAAGAAGAAGAAGAAGAAATGTAAGGAGACTTTGTAGAAAAAATAATACGAATGAAAGAAGAGGAGAGAGAGAGAGAGAGAGAGAGAGAGAGAGAGAGAGAGAGGAAAGACAAAAAATGGAGAGCTGAAGAAAGGGATGGATGTTTTAAAAAACAACTGCAAGTAAAAAGCACTAAGTGAAAAAAAAAATAAGGAAGCATTCTCAAGTTCCTTTGCCAATATTATTTGTTATTGAGTGTTATTGGTACGACTGGGTATTTGTAAAAGTCAGTGCTTTATTACGGTCTCATGTGACCGGAAGCTCAACCAATACATTTCTTTCTTCTTTCTTTCTTTCTTTCTTTCAGCGATGGTTTGTGAGTTGGTTTGAACAAGACTAATGAAAACAGGATTTTACTCACAATAGACCCGCCCATATTTATCTATTTATCTAGTTGGTAAAGCCTCATTTGAATATTGGCGATTTTATCCAATTCTTGCATTATGATCATGTGCCAAAGAAAAAGCACATCATATCAAGATTTGCGTTAGAGCAATACACTTACACAATTAGCGTAACGGTTATCGCCGTGGGAAATAAATCCTCAACTCGAGTTAAAATTCTGAACGAAGATGCTTACGTTTCAGTTCGTGCTAATGCCCTTGGAAAAGCATGAGCACATCCCTTCTTCCCCAGCTATGGGGAAATCGTTGGGAATGCTAGGCTCATAAGTCTTACTTTGCCAACCAGTCCGAAGAGAAGGAAAATTCAACCTTCATGGATAAACATTTTAACTCACTAACTCTTATAACTTTGTCTTATTTTCAGACCTAAAAATGCTGATTTAGATGAATTTTGCTGGCTGTGTCCTTAATAATAATGCGTCAAGAAGAACGTGGCTCGTTATTTTGGGCCCGTGAATACACGAGTGAGAGAGAGAAAAAAGACAAAAAGAAAAAAAATTCTTATAACATACTCACACTAATAGAGGTTCAGAAGACGAGATTTTCTGGCTGAAATAATAAAAGAATAATCTTTAAAAATCTCTAATGTGTTTTACTTCCTATTTTTTAAAGAATATATCTTTTGTTTTAACCTAACAGCTAAATTTTGACGGTAAATGTTTTTTTCTATTTCTACTATATGTGGAAATTAATTATACGACATCGGAGCCAGAAGATATCGAGCCCCACCTTAATTGTGTGTGTGTGTATGTGTGTGAGAGAGAGAGAGAGAGAGAGAGAGAGAGAGAGAGTGTGTGTGTGTTTGTGTCTATGGGTCTTAGATTTGTTCCTCTGTGCCAGAATATTGAAAGATTCTAGTAACAACTGTGATAAACGCTTAACCTGGATCAACGATATTTGTTTGAAAATGTAACAAAAATCAGTTGTTAAGTATCAGTTGTGAAAACCAACATAGACCCAGAGATTTGACGAATTGCATTTAGAAAAAACTTTTTTCTTAAATTCTAAATTATGACTATGTAAATTATGCTAAAATATAATCACGAGTAACATTGATAACTAAGTCATCACTAATATATTATCGTTAAGATATAGCATTAAAATATCGAAACGGTATATATATATATATATATATATATATAAAGAGTTGTACACAATCCTAACGGTCCTTTTGACTGTATCTTTTAATTTTTTCGATTCTCCAATATCTTTCGTTTTCTGCCTGATGATTTTCGTTTATAAGATGGCATGAAACCTGTGGTCACAGACAAGCTTCTATGCTATTAAATATATATAAAAACTTAAACATATTTACTATATATATATATATATATATATATATATATATATATATATATATCGTTTCGATGTTGCGTAATACTTACAATTTAGTCCAGGAACTCAAACAAGTTCAGTGCAACTGATTTTCTACGTTACGCGATAGAACAATTTTCGTGACTAATATTTTCATAAAACTTGGAAATTTCTCCCTCATCCCCGACCATGTGTATCCACAGAGAAGAGTAGAATGTAATTTAATATATCAATCGCTTTCATTGCAAGAAAAAAAGCTGAAAAGTAGAAACACTACAATATATATATATATATATATATATATATATATATATATATATATATATATATATATATATATATATATATTATATATAATATATATATATATATAATATATATATATATATATATATATATATATATATATATATATATATATATATATATATATATATATATATATATATATATATATATATATATATATATATATATATATATATATATATATATATATATATATATATATATATATATTTAAAAAATTCTCAACAAGAACACTTGTGAAATCTACCAAGGCTTTTTTTGGGCGGGGTGGGGTCAGTGTCCTCGTGGTGTAATGGTTAAAGCACTGGACTGCGGAATCGTAGTAAGCGAGTTCGAACTCCAGTCGCGCTATTACACTCACTTTCGGGCAAATACACTTGGGAAAGGTATGAACCTCCTTATCCTCCCAGCTATGGGTTTAATAGTGCCACAAGTGTTCTTCTAGGAGAATGGCTTGATATTAAATAACCTATAGAGGTTGATAGGCCATTAAACAAAGAAACTAAACCAAACCTAGGCTGTTGTGATGGAGGGTTGACTGAGATTTTAGAAAAATTAACCCCGATTACTGAACATAAGGATTTTGTTTTGTTTCATTACGTGAAAACAGGTAGATTTGACAATATGGTGTATGTGGGGGTCGATGGTGTATTTGAGATGAGAGACAAATAAAACGCACTAAGGAATATGAGAAATTTTATTTAACATAAGAAGAAATAGATTTGCCAGTACATATTCGAAGGTGAACCTGGGACAACAGACATTAATAAAAAAAATCATAGAAAATGTCTGAGAGCAGATTGTTAAATTAATAGAAATTATATTTGCTATTTCTTTATATGTGATAAACTTTGAATTTTGGTTCTGTTTTTTCAATTTCAATTTACATGTGAAAAAAAAAAAAATGAAATGGCCGAAACGGAATTCATCAAATGTAAAAATAGAAAAAAGTGAAATTACCAGAAGTAAAAATGGAATTAAGGAAAATCTAAAAAGGAAAGTTTGTCCCCTAATATTTTGTACTAATTCACATATCCCACTTAGTATATCATATGCGTGTTCATTATGATGCAAAAAAAAAAAAATAACAGCTTATCAGTTTGTCCCCTAATATTTTATACTAATTCGCATATCCCACTTAGTATATCATATGTGTGTTCATTATGATGCCAAAAAAAAAAAAAAAAATAACAGCCTATCAGTTTGTCCCCTAATATTTCATACTAATTCACATATCCCGCTTAGTATCATATGTGTGTTCATTATGATGCAAAAAAAAAAAAAAAAATAACAATCTATCAGATTGTCCCCTAATATTTCATACTAATTCACATATCCCACTTAGTATCATATGTGTGTTCATTATGATGCAAAAAAAAAAAAAAAATAACAATCTATCAGATTGTCCCCTAATATTTCATACTAATTCACATATCCCACTTAGTATCATATGTGTGTTCATTATGATGCAAAAAAAAAAAAAATAACAATCTATCAGATTGTCCCCTTATATTTCATACTAATTCACATATCCCACTTAGTATCATATGTGTGTTCATTATGATGTAAAAAACAAATGACAGTCAATCAGCTGCATTTCAGATTAGCATTATAAATGGGAGAAATCATGCACCCACTAATCATTTTACATTTGACCCGCTGAGCTTCTCACCCAGGAGGTAATGGACCTTTTGACTCCTTTGGGACCTTTGATCGAGTCTAGCCAATACAATTCTAGTTTGATCTTCATTGAGTCCAAGACACTTGACTGATTAATTTTAACGGTGTGTCAATACGTCAAGAGGTATTAGACTTCCATTCTATTAAGAACTCTCAACTTATACCAAAAAGACTCTTCAACTACATAATAGTACTTTTCTCTTTTATATCCTCTTTTAGGTTAGAGAATGACGTTCATTGTACGTTCATATTTAAATTTTTTGTATAGTTTTTCTAAGGAATATTTTCTTAACATAGTCCTAATAACAAATATTTTAAAACATATCTATTTGACTCATAGGAAGGTTTCGAACAGGTTCTACCACTCCATATCAAAATAGACCTTGTTGTCGTGGCAATGATAGGCTACTTCACACTCCCAAGATTTTTAGAACTGGAGCCTAACCATTAGATGTAGTTTAGTAACTTACCCAAGACACCCTTTTTGGAAGGGGAGAGTCTTACCCCCTGCAGGGGATACATTCTGCGTATTCTAAGCCTCACCGGATGCACTGATTTTATTTTCCATCTTTATATGCAAATATTATCGTTGTATTTGAGCCTGTATAAGATTATATGTGAGCATGTGCCTATGTGCGAGTGTGTATGCCTTTGTGGAGATTATATCTATAGAGATTTCCTCCCTTGCTTTCTAAATAATTCTTATAATAGCTTCTAGGTGGCGTGATCGAAGTAGCATATAAAACGCCGTGGAAAATCAAACTCTCGCCTTACGGTCCTACCTCGTCAACTAGAAGCATGCATGAGAATGTATGTTTCTCGACAAAGGAGCTCTCGCCCCAACAACCTTGTATCGTTCTATATACAGTTGCTTGCTTTATCAGAAGGGTTCTCAGAGCAACTTCCATTTTATTAAGAACTCTCAACTTATACCAAAAGACTCTTCAACTACATCATAGTACTTTTCTCTTTAATATCCTCTTTTAGTATTTCATGTCATTTCTGTTTCATTCTATCAAGTTTGCTCGGGCAATAAATATATTGTTGTGAATTCGTCGTGAATTGTTTTACATAAGCAAATATCGAAACATAATACTTTTCCTCTACTACAAGTTTGCCCAGTCGGCTGGGGCTGTAGAATACACCGACTGCTCCTCTGCAGAGGGGTAAGACCCCTCCAACGAATGTCCTGATATGACACAAAACAATCTGATGGTGAGGTTACAGTAATACTGGAGCTTTGGAGAATACAGAGTACCCCTCAATTGCCATCGCTTCCAGGTCCACTCTGGCTCGGAGTGGTAGCATCTGTTTTTTGCAAATAACTGCGTATTTATGCTAAACTGAATTGTTTAAAATAGAACTGTTTTGACATTTAAACTGCGGGCTTATGCTAAACTGAATTGTTTGAAATGGAACTGTTTTTGACATTAAAACTAAACTTACACTAAACTGAATGGTTTAATATAAAACTGTTTTGATATTTAACCGTGCGTAACCCCCCCCATGTAAACTGAATTAGCTGAATTAGAACTGAATAAACTGAATAGCTTGAAATAGGAATGTTTTTGACAATTAAACTGTGTACTCATGCTAAAGTGAATAGTTTGAAATAGAACTGACTATTTGCATAAAAATGGATTTGGTGTTAAATGACCTACAAAGGTTGATATGCCATAAACCCCACACAACCAACCATCTACTATAAGTGTCAGAACTACATTTCTCATATTCAAATAATTGTGACAGCGAGTTACGGTACTCCGATACGACAAATATACGAAGACAGACATTCAAGCACGTCGATAAAAAGCCCATTCAATCCAATTTTCAAACCTTGTATTCAAGCTGGAGGCGGTTGACCAGACCAAATTAAATTTAGGAACCACTAATGCATATTATATGAACATGTTTGTTATAATATCTATAACTTGGTCCTCTCGAATCGATAAGAAAATAAATTTAAAAAGTTGCCCGTTTTCTCCAGATTAGGTTACGGTAACGAGCCTAAACTGACGGCAAATCTTAAACATTGACTAACCCATGTCCTATCTAAAGGTGCGAACCATTTAGCTATCAACTCGTTCGAGAGAAAAAAACAAAACAAAAAACAACACAACCAATAAAAAAAACTAACAAGAAAAAAAAAAAAAGCAAAAAAAAAAAGCAAACGTTTGGTTCAGGTAGTGGCGCCACGTGGTTAATACAAACTCTGCAACGGGTGGACGACGTTAAGACTGGCCGGAACGAAATGCTTATTTGTTGTTTCGCTTCTGTGTCATGTATCGAAAGAAATTTCCAGTTCTCTGGCTTATTTGTTGATGCTAGCGTTCGGCCGACAAGTATCGCTTCTCGATATTCCAAGGAAGAAAACAATCTTAAAACTTTACTGAGTAAGAAAAATATAGACAAGCACTCACATTCACAGAGAGAGAGAGAGAGAGAGAGAGAGAGAGAGAGAGAGAGAGAGAGAGAGAGAGAGAGAGAGAGAGAGAGAGAGAATAAAAAATATAAAAAAATATTTTACTGAGAGTCGGCTTCAATATAATGTAACACACTCACACACAGACACATACGCATACATACGCACAACTATAATACTAGTATATAAAAATGCAAGAAAAGTCTGAGTTATCGGCGGAGCTTAGAATATGCTGACTGTATCCTTTACAGGGGGTAAGACCACCCCCGAATGGATATTCTGGGCATGACATTAAATTGCATCCGATGGCGAGGCCCCAGTTCTGGTGATCTACGTAGTATAGAGTACTTTTTCACAGTAATTACTTCTTGGTCTAATCTGATCAGGAATAGTACTACCTGTTAGGATTACATCTATGGGATAAATAGATCTGTTTGAAGATTATTTTATTACGTAGGAATACTTAATATCATTTAGCTGTATGTAAATTGCTTGTATTAAGAATAGTTACTTGAACTTATAATTGTTTACTAAGGATTGCTATTGTTAGTTATTTGAAACCATATAATTGTGCAAACAGATGATTATTGTTAAATAGAATTAAGTACTTGAAACCATTTAATAGTGTATAGATGAGTATTATATAGAATACGTGCAACCATACATCTGCGTGCAAGTTATTTGTATTAGATCGGAATACTTGAAACCATACAACTGTGAGCAAAAACCTCTTACAATTACACAAAAATTTAAAAATAAACGCAATTTCCTCATTTCTCGATATAAAACGATTTTACTAGCCACTAAAATCAATCAATTTCAATGGCAAAAATAAACATTGAATTCTTATAGTATTAGAATCACATGTTTTATCAACAAGTAATTAAATAATCAACTTCTTATTGGATTTCCTCTATTGCTAATAATTATGCTGATGAACTTTTATAAATTAAACATAAGGTTCACTCACTGGATGGAAATACAGATTTCCTCGACATTGTTAGTGGGCGATATATATTAGCACCATATTTGAATATCGATTATCTATTAAAAGAAAATGGCTTTACACTAAAAAAGCAAGAAGCTGACGATATCCCGCAGAAACTACAACGGACGCAGACTAAGCAGATGACATTGCGCTTCTTGCACATAAACCTACCCAAGTCGAATCTCTGCTTCATAGCTCGGAGCAGACAGCCGGAGAAATTGGCGCCCAGATGAATGCAAACAAAATGGAGTACATTTGTTTTAATAAAGAAGGAATCATCTCCAACCTTAATGGTGGTCTTCAGAAATTAGAAAAATTGAAGTATCTCAGCAGCTGCATCTCATCTACTGAAAGTGATGTCAATATGCGCCTCAAAAAGGCGTGGACTGTTATCTATAGACTATCGATCATATGGAAGTCTGATCTATCCGTTAAGATAAAATGGGTTTTTCTTCCAAGTAACGTTTTTGTCAATATTACTGTACACTTAACACTCAGCAATATAAGGCATACTCGGTGTAGTAGCTATTGAAAAGGGAGCCATCTGGTCGCCCACGACTACAGTCGCCAACTTTACTTAACTTTTTATATTGAATTAAACTTGATTAGCCACTGAGCTTCGCGTAGAGGCTTTTCAGAGGACTGTTTATCATCCGTACCGGACTGTCAATGCTCCATGGCAGACTTGAAGCCGAAAGGCTCCTGGCTTCGGCTGGGACACATTCAGGTGGGCGAGCTGCATCATTGACACTTTTGTCCCCTTTGTATAGCACTGGAACTGCTGTCCAGTTTAAGCTATAATCAGGCACACGTTCGTGGAACCAGATTTGGGTCCTAGTCCAGCTGGGCTCATCAAGCCCACATTGCATTAAGTGGGCTGATGACCAGCATAGTCCAGCAGGGCTCAAGCCTCGGCTCGTGCCCGAACTTCCCCTCCCCTAATTCCCACTATAATCAACCTTCTGGTCATTGAAATAGAAATTCAGAGGAAATAATTGGTTACAGGATTTCAATTTTTGCAGAATTTATACGAGATGTCTTTAAGAAACATTGAAGACGAAAATGAATAATGAATGAAACGCAAATTTTCTTTAAATAGTTATCTTGGTATTCAATACTCTAATTCCAGAGAATTTACCATTGGTCGAAGTACATCTACGTGGTGTCTTCAATAAGTTTCCAGACTTTTTTTGTACAGCCAATTAAAATTGTCGTTGACTCTTGAAAATTCAGTATGTTATTGCTATACATCTTATGAGATGACTGACCAAGTTTTATGATTTCAGCTTCAAATGAACAGCTACAGCAGCAATTGGAATACACCGTACTAAAGCCTGATTGTCACAGCTGGTGAATTTCAAAAATGCAATCTGACACTTTAGAAGAACGATATGCAATAAAATTCTATTTTAAACTTGGAAAAATGCCAAAGAAAAGTATGGAATGCTTCAGACTGCTTTCCGACCATCGTGCATGAATCGAGCATCAGTTTTTGAGTGGCATAAGAGATTCAAGGAAGGCACGGAGTCTGTGAGGGATGATGAGAGGTGTGAGAGGAGTAAGGAAGTCAATACACCCGAGTTGATTGGCCAAAGGGTTAGGGTTAGGGTTAGTATGGTGAGGTTTTAAGGGAGTTCAGGAAGAGATTCCGTCGAAAGAGGCCAACACTCTTCAAATCAGGTCAGTGGCATTTCCACCTGGACAATGCACCAGTCCACAACTCCATCCTTGTCACAGACTATTAGGCTAAGATGGGCATCAAGACGGTTCCTCACCCTCCCTATAGTCCAGACCTTGCTCCCTGTGACTTTTACTTATTTCCTTAGCTCAGGGGCTGTCGTTATGAGACAATTGAGGAGATGAAAGAGGCTGTGACGAAGGTCATTGACATACTCACACAAGAGAACTTCGATGGGGCCTTCCAGAAGTTGTTGAAACGGTAAAACAAGTGCATTGCAGCCGGAGGAGATTACTTCGAAGGGGACTAGAGTTTCATATGTGTAGTATCAATAGAAATGCCTATACGAAAAAAGTCTGGAAACCTATTTAATGATCCTCGTAAAACTCCTCTTTTGATATGTTGTAAAATCTTACACATCTTCAAATCTTAAACTTGGGATGAACTTTCAGTTTCAGAAATAGGAAAAAGTTGCGTAAAATTAGGTCTGATGAATATGGAGGATATTGCAGTTCCACAATTCTGTGTTTCACTAAAGATTTCGAGACCGATTTTATAATCAAAACAAAATGGCACTAATTTATTCAGAAGAAGTCTAGACTTTTAGATATTATCATTTTATTATTCAAGTTGAGCGCACATCTTAAAAAATGTAAAGTTTTAGTCTCGATAGTTTTTGAACTCACACACACACACATATATATGTGACTATGTGGAAGTGCTCGTGGTGTAATGGTTATCGTCGTAGGAAATGGACACAGTGACACGAGTTCAAATCCTGGACGATACTGGTTGCATTTCACATAGCATTAATACCCTTGGGAAAGGCATGAATCCAATTATTCTCCCTCCAGCTATGGGTAAATAGTTGGACAGACTGAGTTCTTCAGCCTTGGTGAGGCCACTAGTCTAGGAGAAGGAAAACTCTGAATTCAAACCTGTTAAACTCCGCTTAAAAACTGACCTTGTGTCATATCCTGCCCGAGCGGAGGGGTTGGTAAATATGTATATATGTGAGTATGAGTGTATGTGCTGCGTCAACTGCTCCACCAAGTCAAGCTTTAGTTCAGAAATTTTCTTCTGTTAGATCAGTTGCCATAAAAAGCATAGTCTATCCTACTATTAATTCTCGGCTGAGAAGAGATGGATTCATGACTGTGTATTTAAGTGTGAGTGCGTATTTTTAATATTCATCCGATTATATGTACCTCCTCTCTGTTTCTTTCTCTCTGTCTTTGTCTTTCTCTCTCTCTCTACCCTCTCCAAACTTTCATAAGGAAATATATATATATATATATATATATATATATATATATATATATATTCATTCTGTTTCCCTGAAACACTTTTGAGACGCACAGGCATATATACATCTGTGTACAAAACACTTTTTTTACTTTTCTTCGTAATTAACTAATTATGTATATAAATAGAAAATCTCTTTAATTAAATATTTTCATTTCATTAAAGGCTGGACAAGTTACACCCCCACTAACCAGCTTTTGCTTCTATCCCAAAAGCATGCACGCATGCGCAAGTTTGAAAACACACCCACATTTGTATATGCGCATGCGTATTGTGCAAGAAAACTTGTACTTAATGTTCGAAAATATATCTCACTGATTTCATAATTTTCGAAGCCTAGTCTGGCACTGGGCAAAATTTGATGACATCCAGTGAGGATCGCACTCGCCACAATTGTAGAACTAATTTGTTAACCAACACTCTGGGAAAGATAAATAATTTACAAATTTTATCTTAGTCTGGCATAAGGTTTGAGAATTTTAGAGCCTACTGAGGATCAAGTGCATTACACACACATTCATACATATATAGGTAGACCGATTGGCGACTCGAAGGCTCCCTTTTCAATAGCTACTACACCGAGATGTATGGGAGGGCGCAACTCCATTCTCCATTGCTCCACTTTACCCTTGATACATACCTTATAATGCTGAGTGTAATTTTAAGTAATATATTTATATTGTTATCATCTCACTGCGATTTTTTCACATCAGTTTTAATTCGTGGAGTATCACTGAGTCTGAGTGGCAGCAAGTCTCTTCAGGTCTCCAGGGCTCTTCTAAGTATTCTTGTTTGTTTTAATAGTGCCGTGATCTGAATGACCTTTATTCTTCCTCTAATCTCCAGTTCTTTTTCTAGATTCAAGTGGTATCACCGTAATTTTCATGTTTCGCATTTTTCTGGCAAGATCCAAATATTTTTCTATCTTTTCGTTTTCTTTTATTTTCACTTTGTTTTGCTGGAACAGTAATATCTACTAGGTGAAAAGTTCTTTTCATATTAATTAACACAAGGTCCCGGCTTCAGGCTGAGATAAGCTGATCCTTTTTTTTATCTCTATATCCTTGCTTAACACTCGGCATTATAAGGTATGTATCAAGGGTAAAGTGGAGCAATCCAGAGAATGGACTAGCGCCCTCCTATACACCTCGGTGTAGTAGCTATTGAA
This sequence comes from Sepioteuthis lessoniana, assembly GCA_963585895.1. Taxonomy (NCBI): domain Eukaryota; kingdom Metazoa; phylum Mollusca; class Cephalopoda; order Myopsida; family Loliginidae; genus Sepioteuthis; species Sepioteuthis lessoniana. Next base: position 74,368,746 of record OY757905.1, read on the forward strand.
AAGGGAGCCTTCGGGCCACCCTCGACTACGGTCGCCAACTTTACTTTTACTTTTTTACAGTTTGTGGTTTGTGCATATATCCTATTTACCAACCCCTCTGCTCGGGCAGGATATGACACAAGGTCATTTTTTAAGAGGAGTTTAACAGGATTGAATTCAGAGTTTTCCTTCGCCTAGACTAGTTGTCTCACCAAGGCCGAAGAACCCAGTCTGTCCTACTATTTACCCGTAGCTGCAGGGAGAATAATTGGATTCATACCTTTCCCAAGGGTATTAGTGCAATGTGAAATGCAATCAGTCTCATCCAGGATTTGAACTCGTGTCGCCGAGTTCATTTCCTACGACGATAACCATTACACCACCTCCGTTTGTGGTTTGTGCATATACTGTTTATCAGCATGGTCAAATTCTAATCTTTTGCACAATTCCTATTGAATCTCTTTCCTACCCACTTTTATATACTCTTGTACTTCTTTTGTAGCAGTTTGATACATTCATTTAATATATCATTAATTATGCCTTGTAAGTTTTTCACGGGAGACAGATTTGTTGGTTGGTTGGGTTTTATGGCATATCAACCTTTGTAGGTTATTTAACGTCAAATCTGTTTTTATTCAAATAAACTGTTCTATTTCAAATAATTCAGTTTAGCATGAGTACACAGTTTAATTGTCAAATACATTTCTATATCCTGAACAAGTCCTGGCAGCAACACCCCACAAGACACCAACTGTACGGCCACCTGCCCCCTATCACGAAAACTATTCAAGTTAGACGAACCAGACATGCAGGACACTGCTGGAGAAGCAGAGATGAACTCATAAGAGATGTACTCTTATGGATCCCCACACATGGCCGCGCAAAAGCAGGACGACCAGCTCGAACGTACATTCAGCAGCTATGTGAGGATACAGGTTGTTGTCCTGAAGACATACCTAGGGCGATGAACGATAGGGAGGAGTGGCGAGAGAGGGTCAGGGATATCCGTGCTGCCAGTACGATATGATGATGATGATGACATTTCTATATCAAGCAATTCAGTTTAATCAAACAGTTCTAATTCAAACAATTCAGTTTACTATAAGTATAGTTTTTGTCCACACACAGTTAAATGTCAAAACAGTTCTATTTCAAACAATTTAAGTCAGCATAAGTGCACAGTTTAATTGTCAAAAATATTTCTATTTCAAGCTATTAATTGTCAAAAATATTTCTATTTCAAGCTATTCAGTTTATTCAAACAGTTCTAAGTCAAACAATTCAGTTTAGCATAAGTATGCAGTTTAGTTCTATTTAACCCATAGATGGGGCCGTATCAGGTCCTACCACTCCGGACCAGAGTGGACCTGAGAGTGATTGCAATGAAAGAGTACTCCGCAATCCCCAAAGGCCCAGCATTACTAGAACCTCAACATCAGATTGTTTAGTGTCATTTCAGGACATTCGTTGGAGGGATCTTACTCATCAGCAGAGGTGAAGTCGATGTATTCTATAGCCACAGCCGACTGGGCAAACAGGAGTTTGAGGGACAGAAATATCCCCAGCATTCTTTTCAGTATTTTCGTCGACCCCCCCCCCAAAAAAAAAAGCCGTGGTCTAGATAGTCTCGATTCATCCTCCGATTTCCAACTCTTCAAATGCCCTTTTCAAGCCAAGGACCGATCCAAGCGAATCAATTACAATTGTTATCACCGTCACTCTCATAATCCACAGCTTTTTTAGTTCTCTGGCAAGGTCTAAATACTTGTTTCTCTTTTCGATTTTTATGATTTTCACTTTGGTTTGCTGAGACCGCAAAATCCACAATACGACAATTTCTCTTTCTTTGTTAATTATCCCTAAGTCTTTTCTTCTGGCCGGGATTTGGTGGTCGCTTTGTAACTCAAAATCCCAAAGAATTTTATGCGTTTCATTTTCTGGGATGGATTCTGGTTTGTGCATATACCAATTGTTCGTATGGTCAAATTTAAATTTTATTGCACTGTTCCCAGTTGATCACCTTTCCCTCCTTGTCGTGTTTAGTCTTATACTTCTTTTGCGCTAGTTTGTTACATTCACTTAATATGTAATTAATCGTTTCGTCTTTGTCACCAGATTACATACATTTATCATTCTATTGCGTATCCTCGATTTTGACTTGAATATAATTGGTCATGATGACGTTGATTTGCACTGCTATTGGAAGAGGTTCAGTTTCTCTCTGAAGGTTTCCCTTTGTTGGCCATGTCCTGGTCTTCTCATGTGAGATTACGCCAGTTTGTCGCTTGAGATATCCATGCAGCTCTTTTTCGTCCCATTTCACTTTCCTAGTTTTAGTTGTTCCATTAATCTTCATTTTCCACGGTTGTTACTGGCCGCAGTAATTAATCTTTCTTGACTCTTTTTAATGTTGTCCTTAAGTCCTCATATTGATGCATCTGCGCAATCATCAATGCTAGCGAGTTCTTTATTATAATAACAATTATTATTATTATTATTATTATTATTATAATATTTGTTTATATTATATTATGTAATAATAATAATAATAGTAATAATTATCATTATCGTTTTTATTATTATTCATTGGAATGAAAATTTTGTAAATTTTTGTAAAATTCTTTCCACGCCATCTTAAAAATATTAAAAAAATCCTTTTTGAGGTAAGTCATTTTACTTCATAGAGGTCGACCGAAAGGTCACGTGCTCGACTTCAAAGTCCTTACCTTGGACTTCGCACACTTATCTCACCGTCCACACATTTTCCAAAACAGTGTGCAAAGTCTTCCTTTATAATCGCTATCAGCTGCCTTGTCACGTCCTTCTTAATTTCGTACATGGTTTTTATGCCATGATTGTTGCTTTAAAGAAAAATAACTCAAGCGTACGCAAAAAGGTTATCAAGTCTCATAAAGTCTACACAATCAGTTCTCGAGTTATTTCAAATCGATAGATACATTGCGAATTGAATCCATACATATAATTTGAGGGGGATGAAAGTTTTGAAGTACTTCTTCAATAGACTTTTTTCGAAATATCACAGGTTACATAAACAGCTAGCCACCCTTTTGGCTTTGTAGAATACGCCGACTGATCCTCTGTCGAGGGTGGTGACCCGTAATTCTTGAGGACGGTGGTTGAGCAGTGCTTGATCTGGCAACCGAGGTGGTCAAGTGACTTGCAACACTCCACATTGGCATTTACTGGGCGGTCGGAGAGGCCCTATCCAAGCAACCGTCTGGTCATGTCAAGTCCTTGGACCTATTTGATTGTACTAACCGTATTCTTTAAATTGTTCCAGTAGCAAACAAGTACCCGGTCCTACTTTATCTCAAAGCTGCTGGAAAGGAACAACTGAAAGTCAGTTTCGCTGAAATCGTAATACTTGAAACCATCAAAACGTGTGGAAGTAAATAAGCTCTAACTCATACATTCTTTTTGAATAGAGGAATTATATTATTATTTGAATTACCATGACCAGAAAATCCGGCAAGCACTGTGTGCGATATGTCACTACAAGACACGTCAGATTAATTGGCTGCGCAATTACCATGACTAACTAATTTGGAATCGCTTGTTTGCAATGTGGACCGGTAGGTCAGTGGTAGAGTTTCGGCTCTACAATCAGTGGTTCGAGTTCGGGAAATCACGGTATACACTACTGATGAGACTTAATAAGGTCAAAACAGCTGTTCAGTGATTCCGTATGTCACATGCAGTGCTTGCCGGATTTTCTGGTCATGGTAATTAAATTAATTAGCTCTAACTCGTTTAAAGATTGTATTACTCACAAGCTATTCGCTTACAAATATATATATATATATATATATATATATATATATATATATATATATATACATTAGCGCTCATTGCAAGCCTCTTCGTAGATGAATTGAGGTCTCGGCAACCGTTTGAACGGATGTATGTAAACAATAGTAATTGTAATTCATAACCGTTTAAAATTTACTTCGCAGCTAATGTCTCCTCGTGGCTGAATGGTTAGAAGCTTTGGCTTGGCGTTTGAGTTAACCGGGTTTCGATTCCAGCTACGGGAAGATACTGTCTAGCCACACTGATGAGTTCTGATAGAACAAAACAGATCTGTCTGTGGATGACTATATATATATATATATATATATATATATATATATATATATATATATATATAAAGGATTTAGCATTAAATAAACCATCAGGGTTAATATGCAATGAAATACTGCCAAACAATAAGCAGCAAGAAAGATAGAATACACTATCCCCCCTATATAAGAACTAATATTTCAGAAACATAATTAAAAAAAATCATATATATCGGGATTTTATTATTTTTAATGGAACCAGATATATATTTCAGGTATTATTTATAACTACACTCAACAATATTGAAAGTGTAACAAAAATATTGATATATAACAGTTAAAAAAAAGTGATTATATATAATCATACAATTCTATTTATTCTTTTTGTTTAGTTCCAAAATTTTAATGCAGATTTTTGCAATAAATAATAACTAATAAAAACTATTTTGTATAATGTTTCACTGGAAATCGTAATGTTCTGGCATATTTGGTTTATAAGAAAATTTACGCTTTAAAAATGTCGTTAGGGGTGTAGTTATTTATTCTCGATATTTTACGCAATATTTATAATATATATATATATATATATATAATTTTAAGAAAATATACAATCTTATAGAGATACACGTACGTCATACCTATTGCATATGTAAATATATATATATATATATATATATAGTTTAGATAAGGTAAAGGACCATCTGTGAAAATAGATAAAAAAGAGGTTAGAGTTAAAATAAGTAGCGGGAACTTACAAAAACCTTCAATACGACTCTTTTTCTTTTATCTTGCGCAAGAACAAATCAATATTTATTCTGCAAAAAATGTCTGAGCGTATCATAAAGATCCCATTGCATTCAAACTGTCACTTCTCGCCCCGGAACCTTTTCCCCGTCACTACGAAGTTTTCGTTCTTATCTCTTCATCAGAAGATGTTAACTGTCACCAGTTCCTGACAAGAGACCCTGATGTTGCCTGTCTATTGTGTTGGAGATAACGTTTATCCTGGAGTTATTTATTGTTTCTGAGGGAATAGAAAGACAGAAAAAAAACCTGTGAAAATAGAAAAGATAAGGCGAAAACTCTCAACGACAAGAAAATCGAAAGAAAATGAGAAAGTCGTACGTAGTCATATTTTTCTGTTCGCTTGTCGAAATGTTATAAGGTAAGTAAACAAATTTGGGGTATTGTATATCACTAGGGTATTTGCTGGTTTGAGGCTGCCAACAGTAGACCACTGGGATTGGTGAGCGAATAAGTTAGTGGAAGGTAAAAGAGAAGATAGAAATAAACTGAGAAAGAAGAAAAAAATAAATATATATATATATATATATATATATATATATATACATTTGGGTGAGTCAGAAGTTTTGCAATATTTTGGTAATGCGAGGCAAAATACAGCTGATCCAGCTGCTTTTTTTTGAGGTTGTGAAAGTGACAAACCATTCGGGACTATCTGATGCTAAGCTCACCTGATACTCTCCGATTGATATTATTTAGATTTGAACGTATGGCTTGGAGCACTGCCTCGAATTTCGAATTTAGGCCTACTTAACCTGGCCTGATTGTCGAGGTTCTTGCAACCTGTGCAAAAAACCTTGAACCACCTGGTTACTGTATTGTCAACGCACTATCACGTTACTACAAACCATAGCTTGAACTGCTTTTGTTACGTGATATATTCACCGAAAACTAACATGTCCCAAATTATTGCAAAACCTCTGACTCACCCAAATATAAAATAAAAAGATGAAGAGATGTATAAGACGCTAAAATATTTAATTCAATGAATTTGTTTAAAGAATTTTTGACCAACAAAATCATTAATTTAAATAAATTCGTCATTAAATGATAGATTGATTGATTTTAATGACATGTCAGTCTGTCTCGGGTTATTTTTTGTCTAGATGAAATTAAATTGTCTTCATTATACATTGACATTTTTTTCAATGGTTTATCAACCGTTGGAGGTTATTTAATGCCGAATCTATCCTTCTAGATGAACAGTTCTAGTACTATTCAACCCATAAATTGGATGATAAGGGGGTTCATACCTTTCCAAATGGTATTTGTCCGTAAGTGAACGCAATAGCGCGACTGGAGCTCGAACTCACTACGATTCCACAGTTCATCGCTTTAACCATGACACCTCGAGGACAACCACTGCCTTTTTTTTGCACTCTAAAGCACATTGTTATTGGATATATAGTATTCCTTTTTAATACATGTAATTTGCATACAATTGTATGGCTTCAAGTATGCCTATCCAGCACTAATAATTATGTTTTCAATACCGAATATCAATATTTACTCAAGTAATTCTTTGTCCACTCGGCTGGGGCTGTAGAAGACCCCCCCCCAAAGAATGTCCTGATATGACACTAAACAATCTGATGTTGAGGTTCCAGTGATGCTGGAGCTTTGGAGAAAGCGGAGCACCCCCTTCATTACCATCGCTCCCAGGTCCTCTCTGGCCCGGATTGGTAGCACCTGATAGGGCCTAATATATGGGTTAAATAGAACTAACTGCATACTAATGCTGAACTGAACTGTTTGAATTAGAACTGTTTGACCTAACAGAATAGCTTGAAATAGATATGTTTTTGACAATTAAACTGTGTACTTAGATTCAAACTGCGGGCTTATGCAAAACGGAATTGTTTGAAATGGAACTGTTTTTGACATTTAACTGTGTGTAAAAATCTGTACTAATGCTAAACTGAATTAGCTGAATTAGAACTGTTTGAATAAACTGTATAGCTTGAAATAGAAACGTTATAGACAATTAAACTGTGTACTCATGCTAAATTGAATTGTTTGAAATAGTACTATTTTCATAAAAATGGATTTGGCGTCAAATAACCTACAAACGTTGATATGCCATAAAAATCCAACCAACCAAACAACCAACCAACCAACCAACCTATCTATGGGTTAAATAGAACTAACTGCATACTTATGCTAAACTGAATTGTTTGAATTAGAACTGTTTGACTAAACTGAATTGCTAGAAATAGAAATGTTTTTTGAAAATTTAACTGTATACTTACATTTAAACTGAATTGTTTGAAATGGAACTGTTTTTGACATTGAAACTGTACTTGCACTAAACTGAATTGTTTAATATAGAACTGTTTTGACGTTTAACTGTGTGTAAATAAAATCTATACTTATACTAAACTGAATTAACTGAATTAGAGCTGTTTGAATAAAGTGAATAGCTTGAAAAAGAAATATTTTTGACACTTAAACTATGTACTTGTGCTCAACAGAACTGCTTGAAATAAAACTGTTTTTTAACATTTATACTGTACTTATACTGAATTGTTTGAATTAGAATCGTTTGACTAAACTGAATAGCTTGAAATAGAAATGTTTTTGACAAACTGTGTACTCATGCTAAACTGAATTGTTTGAAATAGAACTATTTGTATAAAAATAGATTTGGCATTAAATAACCCTACAAAAGGTTGATATATTATAAATCCAACCAACCAACCAACCAACCAACCAACCAACCGAATAATTCTTTATACCTAATAATAATCATTTCTTTGCAGAGAGTTATGATTTCAAGTAACTAATAATAATCCTTAGTAAACAATTATAGCCTTAAGTAACTATCATCATCATCATCATATCGTGCTGGCAGCACGGATATCCCTGACCCTCTTTCGCCACTCGTCCCTATCGTTCATCGCCCTAGGTAGGTCTTCAGGACAACAACCTGTATCCTCACATAGCTGCTGAATGTACGTTCGAGCTGGTCGTCCTGCTTTTGCGCGGCCGTGTGTGGGGGTCCATAAGAGTACATCTCTTATGAGTTCATCTCTGCTTCTCCAGCAATGTCCTGCATGTCTGGTTCGCCTAACTTGAATAGTTTTCGTGATAGGGGGCAGGTGGCCGTACAGTTGGTGTCTTGTTGGGTGTTGCCGCCAGGACTTGTTGAGGATTGCACGCAGCATTCTTGTGTAATTGCCATCTAGTTTCTTCTCCAGCCGTTTTGTTAGCGTCCATGTAGTGCATCCATGGCCTCAAGTATTTCTATCTTGTTTGCTTTATCTTTGGTAGGGCGGAGAGGTGGTAACATTGTAGAAGCTAATTTTTAGAATAAAGCAAAGACTTTTCTCTGCTCTGTGATGGACGGTTTGGAAATTCACTGAGATGGCCGGCTTGAATTAGTAAAACATCCATAAACATAGGAACCAAACTTTAAATGCTCGTTTGACCAGTTCTTTCGTTGCCAGGGATCAGTGATAATCATTACGAAATACCCAGAATGTTATACAAGCGGTAATAGGAAACTGAAATCGCTGGTGAATCATTGTATGAATATGTTTGGTTTCTTTGCTTTATGGCATATCAACCTTTGTAGGTTATTTAATGCCATCCTTCTTGAAGAACAGTAGTGGTGCCTTTTAACCCATAGCTTGGAGAATAAGGGGGTTCATACCCTCCTAAGGGTATTTGTCCGAAAGTGAACGTAATAGCGCAAATGGGGGTCGAGTTCGCTTACTACGGTTCTGCAGTCCTTCGCTTTAACCATTACACCACGAGGACCCCCTCCCCGCATGGTGTGAATAAGAACATTAAATTCTTGTTTCATGATAAATTACTTGATAATTTACAAAGATACTATGAAGCATCATGAAGGCATCAGTTGTGCCCATCTTTACTGGCAATCTCGGAACAATTCCGGAATTTGTGAAGACGTCGGAAAAATTGGTAATTCGAGAAAAAATCCAAACTCTATGGATGATAATGTTACTAAAATTAGAATACTATAGAAAAACACTCGAATACTTAAGAGACTTGCTCACACTTAATTTCAAGTGAAACTCTCTAGGTAGAACCGTTGTGAAATTACCACAAACAATAAGGAAATTATATGAACGTCTTTTGGTTGTACCAAGCAAATAAATGATACAACCACAAACCAGAAAGTGTTCAGGAAAAAAATTGAGTAAGATTCTTTAGGATTTTGAGATTTAAGTCATAAATTTTATCATAAACAAAATTTTGGGGCTGACGAATAATAAATGAATTCATCATTCCAGCACAGTACATCTTGTACACAGAAGAAGATAAACCTAATGACACACACACACACACACACACACACACACACACACACACACACATATATATATATATATGGGGGGTGCGCGTGTGTGTATGTGCATCATATTCCACCAAGGGGTAAAGTCTTCATATGACTCCCTCATTTTTGTACGGAGTCTTAACACCTTTTTAAAAAATGGTGGGTTTGCCTTACTCCTATTTCGTTCGTCACTTCCGCTTGCTTTTTAAACAAACCAATTCAAGCGTGAATTACAAAAGTTTGTCTAAGGGTCGAAACAGCAGGGCACCAACGAATAGCTTAAAATCTTTCTTGGCAAGAACACTATAAAAACAGTGAGGAATAGAAAGAAAACTTGTAGGTAAAAATATATAAATATGAAAACGTAAGAATTAATTTAAAAATAAAAAGGAAAAAAAAAGCAGATCTTTGCATGATGGATATTAAAAAACACAAAAAACAAAAATAAAACAGGAAAAGCAAAACAAAACCGAAATGAACGAAGTAAAATATTGGGCGAGAAAATACCAGAACTCCTGGACATCCTCTATTGATATTTATTTAGCTGGACTTAGTTTGACTCAAGGTCACAAGTATAGAGCACCTTATTAAAATGAAATTCACGATACAAGATTAATTGGTGGCGCTTGTGGTGCGATTGTTTTCGAATGAATTGGATTCGGCTACACGAGTTCATATCCTGGACGAGGCTGTTTGTATTTTTCATGGCACTAATAACTCTTGGAAAAGGTGTGAATACAACAACACTCTCTCCAACTATAGATAAACAGTAGAGACAGACTGGGTTCGTAAGCCTTGGTTAGCCAACCAGTTTAGGAGAGGAAAAATTATTAATACAAACTAGTTGCACTTTGTTTAAAAGTAACCTTGGTTCACATCCTGCTCATGGCGGTGTAAATACATACGAGAGTAATCGTCTGCGAGATAAGTCTGCTATTCAATTTCTCACGGCTTCACCTAAGGTTAGCTCAGGCTGGCAAAATACACCAGCATTAGTGCACATTGTGAGGATCGAAATCACAACATTATCGAATTTGCAAGCGAAACATGCTTATTAACCTTTAAGGTTGGTGCTCAGTGCATCTTTTATAACTTTGAAAATTCTTATTAAAATCAATTTACAAAAATATAGACAAGTATAATATTGCTGGCTACGGTCATTATTCACTATTTGCAGGGTAGGGTCATTTGTTGAAGAGGATTGTTTAATCACATGTCGTAAGTGTTGTATACTCATAATACAATTGTACGTATACATATACAAATATATGCGGAAACATAGTCAACAATAATGACGAACTTCAATGAACGAACGAATACACTTCTTTATAAAGATATAATCTCTCACACTTTATTCTCGAAAGGGTGATGTTTCTTGTGTGTGAGAGATGAGCTGGAGACGGGGACAGATTGCTACATTGACCCCAAGTTCTTCTGGCCATTTCAGCACTTCTTTTTTATCTTGGCTGGGTTGCTCAACCGTGGGTCACTGAGGGCCCAAAGCCCTCTGTCTGCCGCTGGCTCTCACTCGAACATCTTGTCTCCAACTCACTCAAGCCGTCTGTACCCTGGTTATATCATTGTTTAATGTTCACTTGCTTCCGCTGTTCTTCCGCTTATTTACACAGGTGCATCTCTTGATTGACAGCTCGGTCGAGGGTCAATATATAAATATGTTCCTAGCTCCAATTGACTGGCTGCCCACACCCGAGTCTCACAGGTAATCCCCGCCACTCGACTACACATTGGAAAAAGAAAGCTGATCGGGTTAACATCAAACTAGTCCTTACGCTTAATGCCTATACTACACCGAACTCATTTGCACCGTTTACCTTTTTTATTCCTTCCGGCACATGGGTGTGCCAAAAGTTGAACTGGCCGTTAAAATTCACGCAACACAGGTTTGGCGTTAGAAGACAAGCAATGGCCAGTCGGGTCAACAGTTGGTTGCCAATAGGATCTTATTTGCCTTCAATATCATATGTCACGTGGTGTCCCACTGAGAAGATAGAAATAAGGTCACTACTATTCCCCGTGCGTGAGTTAACAGTAGCAAGCCGTCAAAGTAAAGAATGTGGGTCAGAGTGGAGACCAACAGATGTTGGTACTTTGTGACCTCACTCGAGTCGCCTGACACGGGAAGGAAGAAGGTAGAAGCCAAATGATTGGCTGGAACCCTAAAACGGAAGTGGCACCTTCTTCCCGTCAGCGAAAAAAGGAAAAGAGAAAATTAGTTGTTGGACAGGGTTCGTGGCGGACGGAACTAAAGCCAAGAGCTCCGGGTAAAAGAAGAGCCCGTAAAAGAAGAAAGATTCTCCACAGGAATCCATCGAAATAAGATAAGTAAACTTTGGGACTGTTTCTCCTTATACCCAATTTTATATACCCTCTCTCTCTCTCAATTTGAAGAAAGACTGAAAACAAAAGAAAAGAAAAGAAGAAAGACATTTGTGTTCATGCACTATTCATTTACAATATATTTGATACGTTGAAAGTGTATATCTGTGTGTAGTAAAAAGGGCTGATATATTTTAATGTTCCCACGTGCTTGAAGTTGTTATTTGTAGCGTCTGCTACGAATTTGTTATTTTCATGTTTCTTTTCCAACTTCACGTCGCCTTATGTTATCTTGCTTAAAATTGTCCAATAAATTCCTTTAAAATATCACACGGGAAACCGGAATTGCCGACTACTATAACGAATATTATTACGTCTAAACCTAGAGGTCCATATCTTCCATTGTTCTAGGGGAGGAAGACTAGCGGCCTTGGTGGGTGTGTGTATAGTGAGGAATTTGGAACCCCTTGCCAGCGGCGGTCAGTCTAGCCATATATTAATCCCCCACATAATATGCCAGTTCTTATGTGCCCGAGAAAAAAAACTCTGAACGAGGACTTATTCTACGAGGGATCAAGTACCAGTCTGCCCCGTCTTCACACGTGCGAAAATAAAGTCCCATTTTGTGATTTTAGTAAATTTCTCGCATCATGCATAAAAGAAAATTAGATTTCTGCTTTAATTTCAAAGATGAGAAATTATCGTCACTAGCATGAGGAAATTTCAAAGAGTTTTAGAAACTTAGATTACTCTCATATATATATATATATATATATTTCTGTAATCACAAGAAGAATTTGGCTTGTTATTTACTAAGCTTCTGACAGTATCTTTTGTTATTAAGAGATCACTTATCTCAAAACTAAACGGGCTCACTACTGCATAACTTCAGCGATCAGGCGGGAACCGGAGATTTAGGCTTCGGTAGACCGGGGTTCAATCTCAGGTCGAATCTTACCAAAGACTCAAAAAATGTTATTTGATGCCGCCTTGCTTAACACTCATCATTATAAGGTACGGATCTAGGATAAAGTGGGACAATCAAGCAAAAGTAGTTGCGCCCTCTACACCTCTATGTAGTAACTAATGAAAAGGAAGCCTTCATGTCGTCCTTGATTACAGTTGCCAACGTTTTACTTTATATTCATATAAAATTAAAAAAACAAACATTTAAATTAACAAGCAAAGTGAATAAATAAGTTAAAGTCTGAAAGAAATAAAGGACGAAGAAAGGAAAGAAAGAAACAAGCGAGAAAGAAAATTTTGGTTGGTTGGTTTTGTTTTACGACGTATTAACCCTTTTCGGATAATTTAACGCAGAATTAAATTTCAAACAATTCAGTTTAGCATAAGTAGAGAGTTGAGTTCTATTTAACATCAGTTCTATTTCAAACAATTCAGTTTAGCATAGTTCTATTTAACATCAGTTCTATTTGAAACAATTCAATTTAGCATAAGTAGAGAGTTTAGTTCTATTTAACATCAGTTCTATTTCAAACAATTCAATTTAGCACAAGTAGAGAGTTGAGTTCTATTTAACATCAGTTCTATTTGAAACAATTCAGTTTAGCATAAGTAGAGAGTTTTGTTCTATTTAACATCAGTTCTATTTGAAACAATTCAATTTAGCATAAGTAGAGAGTTTAGTTCTATTTAACATCAGTTCTATTTCAAACAATTCAATTTAGCATAAGTAGAGAGTTTAGTTCTATTCAACATCAGTTCTCTTTGAAACAATTCAGTTTAGCATAAGTAGAGAGTTGAGTTCTATTTAACATCAGTTCTATTTCAAACAATTCAATTTAGCATAAGTAGAGAGTTTAGTTCTATTTAACATCAGTTCAGCATAAGTAGAGAGTTTAGTTCTATTTAACATCAGTTCTATTTCAAACAATTCAATTTAGCATAAGTAGAGAGTTTAGTGCTATTTAACATCAGTTCTATTTCAAACAATTCAATTTAGCATAAGTACGCAGTTTAAATGTCATTAGAGTCCTATTTCTAGCAATTCAGTTTAGTAAAAATTTGGTTTGGTTTGGTTCGGTTTTTATGGCATATCAACCATTTTAGGTTTTTTAATGCCAAATCAATTTTATACATATAAACAGTTGTATTTCAAACAGTATAGTTAAGCATAAGTACAGTTTTTGTTTACATTCCGTAACATGTAAAAATAGTTCTATTTCAAACAATTCAGTTTAATATAAGTACATAGTTTAAGTGTCAAAAACAATTCTTCGTAAGTTTGTTTTATGTCATATAAGGTTATAATTTTGCCCACAATTAATTGGTTTTTAGTATTGTAGTTATTGATTATTTCTTCAAGATTAAGCCTGGCAACAATGCGGTCTGTGTCACTATCCATAGTTTCGATACTCTAGGTTCTTTGGAGAATTGCACTGTTTGATTCTTATAGGCAACTTTGTTCTTGAAGTTATTTTGAATGTGCTTCCTGGTCTACCATTGTTCCCTTTGGTGTTCATCTGTATTTTCCCAGCTTGGCTAATTGGAGCTTGTGAATTTTGTTTAAGTTGTTCAGGTATTATTCGAGACAAGTTTTTCGTCTGTTTTTAATGCTTTTTGGTGGACGGATTGGGGACTTATGTAATGGCCGTTTTGTTTGAGATTTTGCACTTTTAGGAGTAGTTCGTGTTGGAGTGATAGATCCAGCGTGTGTTTTGTTTGGACTACAACATTGGATCTCTCCCTATTCCAAAATTGTTGCTGAGCTGGTGCTTGGTAAAACTCGACCGGGTGTAGTTTTTTCAGGTGCTACTGAAACGTTGGCCAATCATTCGCTTCCCACTGGATCAATTTCTCCACGAGTGTTCTATATTTGTTGTCTTGATTGGTTGTATCTGCCCCCCGTGCAATAGTGGCGCAGCAGTTTTCTCCCATGTAGCTCTCTACAAGTTTCCTTGCTTCCAGGAAGGACACATTCCTCTTATGTTTCACTTCAAGTATTTCCTTTTCTTTTTTGTAAGCCGGATGATCTTGTCGGCAATTTGCATATCTTATTTCTTTCAAGCAATCTTTCTCCACATGATCCGGGTCCTTTTCACCCCGTTTTGCACATGTCTGTTGTCCTCTACAGGCTTCCTTGTGGTATCCATATTTTTGGCATTTGAAGCATCTCAGGGGCGCCGGGACGTACTGTCCAACTCTCTCAAGCCAATAGCCGATCTTCTCCTCCTTGGGAGTACGGGGCTGATTAAATTCCAGGATGTAATTGTTAATCTGGATTCGTTCTTCGCCTTTTCTGATGGAGATTCTTCTTATATTTGTAATTCCCTGTTTTCCCAGGGCTGATGCTATCTCTTCTTCTGTAGCAAATGCCTACTCCCTACTACCGATAACTCCTTTGGAAGTGTTGAGTTTCTCATGCTCTGCATTTCGTCGTATGAAATTTTCCTTTTTAATATGTTTTCTGTCAGCTTCCGGCAGTCCACCTCGACTAGCAAGTTGCTTCTTTCTTTTCTTAACAGTTTTCGGAGTAGCCCTTGCAGAAATAACTTTTTTATGGGGGAAGGCGAGAATTTGACGAGGCTGACCTCTTCCAAAGATTCAATAACAAGTAATCTAGGAAAGACTGCTGCCTCATTATTCGAGTCTGATTCTGAGAGGTTTCGTTTAGTCTTTTTTTATTTGAAGATGCCATATATGCTGTATATTTTTTAATGGCACTGCGCTCCACCACCCACGCCGGAGTCCAACTTGTGCTGGGAATGTACCAAGGTTGAAACCCATTCGCCTTGGTTGAGACTGGGTAACACGACCAGTACTTTCGAGCTGAGGGTAGGTTTCCGAGCCGTTGCCTATTTCAGGTTTTCAGCACTGGTCAAATTCCTATTTTCTCAACGCAATTGACTCTTAGCCACCGCCATCTAGCTCCTAACAGATAAGGGTTGGAAATTTGCTGCAAGTGCAGATTTAAAATTACGGTCGGGATAAAACATATTGGTGACATGACCAGCCGCTTGATCGGATCGGGCCTATCCGACCGCCTGTCAGACTAAGTAAGGGTCAAAGTGGTGTTTTGTAAATCATTGAACACTCTGTTGCCGGATCAATGACTGCTCAACCACCAGGATTCTGTCCTAGGGCCTTACGGTTTGCCATCCACGGCCAACAGGTGGTCCCATTAGAGGGAATCTCACCCCTCTGCAGAAGTGCAGTCGGCGTATTCTACAACCCCAGCCGACAGGGCGTTAGTAAAAGTTAAGTTTAGTTCTATTTGACCCATAGATAGGACCCTATCAGGTACTATTACTTCATTGCGTGGGGTGGGGTCTTACTCCTCTGCAGAAAAGCAGTCGGTGGATTCATCCCCAGCAGACTGGACAAAAGAAAGAAAAGTATGAAGATGTATTAAGGCAAAAAAGAAGAGAGGTATTTAGAAAGAAAGCAAGAAAGAAAAAAAAAGAGTATGCAATATTAAGTCATGATCGTTGAGAGCCTTTAGCGACAGATACTTGTCAGTTACAGCTCATTGGCCTAGTGGCTAGAGTGTTCGCCAATGGTCCGGGAGACCGGGGTTCAATCCCAGGTCACGTCATACCAAAGACTTTAAAAATGGTACTTTATAACTCCTTGCTTAACATTCAGCAATATAAGATACGTATCAAGGATAAAGTGGAGCAATCCAGGGAAAGGAGTAGCGCTCTCCCCTACCCCTCGGTGTAGTAGCTATTGAAAAGGGAGCCTTCTGGTCGCCTTTGACTATGGTCGCCTTTGACTATGGTCGCCAACTTTACTTTTACTTAGGTCAATGATACCCTATATCAAATCTTCCAAGTTAATTATTCCTTGTGATATCACTTCTTATCATTTGGGCTTTTACTTGATAAAATCATGAAGCTTTGTCTCAGAAATTCAGGCAACTAACATCACTTCTTATTTTTCAACTGAAACAAAATGTTTTATTTTAATTGCCTGATACGAGGATTGAACACGTGACCACCAGTCAACGAGTTTCATTTGCTCAACGTTTTTATCCTGAGAAATAATCAGGTAGTGAGACTTTGGAACCTTAAATTAATACTTCTTTCTTTGTTGTGTAAAGCAAGAGGGTATCAAGTACCATTTTTAAAGTCTTTGGTATGACGTGACCTGTTTGAACCCAGGTTTTCCGAACCATTGGCGAACACTCTACCCACTAGGCCAATGAGCATGAAACACAATCTATTTCTGTAGATTGAATCAAGATTCCTGCTGTAAAAAAATTAGCGAATCCAAATAATACGTGAAGTCCGAAGGGCACCAGGACTGAAACATAGTAACAATAACAGCCAAGTAGTCATCATAGATCAATCTCCAGGGGTGTTTTTAGAAAAAAATATAATCATTTCGTAATCTAATAACTCGATTGAATATGATTGAAGTAGCCTTATATGATAAACAGAGAGAGGGAGAGAGAGAGAGAGAGAGAGAGAGAGAGAGAGAGAGAGAGAGAGAGAGAAATATTGTTTGGATTCCATGGCATATCAACCATTAAAGGTTATTTCATGCCAAATCATCTTTATTCACATAAATAAAAAATATACGATTTGTAAACACATTGTGTTGATGACATTTAAACAAGCCTGAGCACATCATTTTTTGCACTCAAATGGTTAAGTATTTCAATCAAACACAAATAATTCTATTAACTATTAATCATTTATTTGCATACAGTTAAATGGTTTCAATTGCTATCTCACCTGAATAATTCTATTCAACATTAATCATTTATTTGCTGACAGTGAAGTGGTTACAAGTATTGCTATTTAAAACTAATTCTATTGAACACAATTCATTCATTTGCACACAGTCAAATGGTTCCAAGCATTGCTATATATCACTAAAAATTCAGTAAGACAGTCATTTGTTTATACACTTTATACAAATAGCTCTATTTCTAACAATTCAATTCAACATTAGTCTTTTGCACAAAGTTTAAATGTGAAACTTCTATTTGACCCCTATATAAGATCCTATCAGTTGCTATCACTCCGGGCTAGACTGGATCTGGGAGTAATGGCAATGAAGGAGTACCCCACATTCCCCAAGCTCCAGAACTGAATTACCCAGACGGCTGGGACTGTAGAATAAACCGACTGCATCTCTGCAGAGGGGTAAAACCCCCTAACGAATGTCCTGGATATGATACTAAACAATCAGATGGTGAGGTTCCTGTAATGCAGGAGCTTTGGGGAATGCGGTGTACCCCTTGATTGCCATCGCTCCCAGGTCCACTCTGAGAAGGGTCCTATCTATGGGTCAAATAGAACTAAACTGCGTACTTATGCTAAACTGAATTGCTCGAAATAAAACTGTTTTGACATTGAAACTGTAGTTATGTTCAACTGAATTTTTGAATTTGAACTGTTTGACTAAACTGAATAGCTTGAAATAGAAATGCTTTTGACAATTAAACTGTATACTCATGGTAAACTGAATTGTTTGAAATAGAACTGATTATTTGTATATGGATTTGGCGTTGAACAACCAACCATCCGGGACTGGAGCCTCTTCATCAAATTGTTTAGTGTCACATCTAAGACACTCATTGGTGGGGGAGTCTTACCCCTCTGCAGAGATGCAGGCGGCATATTGTTTACCGAGAGTAAGTGAGTGAGAGGGAGAGAGAAATGATAAAAATAAATCTGTTTTGTGAAATAATTCATTTTATCCACTAGAAATATTTATCAACACCAATTCGTTCTTTGTCAATATAAGTTAATTCATTGTTGAAAATAAATCACAGAAATAAAGCAGTATCCACTGAATACATCAGATCAAATTTTATCTTACAAGTTGGATTTTGGTCTGATGTATTCAACGGTGTTTATAGGTGTAAAAATTATCAGGAAGTTCTCATTTCTACAGAGTGTAAATAAAACTGATATCAATAGGGACGGAAATGCATATCAATACAAAAGAACAAATAAAGGCTAATTCGTATAAGAAAGCAGCCTTGTCGACTGGGACTGTAGAATACACCGACTGCATCTCTGCAGAGAAGTAAAACCCCTCCCCAATGAGTGACCTAGATATGACACAAATCCATTTGATAATAAGGTTAGGCAGGCCTAAAACAGTGCATTCCAAGGCTGTGTTCAAATCCATAGAGGTATATCTTATGATAAGTCCACAGAGAGTATCAGACAAGCTCAGCATCACACTGTCCTGTGTTTTTCGTCACCTTCATGGTCGCGGCAAAAGCTTCTGAAGACACCAAATTGTGCCTCTTATTACCAAAATATGGCAAAATCTTTAGACTCACCCAAGTTGATTAATGCAAAAGCCTTTATTTTATTCTTTTTTTTTTCTGTTTAGTAAACCTTCATTTAAATTCATAACATTATTATTTTGTCATGAAATTATTTTCCCTAGTTTTCTAAAACCTTACTAACTGTTTCAGTTGGGAAAGATTCTAATTTGCATAAACTTTGATATCTTCACGCTGTTAGAACCGTTGAAAAGTAAGGAATCTTCCTCTGAGCAAAAGAAGGAAATTGGAAAATGACAGTCCTGGAGAATACCTTAAGGATTTCCCGTTTCGGTTCCATAATTATAAGCTGCTTCATGTTTACAGTCCGTGCTAAAGGATTGTAATGCAAAAATAATAGGTAAATAAATGAATGTTTGACTTGCTTGTTTAGAAAAAAAAAGATGCGTTCGTTTCTAATACATCACCTTATAAGTAAAGTAAAGTAAGCGACCTTAGTCGAGGGCGACCAGAAGGCTCCCTTTTCAATTGCTACGACAATGAGGTGTAGGAGAGGGCGCTACTCCATTCCCTGGATTATTCCACGTCACCCTTGATCCTTACCTTATAATGCTGAGTGTTAAGCAAGGTGACATCAAGTACCATTTTTTGAGTCTTTGGTATGACTCAACCTGGGATTGAATTTCGGTCTCCCGAACCATTGGCGAACACTGTACTCTTTAGGCTAATGGCCCGGACATCACCTAATAACCTTGTCCATTTTCCAGCTTTTCTGCATTCCAGCTGTTACGAAGATATCTTGAATTTAGCAAATTATGAATTATGAGTTTGTAACAAAATGTAGCTAATATGTAAAATACAGCTTGGCTGACAATATGGGACGAGGTTAAAATTCCACGGTGCAGTCACAAAGTGATGCACCGGAAGAGGATGACCAGTGAACTGCATGACAGTTATTTCCGCTCGACGATGATCAAACCTGTAAATCCAAAGAGGGCGGAAGTTGCACGTTTCGTTGGCCAGTTATGGAAGGAGATTGCTTGGGCGAAGAAGCGTGGAGTTTGATGGTGATATAAGGTCAACGATTTTGAACTGAAGGTAGTGAAATTCCGCTGTTTAGGCGAGCTTGTCCCATCGTTACCCCGTGTGCGTTTTCTCGGCCATCGTCTAACTTACACCGAAGTGTCCAGGCCTCATAGACGAACGATTCGAATACCTCTCCTGATTGCTCCTACTTCACACAAGCGTCCGTCGAGAAAATATATATTTTTATATATATTACGTGTTGTTTGTTTGGCCAGAGCGAAACGTAACAAATATTGTAGCGGAGAAGTCTTCCAGGTATTGTGATAAAATGTAAATGCTGAGATGATTTATTAAGCATAACAAGCAAACAATAAAATAAATAAGAAGAGGTTGGGTTGAATAGATATTATCTTTTTTTTTATTTTGGCAATAAACATTAATTTAAAAATCATGTTTTTGTGTGGGTATTAATTTTTGTATGTGTACAGTGTATGTAGATGTTTTAAGTATTCAGATCCACGAGATTTTGGCAATAAAACAGAGAAAAGTTATTTTTGGAAGTGACGATATATGTGGGTCTTTTTCTATTTTTAGATTTGATGAAACAACTAGGGTAGGGATCTGTACATTGCCATTTATACTAAAGCACTTCATTAAAATTATTTTGAATTCACTTGAATTCTATTAGATATATATTGTTCTCAATATCTGCTTCAATATTTAAGTCACATAACACACACATACACAAACTCACATATATGTATGAGTGTGGGTGAGTGAGTGAGAGAGAGAGAGAGAGAGAGAGAGTATAATGATGATCTTTTAGGTAATGTTATATAATTGAGACAATCTATCTATCTATCTATGTTCTTGGAGACCCCCGTATGGATGGCTCTCCTCTATGGAAGGAGAAAGTAGCCCTAAGCATGGGAGCATGCCCTTAACCCTTTACCCAATTTTATTTGCTTTTTGCACGAATTAATCATCCCTGATTGATTTTAAGCCAAAAACTTCAAGACATTCGGGAGGTGGGTATAGGAGGCTTGTTTCCTAATATATTTAAAACACTCTTTAAGATCATACCCCAAGTTTTATCAAGATTGGCTCATTTGCCTACCATCTATAGGTAAGCGAATGATGTGTGTGTGTGTGTGTATGAGTGTGTGTGTGTGTGTGTGTGTGTGTGACGTATTTTATATATCAGTCTATTAATACGATTAATTTATTAATAGAGCTATAGCATTGTATTTTTTGGAAAAATATGTATACGAGGGCCATTCTTGTCTAAGAAGTTAGTAATAAGAAGCGCTGTTTACAGTTGGACCTTTTACTAGGAAATCAGTAATGATGGATCCTTTCAAATCCCAGAAGACTGTCAGTATAACCTTTTTTTACTATAAATTTTTCATTACCGGAGAGACAGTGGTTTTCACTTCATTGTCTGTCTTTTAAACTCAGACTCGTTTTGTCAAACTCATGTTTAACCCATTTGTAGACATTTTTTTTACTAAAACATGCTTCTGTATAATCATTACACTTTATTCTGTAAATTTCACTTGATTTGCTCTTCTCAATCAAAAAAAGAATTGATGACATACTTTTGTTCAAGCTTAGAGAACTTTAATTGATTTGTGGTTATTTTGAATTACCTCATAGGAAATCATTTTGCAAGGTCAAACTAATCTTTGCTCTGAACTAATTCCAAAGAATGCCGAGTTTTCATCTTGGAAAAAGTTCTGTAAAAAATTATTTTGTTTTTTTAAAAAAATTCCCCTTATCCATTAAAAAACCCATGTCAGCCATATCTGCTGTTATGGAGCTATATAGGGATTCTTGATTGATCGATGGATTGGTTGATTTTAACGGCATAAATAAATCCATGTAGGGTTATTTTATGCGTAGACGTTAGGGAATTGTGTACATTGTGTATTTGTATTCAGATTTTCGTGTAGTTGTTTTATGAGAGTTATTGCACGCTTAGATGATAGCAAATATTCTTATTTTAATACAAATAATTTGCATACAGTTGTATAGATTCAAGTATTTCTATCTAATACCAACACTTTTCTAACATATCTATCCCATAGGTGCCCGTGGTGTAATGGTTATCGTCGTTGGAAATGGACATGACAACACGAGTTCAAATCCTGGACCAGGCTAATTGCATTTCATATAGCACTAATACCCTTGGGAAAGGTATGAATCCAATTATTCTCCTTCCAGCTACGGGTAAATAGTAGGACAGACTAGGTTCTTCAGCCTTGGTTAGTCTAGGAGAAGGAAAACTCTGAATTCAAACCTGTTAAACTCCGCTTAAAAATTGACCTTGTGTCATATCCTGCCTGAGCGGAGGGGTTGGTAAATATGCATATCTATCCCATAGATGGGACCCCAATAGGCAATACTAATTCTAGTTAGGGTGAACCCGGGAGTAATGACAATAAAGAGGTACTTCTCACTCCGCTGGTGACCGTAGTCGAGGGCGACCAGAAGGCTCCCTTTTCAATAGCTACAACACCAAGGTGAAGGAGAGGGCGCTACTCCTTTCCCTGGATTGCTCCACTTTACCCTTGATACGTGCCTTATATTGCGGAGTGTTAAGCAAGGAGGTATCAAGTACCATTTTAAAAGTCTTTGGTATGACTCGACCTGGGATTGAACCTTGGTTTCCCGGCGAACACTCTACTCACTTGGTCTAGTGGGTAGTTAAGCTTCATGGAATAATCTCCTCAGCAAATAAGAAAAAAAAAAAAACGACGGTATTTACTGTATCATGATTATCCAGAAATAATAAACCTCACTAAGGACGCTCAGTGAGGATCAAATTCACGGAAACGAAACGGCAACCTTACTTGCTATTACTTTACTAAAATCCACCCCCAGGTTTTAATAATGTTCGCTTAGTCTAGCACAAGGTTACTCGTGTAGAACACCCAATGAGAATTGCGATCTCTACAATAATAATTATCTGGGAGACTAAGTTTACTCCAAATTGCTAAATGGCAATATGTCACTAATATAGAGCATTCAGTGAGGATCACACTCACTACTGTTTAATGTTCCTTTTTCGTTTTAAAAGCATTGCTTTACACTTGAAAGCTCAAAGAGTGTCGGTATTTACTAGGGTTAGCTTAATCTAGCACAAGCACATAAATATAGAGCTCTCATTGCAATAGTAATGATCTATGCAACTATGCTTGCTCCCTACTATCGTACGGCTTCGTCTGTCGTAAATCACAAGTGTTGATCGTACTCACTAGGATTACAAACATCGTATGTAATGTCATTTTCTGATGTTTATGTAATGGTATTATTTTTCGTTAATAGCCCGGGAGACCGGGGTTCAATCCCAGCTCGAGTCATATCGAAGACTCGAAAATGGTACTTGATATCTCATTGCTCAATACTCAGCGTTATAAGGTACGTATCAAGGGTAAAGTGGAGCAATCCAGGGAAAGGAGTAATGCTCTTTTCTACACATCGGTATAGTTGCTATTGAAAAGGGAGCCTTCGGGTCACCTTCGATTACGGTCGCCAACTTTACTGTGTTCTGGGTATGACACTAAACAGCTTATTTTGCAATGACTTCTCGGCCACTATCAATCTGGAGGTTTTATAGACAACTGGGATTAAGGGTTATTTTCATCTGAGATAAGCATTGAGAAAGTTTCTGTTTTGAGTTTTTAGAGTCGGATTTATCGGGTACTGCAGAGCGAATGTGTGTTTCTGTATTTAACGTTTTAGAAGCTCTTCTTTACGAACTTCTGTATCTTCCTTAGAAAAGACTTTCCTCCAGTTTATGAAATACAATTTGGAAACTCACGGAGAAGGCCAGCTGAAATAATTATCCTGTCATTAAACGTGGGAACTAAACTGTAACAACGTATTTTTGTTCACCTTCGTCTCAATAACCTTTTCAAAGACCCACAATGTAACAATAGTCTTCTTGACTAGCTTACTAACCACTGTTCCACGGCAAAGCGGTTCCAAAATACTGGTCTTTGTATTCTGTTCTAGTTTAATGTTTCTTAGGTAAAGGAGAGCAAAATTTTTTCCTTCAATCAAGTGGTGTCATTCAGTGCTTGAAAACACACGCTGAATGTCGCATATCGGTGTCTGTCGGGTGGTAGCAGAGTGGATGTCGTGTGTTTGTTTATGCCTACGTACCGAGATAAGTGTGTTTTTAAATTCGTTAGCGGATAATCGACCGCGGAAGAAGAAGAAGAAGAAGAAGAAGAAGAAGAAGAAGAAGAAGAAGAAGAAGAAGAAGAAGAAGAAGAAGACTACTGTATAAGATTCTGAGAAGGAAGGATGTGTGATGATTGAAATAGAAATTTGAAATGTTCGGTTGGAAAAGCGTTCTAGTGGTGGATTTGGTGGTAGTGGGAGAGAGTAGAAGAGGAAAGAAAGAAAGAAAGAAAGAATAAATGAATGCTTTCGTTTGAAATATGCATGTAGAATGGCGCAAGAGTGAGTGAAACATAAAGAAAAGGAGGGGTAGAAAGCTAGAAAGAGAGAGACAGAGAGAGAGACAGAGAGAGACAGAGAGAGACAGAGACAGAGACAGAGAAAGCAGGAGGGGATGAAAAGAATGAGGGAAATAGAAGTAAAAAAACAAAGAGAGCGATACGGAAACAGAAAGAAAAGTTAGGAGACAAAAGTTACAAAACTCAGATTAGTCTGGCATAAGGCTACAAGTGTGAGACAGTGAGTGATGGTTAAAATCACAAACTTTGTAAATATAAGTCTACGGTTGATACCCAAACGTGTATAATAATAATAATAATAAGCAAGCTAGCACAAAAAAGTGCAAAACTGGGCATGACTCGATGGGAAGGGTGATCCCCTTGGTATGGTGCAATTAAATGTTATATGTACAAACTAGATTCGGTTCTAGAGAATGAGTCGTGTAAAATTCTTTGGAATTTTGAAATGCAAACAGAATCCTGGCCAGAAAGCCAAACGTAGAATCAATTAAAAAGAAAAAAGAACCATCTAGAGGGTTTTGCCGTTCCGGCAGATCTAAGCGTAAAAATAAAAGAAAGTGAAAAGGTAAACAAATTCTTGGACCCTACTAGAGAACTAAAAAAGCTGTGGAACATGAGAATAATGGTGATATCAATTGTTGTTGGTGCGTTTTGAACGGTCCTCAACGGCTTGGAAAATGACTGAAGAAATGGAAAATCAGGTGAAGAATCGATACCATCCAGACCTCGGCATGGTTCAGACCAGCTAGAATTCTGAGAAGAGTCCTGGAGACCTGAGGAGAATTATTAATTCTCGTGAAAGACCACCAGCTAACTCTGGCGTGAAAAAGTCACAAGGAGTAAAAAAATTATTGTAATAAGAATAATAATAAATCAAGTCAAGATTAGAACGCTCGGAGAAAAGGAAACCTACAAATAATCGCACATCTTGGAGCCTGACACCATCAAACAAGTGGAGATGAAAGAAAAAAAATAAGAAAGAATATCTCAGGAGAATCAGAAAGCTACTCAAGACAAAACTATGTTGCAGAAACCTTATCAAAGGAATAAATACCTGGGCTGTATCCCTCGTTAGATATTCGGGACCATTTTTGAAGTGGCATAGAGAAGAACTTGGACCAAAGAACAAGAAAACTAATGACCATGCATAAGGAATTACATCCCAGAGATGACGTTGACAGACTATATGTATCAAGAAAGGATGGGGGAAGAGGACTTGCCAGCACTGAAGACAGCATTGGCGCATCGATACAACGGCTTTATAAAACTAAGGGTGTTCTGGGTATGGCGCTAAACAGCATCTGATGGTGAAACTCTACTTTTGGAGATTTCTGTAGCATAGAGTGGTCTTTTATTGCCATTACTTCCAGGTCTACTCTGACCTAGAGTGGTATAACCAGTTTAGTTCCTATGTCCAGGTCAAATTAAAAAAAATATTTCTATTAGATAGGAACACTTGAGATCATTACATATCCTAAGAACACCAAGGTAAAAACCTATGATTATTCCTTTTTATTTTGGTCTTATAAAGTGAGATGGTCATTTTTAGTGGATTTATGATGAACTTTATATTCAAATTTATAATTATTATTCATTAGTAAAATGTCAAAAAAAAGAAAAAAAAAGAAAAGTATTTTTATTTTCAAGTTCATAAGTAAAATCACTGGTAGGTTCAATATTGTTTCATTTGTTTCTTTGTTTAGGTTTTATGGCATATCAACCTTTGTAAGTTATTTAATGCAAAATACATTTTCATACAAATAAACGGTTTTATTTCAAACAATTCAGTTTATCTTAAGTACCAAGTTTAATTGTCAAAAACAGTTCTATTTCAAGCAATTCAGTTTAGCATAAGTACGCACTTTAAATATCAAAACAGTCCTATTTCAAACAGTTCAGTTTTTGCATAAGTACACAGTTTACTACTATTTTACTCATAGATAGGACCCTATCAATTGCTACTATTCCGGGCCAGAGTGGACTTGGGAGCGACGGCAGTGAAGGGGTATTAGGCATCCCCTAAAACTCCAGCATTACTCGAACCTCACCATCAGGTTGCTTAGTGTCATATTCAGGACACTCGTTGGTGGGGTTTTATCCCTCTGCAGATAAGCAGTCGATGTATTCTACAGTCCCTGCCGACTGGGCAAGTATTGTTTAGTCCATCCGTAATTTTTGTTTAGTCATTATTCCTAGGATATATAAATATTATATCATCTATGTAACAGACATATTTAGAATCTTTGGGTATTGTAAATATAAAGGTAGCAGATTTTGCACCACAAAACCTTTTAATGATGAATTTGACTATATAGAAAAATGTTTCATGCAAATTCAATATCCTAAATCTTTCATGTAACATGCCAAAAATAAAAACTCCTAAAATTACCAAACGTGAATATTCTCCATAAATTTTAAACAATAATTTTCCGAATAATTAAACATTGAGTCAAATGTTTGATTTTGCCCAGTCAGCTGGGGCTGTAGAATACACTGACTGCACCTCTGTAGAGGGGTAAGCCCCCACCCCAACGAGTGTCCTGATATGACACTAAACAATCTGATGGTGAGGTCCCAGCAGTGCTGGAGCTTTGGGGAATGCGGAGTACCCTTTCATTGCCATCGCTCCCAGGTCCACTCTGGCCCAGCGTGGTAGCACCTGATAGGGCCCTATCTATGGGTTAAATAGAACTAACAGCATACTTATGCTAAAATGAATTGAGTAAACTGAATAGCTTGAAATAGAAACGTTTTTGACAATCAAACCGTAATTAGACTTAAACTCCGTGCTTATGCTTAACTGAATTATTTCAAATAGAACTGTTTTTCGACATTAAAACTGTATTTACACTTAACTGAATTATTATATATAACTGCTTGAATAGTTAGAAATGGAAATGTTTTTGACAATTAAACTGTATACTTATGCTAAACTGAACTGTTTTCAATAGAACAGATTATTTACATAAAAATGGATTTGGCGTTAAATAACCTACAAAGGTTGATATGCCATAAAACCAACCAACCAAACAAACAAACAAATGTTTGATTTATCCTACTTTCTTCATATTTCTATGATACTGTCAGATTCACTACAATCCATCATTTCAACATACTAGATAAATACCCAACAATTCAACCAAAAACATTATCGAAAATTAAAAAAAAAAACAAAAAACAAAAAAACAAAACCAAAAAAAAACTACAGAATAAAACAATCTTGGAATTAGAACAGTTACTAACTTTTCCCTGACAATTAGGAATGTAATTAATTATAGAAAATTACAATACCGGAATCGAACCCAGAACAGGTGTTAATGAAATTCCATGTTTCAATAGTAATAAAAAAATACATTGGTGAAACTTGTCGTAGTCTAAAGAACGAATTAAAGGATTAAAAAGTGCAGACCTAAATAATGGTTGGGTCAAACAATTTAAAAATTAAACACAACTTTGATTTTAAAGATTCCAACATACATAATAAAAAATAGCGAAAATTGTTCAATCTCGTATCATTACAAACTGCAATATTATCAAGCAAATAACTTTTTTTTTTCAATGTTTCTCTTTATTTTGTAGAAGGGAAATGAAAAACCACAAAATATATTTTCTAAAATAATTCGACTTCACCGTTTATATATATTTAGAAAGGTATATCGATAGCTAGATTGTCGAATTAAACTGAAATAGGAAGATCAACAATGATTGAGACAGATTGATATATCATGGAATGTTGATAATAGGTAGATACAAACTGAATAATATAAACATCAATATATATATATATATATATATATATATATAGATAGATAGATAGATAGATAGATAGATGTATTGATAAATAGACTGACATAATACGGAATTTTTGTGATAAAATGTTGGAACGCTTGTTACATAATACAAATTCGAACCGAGCTCTACCAGCGTAAGTGTAATTCAAAAATTTTCTCATCCCTTTCGTTTCACATTAGTAACCTACATGCCCTGATAAAGGTCTAAAAACCGAACAAATATTTCTACAAATAAAATCATCCTCTGAAGACCTTATTTTTTTTTATCTTTATATATATATATATATATATATATGTGTGTGTGTGTGTGTGTGTGTGTGTGTAGAGTACAATTTGAAGGAAACTCAAACCTGGTTAAATTGTCATTATAAATTTATTTCGGCGAAGAATATCATTATATTCGCCGTCTCATCAGATGACTGCACAGATTAAATTTGAGGTTGAAAAACAGCAAATATGGATAACTGTCTATATGTGAATGAAATAAAAAAAGAAAGAAATACCTACATAAATTTAAATTCTCAGTAAAGGGGGTCAAAAGAAAAAAGTATTAGGAAAATTAAGAAACCAGAAAAAGGGTGTTCTTATAAATTAACTCATCCTAATTTGAACATATTCTTGATTTTTCGTAGCAGGTAGAATTTTTTGAATAATGTAAGCTTCTAACCTAAACTATTATCTTCATATAGTTTTCGTTTACTTATACATTTCTTAATTCCCTCAGCTAATGTGGTCTTAGACTTCCTCCTTAAAAAAAAAATGTCATCCACCAGGCATCTTTAATTGACTCCAAAACGGGTGAAGGGGAATGAAATACTCCAGGAATTAAAACCCTCAAAAATCTCCTTTTCTACAAAAATCTTCCGTCATATAATACTATTAACTACTGAAATAAATTTTATTATTTCCAATAAAAATCATCCAGCATCGATATCCCTGCTATTGTCTAGAGTAGGTTCCTCGCTCCCCTCCGCCCAGTCGGGATAATTTATATTTACTTTTATGTCTACATTTAAACACAAGCTCGTTACGTTCATTTAACAGGAATCTGCTATCTTTAAAATCAATTAAACTAATTTTTTCATTGATACACAAGTTACACCTAACATTGAGGCTATTCGCAGTTGAAGACTGCCGGACTGTTTTCCACTTTATTTGGTGTGTTACCCCTGATCCTTAAGGTTCCAAAAATATTTAGATTGAGCGGTTTGGTTTCTAAGTCGTGGATTGGAGAAATAATGTTTGCGGTTATATAGACTTTGTTTCCAATTCCCTGTGGATATACCTATATAGACCTTCTCTCCATTATTATTATGTTCCATGCCGGAAATGCACGCTTGGTATACAGTGTTCTTCGAATTGTATCGGCCGCTCAAGGGGCATTCCCCTTTACTTCTACAGTTACCAGACGCCACATCTGGTCTCCCACTAATTCTATTTAATTCGTCTAGTAACCTCGTGTTATGGTTATTTAAGATACTATGCATATTCTTTGTACAAGAGTAACTAATATTTACTGTGTTCCTATTAAAAAATTTTCTTAATGGATTGTCCCTATTAAAGTGTTTATCCAGGAGGTTTAGGAAGTATTTACCTATGTTAAAGTTGGTAAGTTTACAAAATGGCAGGTTAAATCAGATTACTCTTCTATTTTTATTTTTTCTCGTCTATTTGAGTGATTATTATTGGTTAAAGAGTTAGATGAATCCAATGGTGATTATAAGGACTCCAAACCCCCACTTTGATCATTCTAATAAGAAATGAACTTCCAGGCCATAATCGAAAACTATCACAGTAAGTCAATCAGGTCCATAGCTAAACATAAGTGTCTGAGTTTCTTATCAGGCAGCTAGTGCATGAAGACATTGAGTGATTATTATTGGTGTCACCAGCCTCGACGAGTGCACAGGTCCCACTACTATTACATCTACCATTTGAGCCGGAGTTGACTGGGTTCACATACTCCAGTCTACCTTGGAATGCGATGTTTTTGATTGCTTCATCATATGTGCTATTGCTCTCCTCTTTTACACGAGGATAGCCTGCTAATCCTCTGGTTCACGACATTTGTAATCTGCTTCAATAACGATCTTGGGTGGTTAGAGTCGATATTTACGTAGGTGGAGGCTCAATTGTTCTTACTAAAAGGTTTGAACGTGCCGTTATTTAAATTGAGTGTGATATCAAGAAAGTCAACTATCTTTAAGTTAGAAGCTATTTCAATTCGTAGACCTTGTAATTTAAATTGCCATACATCGAGCACTCCCACAGATTTATATGAAATTCCTCATATATTCTATACGCGAATAATCCACACCCTTTTTCTTCGGTCGGGCTTCATTCCCAGGTTGAGTGATACCAAAGACCTAAAAAATGGTACGTGATGCCGCCTTGCTTTACACTCAGCATTATAAGGTATGAATCAAGGGTAAAATGGAGCAATCCAGAAAATGGAGTAGTGCCCTTCCCTACACTTCAGTGTAGTAGCTATTGAAAAGGGAGCCTTCGGGTCAACCTCGACTAAGGTCGCCGACTTTACTGTTTACTTATAATATATACTTTATATATATATATATATATATCAAGTGAACCATGAACTCTGTTAGTATGTGTAAGATTTGATGGTGAATTTGTAAAATCGCTGAATGTCACTCGATTACTGAGTGCATTAAATCCTCACTCTGTATAAAACGAGACCAAATGCCGAACCTAGATTTATCATGACACGCTCTCTCTCTCTAATATTAAAATTCAAAAATCCTGATCAGGCACCGACTGTCTTTGCTATCAACACGACTGCCATCATTTTCGTCTCTGGGTGATGTCGTAACGGTTTAGTGGAATTCTGGAATGTAGATAGGGTCTATGCACAAGAATCGACGGTTGGTCAGGGCACGTTAGTGAGTACACGGTTTCACAGTTGGGATCACGTTTACACGGCTCCAAGAATTACGATCTTGTATTTATTAATCACTCACAAGTTTAAAGCTAAAAAGAATATTTTCATCATTAGCACCAACAGCAGGAGGTATTTTGGTTTGGTTTAGTCTATTTGTTTAACGGCATTTCAACTTGTTAGATTAAGCTAAAATTAAGGTATCTTCTATTTCCTTGAGAAGGGCGACTATTGTACTTTATTTCAGAATGAGTACGACTCTCTCTCACAGCAATGAATGTATTTCCTCTTTTTGGCCCCGAATTGTCTCACGGTCATTCCATTCTTGTACCTTTTTAGTTCCAGAAACGGAATGCTAGGCAAGTGTTCAACATTTTTCTCTGTTTGCTTTGTTTTATTCCACTTTTAAATTAGGAAACAATTTCAGCATTTAACGCAGGACAACTCTTTATTGGTTATTCAATGCCAAAATTTGATAAATTTGAAAATATTTTTATCGTAATCACAGCTATATTTTTAATGTTCCCCTACATTTCTTTAGCGAATC
The DNA here is from genome assembly GCA_963585895.1 of Sepioteuthis lessoniana. Taxonomy (NCBI): domain Eukaryota; kingdom Metazoa; phylum Mollusca; class Cephalopoda; order Myopsida; family Loliginidae; genus Sepioteuthis; species Sepioteuthis lessoniana. The sequence continues at coordinate 74,400,202 of OY757905.1, forward strand.
ACGCTTTTTTATTTCTTTATAATCATTTGTTTGCACACAATTCTATGGTTTCAAGTATTCCGATCTAATACTAATAACTTGTTCATTAGTACATTGTTTAAAATAACTAATTTTATTTAATAATAATTATTTGTTCGAATACAGTTATGGGGTTTCACGTTTTCACATCCAAAACCAATAATTTTTTAACGTATCTATTTGACACATAGATGAGAGCTCAACAGGTAATAGAGTGCTAGTACTTGCTCGAGTCTCATCTATGCGTCTAAGTAATCAGATGGCTGTCAGGTTCTCTCTCAGTCATGCGTGGATACGAAAGAATAAAAAGCGGGAAAAAAACTAAGGAATAATAGTAGTTAAATAAAGATAGACGTAATGAGGTTAGTATATATATATATATATATATATATATATTGTGTATTTTGGCTGCAAGTTATAATTCAAGCAGGCTTTATTGAAGACCACGGAATATTTTTTCTTTAAGATATTCAAGTAAAGATGTTCAGATCTTCTTGTAATATGTCGTATCTCCAGATCAAAGTGATAGAGAAAGTGTCCCATATTTTTTTTTTACCCAAGCGTTTACAACCATGTTATAGGTTGTCCTCTGGGATTATTGGTTGAGGTGATAATTTGTTTGGTGTGAGTTTTTTAATTTATTTCGAAGGTTTTTTTCTTTTTAATTAAGTTGGCTTATTCAGTTTGTAGGAGGGGCGCTAAGGTCAGTGTGTTAGTTATTAAATATGTTTAGTATATTGGTGCCAGTGTTAAATGCTATTTTGTTTATCTTAGGTTTTCAAATTTTTAATGCATATTGAATTACTTGAAGGTCCTAAAGAAGAAATGTCCTGTGGTCTTCAACAAAGACTGCTTAATGGCCCGGGAGACCGGGGTTCAATCCCAGGTCGAGACTCAAAAAATGGTACTTGATGCCTCATTGCTTAACACTCAGCATTATAAGGTATGTATCAAGGGTAAAGTAGAGCAATCTAGGGAAAGGAGTAGAGTCCCCTACTCCTCGGTGTAGTAGCTATTGAAAAGGGAGGCTTCTGGTTACCCTCGACTCCGGTCGTCATTATATATATATATGTGTGTGTGTTTGTGTGCGTTGTGCTTATGCGTGTTTGTTTGCGCTTTTGTGTGCGTGTGTCCTGAGTATGACACTAAACTGCATCTGGTGCAAAGGCCCAGTTCTGGATATCTGAGTTGTGTGGATTACCTATTCATTGCCATTATTCCCAGGCCCGCTCTACTTCTGAATAGTAGTATCTGTTAAAGTCTCATCTATGGATCAAAGAGATCTGTTTAAAAATTATTTATATTTGATCGAATACTTGAGTCCACTCCTCAGAGCGCCAAAACTGAAATCTTACCACTAGATGATGGTTAGTGTCATCTACTTGATACTCCTTTTGGTTGTTGGTGTCTTAGCGCTCTTTGGGGAATACAGTAAGCAAATTCTAAGCCCTGCATGGCAGTTTGGGTTTGTTGCTGAATAAAGGCTTTTCTTATTTCTTTCTATAACAAAATTCCTGTGCTATATTTTGCTATATTTTACCAGCTAACGCCTCACTCAATATTCTGTCCGGTGTTTTCTTACTACTTTTTGTAATCACATTGTTCCTTGATAATACTACATTTGCCTGGATTTCAACGTTACAATTTTTTACATTCTTGAAAATATTCGAAAAAAAAATGGACAGTTTTCACATAACCTTGATACATACTTGCAACATCTTACTCACCGACAGGAAAAAAAAAAAAAAAAAAAAAATATACAATCCTTATCTATATATAGAGCCAAATAAAAAAATACGAAATTTACTTTGCCAATCATCAGGTGAGTTAGTATTCAACACATGCTATTTTTTAGAGTTAACCAAACAAATATGTACTCGATAACGTGAAACCTTGAGTCGTGAGTTTTTATCCTGTTTTATAATTATTTCTATTTATACTTGATGTATATATATATATATGTGTGTGTGTGTGTGTGTGTGTGGAGATGGGTGCGTATTTACATTCACCTGTGAGCATTTGATTTAAGGTTTTAAGTTTCATCAAGCCAAAAATTAAATTTTATATTACTTTCGAAGTTAAACAAAAGCCTTAGCGAGTAAGATTCTGCTTTGCTTTTTAAAAAATTTTTTGACGAGTTCAATTCCATATATAATCATAGAGTCGTCTGACGCATCGTCTCTGTGGTGGAGTTGAGAGAGGAGTTTTGCAAGTCCATTTGCAGGGGAGAGCAAGGTTAATATGAAGGGAGAGTAAGGTTGAAGAGAGAAAAGCTTGCAAGTGGTGGTAGTTTGGGGTTCGTTATTATTTATGTCGGGGACTGTTGGTTTTTGTATGTTTTTCTACAAGATAAATACGGAATATATGAAAGACGGACGTATTTGGTTCATGTTTTCCTTCCGTTTTCTTTATTGCTATTTTTTCTTTTCTCCTTTTTTTTTGTTGGGGGGAGGGGTTAAAACTCTGGGGTTCGTTTTAGTACAAGATCCAAGGGAATAAATCGCTTCATTAGATGAAATAATCACTCAATGAATTAGTGCTCGCCAGCAAGGAATCATTGGTTAGTCGGCAGAGTATCAAGAGACACAACACGACGAAAAACACATTCAGACGGTTGTCAGCTTCTCTCTCTGACATGGGTGGATAGGAAAGAATAAAAAGTACGAGTAAAAAAAAAGATAAATCGGTAGTTAAATAAAGAGAAACATTATGAGGTTTACATATATATATATATGTATGTATTGTGTGTGTGTGTGTGTGTGTGTGTCCTATGTATAATACTAAACTAAAAGGCCCAGTTCTGGATATCTGGAATGTATAGAGTAACCATTCATTTCCATTATTCTCAGGTCCACTGTGACCCAGAGTGGTTGAACCGATAAAGAATTCATTTATGGATCAAACTAATCTGTTTGGAATTATCCCGATTTTATAGGAATACTTGAATCCCTATAACTAAATTATTTGTATTAGATAGGAATACTTTAATCCATATAGCTGTAAATTATTTGTATTAAGAATAGTTACTTGAAGTTATAGGTGCTTACAAATGATTATCGATATTATTAGTTACTTGAAGCCATATAAATGTGTGTAAACAAATTTTTATTATTAAACAAGTAATTACTTAAACTCATATGATTGTGTATAAATCATTAGTATTAGATTAGCATATTTAATACCATATAACAGTAAATTATTTGTATTATAGTTACTGGAAGCTATATTTTTGTTTTACTGAGGATTGTTTTTAATTACTTGAAACCATGTAACGGTGCAAACAAATATTTATCAAAAAGAAATAATTACCTGAAACCATATTATTATTATTATTATTTAGGAATACTTGAAACCATACAATTGTATAGAAATTATTAGTATTAGATAGGAATACTTGGTATCATATAATATGATCAATTGCAAAAAAAGTTATGGACGTCAGCCTATGGACGGCATTTATTAAGAACTTTCAAAAAGATATATATATACATATATATATATTTATTAAGAACTTTATATATTCATTAAGAACTTTCAAAAAGATATATATTTTTATTAAGAACTTTCAAAAAGATATATATATTTATTAAGAACTTTATATATTTATCAAGAACTTTCAAAAAGATATATATATTTATTAAGAACTTTCAAAAAGATATATATATATTTATTAAGAACTTTATATATTTATTAAGAACTTTCAAAAAGATAGTTCTGTGTCATGCTTATATTTATTTTACAATAAAAAAAATAGGCCAGATAGATTTATGTATCTTTTACATAACTACCTGTCTTTGGGTGTGTTTGCAGCTAGTTTTAACTATATTGGTGGGTTATATAAATTCTTTACCAGCTCATTGGCCTAGTGAGTAGAGTATTCGCCAATGGCCCGGGAGACCAGGGTTCGATCAAAGGTCGCATCATACCAAAGACTTAAAAAATGGTACTTGATATCTCTCAGCATTATAAGGTGCGTATGAAGAGTAAAGTGGAACAATTCGCGGGAAGGAGTAGCGCCTTCCCCCTACACCTTGGTGTAGTAGCTATTGAAAAGGGAGCCTTCGGGTCACCCTCGACTACGGTCGTCAACTATACAACTTTATATAAATTCTTTATATGTATACATGAAATAAACATTGGAGTAAACATCTACAATAAGCGAAAATACTTTTGATACAACACACACACACTCACACACACGCGCACATTTATATATATATATATATATATATATATATATATATATATATATATATATATATATATATCTTTCAAATTGTATTTAAATTAAATTTTACATTAGTTTAAAGAAACGAAAAAACGAAAAAGTTGTAAACATTCTATTTCCGTTAGTGGTGTTCTGTTTTATGACTGGGTTGTATAGTTAGAGTACAAAATTTATTTTAAAAACGTAACGTATTTCCTTAAAAATTATGGATAGATTAAACGATATTGAACCTACTTATGAACGAGAAACTAACTACACTTTAGATTTCTTAAACATTTTTCTAATAAATAATTGAAACAAACTTGAATTTAAACTTCATGATAAATCCACAAATAAAAATGACCATATACATTTTTACTTACCAAAATAAAAAGTGGAATAATTATAGGTTTTTGTCTTTAGTTTTTATGATTTACAACCCCATATTTTTAAATGATGAATTTGACTATTCAAAAAAGTCCTTCGAGCAGCTGCAATATCCTAAATCCTTTAATCAAAGTCTAAAAATAAAAACTCTTAAAATTAACAAATATAAATGCTCTCCAAAATATTTTCTACACCAAGTAAAGCTAGCATACCATTGTTAATTTACTAAGCTTTTTGCTTAGATGTAGCACAAGGCCGCATGAATGAGAATCGAACTCACTTGTGTAGGTTTGCTAGTCTACTTTGCTAACCATTACACCACCTGAGGTGCCCTAGCATACCATTGTAATAATTCATCTGTTGATTTTATGTTATATTTATTTGGTAAGTATGTTGTAATAAGTTGTTTGTTTTTCTGAGTTCATAAATTGGTAGAGGAATTTGTGATATAATTGGGCGCAGAGGATGGTTAGGTTTATGTATTTTTACAGTTCTGTATAGATAGCCTGATTTATAATCACCGATTATTTCGGGTAGTTTTGTGCTATTACGTTCGGCATTATTAGCAATGGTTAGTTTATAAATTTTTTTTATTTTAATTGGTGGGATTCTTATTTAATTTATTGAATTTGGTATGGTCATCAAGAATATTTTGCAGTTTTGAATAGTTTATTTACTACTAAAATGTTTGTGTTTTGTTTGTTGTTTATGGTGATAATGGGGGATTGCGTAATTTTTAGTGGCATTTTTTAGTTGTTGAGTTAGTAATGTAGGTTGTTTTTTGTTGGATCTATTTTTGATGGTTTTAGCCTTAAGGAGATCACAGAATTCAGGTTTAATTGAAATTTCCTTCTCATTCCCGAGTTTTGAAATATTCTAGTATAAAATGTCTATTTCTGTATTTTTGTTGATGTTAGTATATCCTTGAAATAAATGGGTCCTAAGTTGAGAAAATCTTTATCAAGCTTTTTTTTACTGCAACCAAATGCACGACAATTTTAAATTTGATGAAAATATTTTAAATCATTGGTTCAAAGAAACATACTCCCGACTGATCCTAATAAAAAAACTAAACTTACCATATACTATAATGAATTTAAAACCATCAACTTAGTCATTAAGAATAATTCCTCTCCCACGATTAGCCTGTTGCAAAAAAACACCCCCCCCAAAAAAAACTAACGTTATATATCAATTTAAATGTCCTTTAAGAGATTGTATCTCTGAAAAAACTACAATATATACGTCGGTAGAGCCTCAACTACCCTATCGAGAAGACTTACAATGCATCTTTCTGATACCAGTTCCATAGCCTAACATAAAAAAAAAAATTCACGCCCGACAACTGAATTTCGTAAAATTTTTACCGAAAACAATATTAGAACAACAAAATAACAAGCAAAAATTATAGATTATCTAGGCGCTGCGTATTAGAAATATACAATCCAAAGTTAATAGAATTATTTTTGAATCCAGAGTTAATGTACATAAATGTATTTAGTTACTGACGCTATTTATAGAAACAAATAAAAAAACGCTACACAATACACCAGTATGAACGCTCATTCTTACAAAGTAGTTACGTTCATGCAAAAGTCACATAACTTTTGCAATACCCACCCCCGCCCCGATAAGGGCCTAAGATTCGGCAGAAAGTACTTGGGAAATAATTGATTATCGAAGGTTTATTAACCAATTCCCGTCGGATATCATAAAATCGATACGGCAACTCAAAAGGATTAACAAAAAATATGTAAACAAAAAATGTCTATAATGTTCTATCAAATAGGTATTAATGAAGAAATGCTGCCAATATATATATATATATATATATATATATATATATATATATATATATATATTAATCCTGGAAAGAATTTTAATATCACCTTCTTGGTTTTGTTTCATAACTATTAGTTACATATCTTTTCTAGCGAATATAGAACACAATGGTCAGAAGAAACTTTTTGCTTCCCATAATATATATATATATATATATATATATATATATATACTCTACGAATATAAACTCAATGGCATGATTTTTTAAAATCATGATCCGGAAATAACAAGGAAAAAAGTCATAACTGGTTCCTGGTTTCACATTTTTAACCAGGCGTCTACTTTTTAGACTTCAACAAAAATAGCAAGATTTGGTTTAAACAATCTGAAGGACACAAAGTAGGGATCCAGTATAGCATTATATTTATATTGCTAATTAATCTCTTCCTAAAAATTTCGTATTTTGCAAAAACTAATTGATTTAAGAGAATTATTGTGTCAATCCGAGAACAGTACCGCGAAGTTAAAGAGTTAGATGAATCCAATGGTGATTATAAGGACTCCAAACCCCCACTTTGATTATTCTAATAAGAAATGAACTTCCAGGCCATAATCGAAAACTATCACAGTAAGTCAATCAGGTCCATAGCTAAACATAAGTGTCTGAGTTTCTTATCAGGCAGCTAGTGCATGAAGACATTTGCTATTTTTCATATAAAATTAGAAAGGACCAATTTTTATCAATGGCCTCGCTATAAATCGTTTGAACAAACTCAAGCATCCCCACCAACCGAGCATGTTTTGTTTTTTTTCAAATGAGAATATTTTTTGCTATGATCTTATGGCGAACTCGCAAAAAAAACGTTGGCGTTCTCTGTCTTCACAAGAATTACTGATATTGTTGTTTGGTGTGGTCACCAGAGATGGTGACGTTATGCCACCATTTATCTTGCAACATGACCTCAGACTCAATACGGAAGCCAACATTAGATACTGGGAGGAGGTTGTGTTGGCATGGATCGAGAAGATGACTGCTAGACTTATGTTTGGCAACTGGACTCTACGCCATGCGATGCGAGCTGGAGACCCCATTTTTTAGTTGTCAGAAAATTTCTGACACCACATCGCCCATAACATCTGGTCACAAGACTCTTCAGATTGCAATCCCCTTGGTAATTGTGCTAGGCGCGATTGTGCGAAAGACCAACTAAAATCCGTACAACACCAAAGGTGAACTGAAAGCAAGAATAACGGCGGCATTTACTAATTTGAACTAGGAAAACATCAAAGTTGATTTAGTCACTACATAACAGTAACTCCCATATCAATGGTTTTTAACTGGGTTAAAACAAAGGAGATGTTTATACTTTCTCATTACATTAGAAAAATATCTCCAGTGAATGTAATTGAAATAATAGTAAATGTAACTGAAATAATAGCAATATTACTAATATTGTCATGATTACAATCAAACATTTCCTGATGAATAAAATTTGGACATTAGATAACACATAAAGAGTTTATATGCCGTTAAATACATCGACCAAACATCAATGTCGGATGATAATGTGGGCCGTCACGAACCGTCTGTTGCACGTCTCCTAGAGATTTAGTATTGGTTTGTTGTGTTTTACGGCATATCAACCTTTGTTGGTTATTCAATGCCAACTAAGGAAAAAATGTAAATATGAACGTACCATGAACGGGATCCCATACCTCTAGACATCAAATAAACCTAGATGAGTTGATATGCTGTTAAAATCAATCAATCAATCAATCAATCTAATCAATCACAGATACTCAACAAATTAGCAGATGAAGCGATTGAAGAATGCTTGAAGACGTTAGGAAACGGAAGAGTTACACATTGTTGTTTTTTCTCCTGCAGAATGTAAAGAACTATTCTTTCGGCTTCTTAAAGTTCGAGAATCTTAAGGAAAAGAATTATTTTGATATTATTTACTGGCTTCTTCTGTATTTGGGACCTGGCTTCAATAATTGAAATAGAAAATGAAGAAAAAAGCATCAAAGGATAAATTGATAAAAATGAGTTGATTAATACTCATACAAAACTCAATATATATATATATGAGAGAGAGAGAGGGAGAGAGAGAGAGAGAGAGAGAGAGAGAGAGAGAAGCCAATGGTGATTTCTTTGAATACATTTAATCGATATATTTTTAGGGTGGTGATTTTACAACTTATCAAACAGGTGAAAGATTACAGCAAATTAAAACATCTCGTTACACCAGCGCTACAATGATATCTAAGTTTTATACGGAAAAAGCTACACCTGGGTGTAGTAGCTATTGAAAAGGGAGCCTTCTGGTCCCCCTCGACAACGGTCGCCAACTTTGCTAACTTCAATATATTTTCATGTCATCATCATCATCATCATATCGTGCTGGCAGCACGGATATCCCTGACCCTCTCTCGCCACTCCTCCCTATCGTTCATCGCCCTAGGCAGGTCTTCAGGACAACATCCTGTATCCTCACACAGCTGCTGAATGTACGTTCGTGCTGGTCGTCCTGCTTTTGCGCGGCCGTGTGTAGGGATCCATAAGAGTACATCTCTTATGAGTTCATCTCTGCTTCTCCAGCAATGTCCTGCATGTCTGGTTCGCCTAACTTGAATAGTTTTCGTGATAGGGGGCAGGTGGCCGTACAGTTGGTGTCTTGTTGGGATTTTCATGTAATTTTGGTTAATAAATCTGATAGGTGAGATGTCAGTGTTATTTCTACTTTTGCGTAATTATGACGACAATTTGATCATAAATAAAACTCACTATGATATATATATATATATATATATATATATATATATATATATATATATATATATATATGAACTTATCATTCTTAGAAAACATTTACTCGTTATCAGTGAAAAATAAAGAACAAATCTAGGACAAAACCTATATTATGTAATAGCTAAACTTTTTGGGTTCAAATAACATATGTTAAATTGATCCCACCAAAGTTTAATCAGATGATTGCTCTTTATATTTCCTCGAAAACATATGAAAGTCTCATTAAAGAAACAACAATTAGAAGGAGAGATTTAAATTGTTTTTAGGATTTATACTGCCCAACTGGCCAGCATTTGAGCACTTTTGATTACCAAACACTTTTTAAATGAATGTTTGTTCTTCTCTTTCTCTCTCTCTCTCTCTCTCTCTCTCTCTATATATATATATATATATATATATATATATATATATATATATTGAAAAATGAACAAAACTTATATATATATATATATATATATATATATAATTTTCTCTTTTGGTTCGTTTTTTATCTTGTGTATTTTAATCTACTCGTGTTGTATAGAACTGTCATTATATTGTTAGTTGGTTGGTTGGTTGGTTTTTATGGCATATCAACCTTTGTAGGTTATTCAACGCTAAATCTATTTATATACAAAGTCAGTTCTATGTCAAACAATTCAGTCTAACATGAGTACACAGTTTAATTGTCAAAAACATTTCTATTTCAAGCTATTCAGTTTAGTCAAACAGTTCCATTTCAAACAACTCAGTTCAGCCTAAGTTCGCTGTTTGGATGTCAAAACAGTTGCATAAGTACAGTTTAATTGTCAAAAATATTTCTTTTTAAAGCTATTCAGCTTAGTCAAACAGTTCTAATTCAAACAAATCAGTTTAGCATAAGTACGCAGTTTAGTTCTATTTAAATCCATTTTATACAAATTATTAGTTCTATTTCAAACAATTCAGTTTAGCATGAGCACACAGTTTAATTGTCAAAAATATTCCTATTTCAAGCTATTCAGTTTATTCAAACAGGTATATTTCAGTCAGTTCAGTTTAGTATAAGTATAGATTTTGTTTACGCACAGTTAAATGTCAAAACAGTTCTATATTAAACAATTCAGTTTAGCGTTAGTACTGTTTCACAATCAAAAACAGTTTCATTTCAAACAATTCAGTTTAGCATAAGTACACAGTTTAAATGTAAGTACACAGTTTAATTTAGAAAAAAAGCAGTTCTATTTCAAGCTATTCAGTTTAGTCAAATAATTCTTATTCAAACAATTTAGCTTAGCATAAGTATTCCGTTAGTTCTATTTAACCCATACATTGGGCCCAATCAGGTGCTACCACTCCGGTCCAAATTAGACCTGGGAGCAATAGCAATGAAGGCATACTCCACATTCCCCAAAGCCCCAACATCACTGGAACCTCACCATCAGATTGTTTAGTGTCATATCCAGGACATTTGTTGGGGGGGGTCTTACCCCTCTGCAGAGGTTCTGTCGGTGTATTCTACAGCCCCACCCGACTGGGCAATCATTATATATATATATAATCATTATATATGCAATCATTATATATATATATATATATATATATATATATAATAATAACATAATATTATACAACACAATATACGTATTTAACTGTGTGCAAACGAATGTGTTATGCTGAATATAATTATTGATGTTGAATAGCAATATTTGAAACCCTTTAACTGAGTGCAAAAATAGAATTTTTGGTATTACATTGCAATACTTGAAACCATTAAAATCGTATGCAAACAAATTATCTCAAACTTTTTAAAGAATACAATTATCTACAGACAAATTTTCTCTGACTTGTTTAAAAAAGTTATCTACAAGATTTGCGTTTATAAATCAAACATATTTAATATATATTTATGAACAAGATTTAGCACTAGGGTTGATGTGCCATAAAACCCAACTAGCCAATATATGTATATATAGTGAGTTGGCTGACACTTTTCGATAGTTACTACACCGAGGTATAGGGAGGGTGTTACATTTTTCCTGGATTGCTCTACTTACCCTTGATCCGTACCTTATAATGCTGAGTGTTATGCATGGAGGCATCAAGTATAATTTTTTTGAGTCTTTGGAATGACTCGACCTGGTATTGAACTATTTGTTGGTCCAATGAGAGAAAAAAGTACATACTTTGAAATAAAAAGGTCCACAAGGCTATTTGTTTTTAAGTAATTTATTTTTCTTCGACACGTGTTCCTGACGTTTTACGTCGTCTTCATGAAGTAAATGGTTTATTTTCGGGATTTTGTGGTTATTCTCCTTTATTACTCCTTTCTCTCCAAATGATTCATGACAGCTGATATGCCACAGAGCTAGACTGACCACTAATCCTTTTCCCTGAGTGATTGTGTATTTATGTTTGTGCGCACGCGTGTTTGTGTATGTGTGTGAAAAAACAATATATTTAAAGGACATATTTATCTCTGAATAAAATATCAATATTTGATGATTCGGAGTTTTTCCAACCATTCTCAGTGTAATGGTGTCTCATTTCAAAAATTGCTTATATGAATGTACACAGAGAGAGAGAGAGAGAGAGAGAGAGAGAGAGAGAGAGAGAGAGAGAGAGAGAGAGATTAAAAGTAATACTTTTAGATTATTTATCTTGGAGATCCCGAGTACACAAAAATGACAACATATTGGGTAATTTTTCAACTACAAAAAATGAATTCCCTAAATGATTTCCACTATTTTCGTCATTGAAGAATAAGAACATGTTTTACGTTCTTGGAAAAAATCTGCACATGCGTAAGTGACTCAATTTTTCACACGTGCAATGTGGGTAATGTGTGAAAATGTCTGACAAGAAAAGTAACCCATTTTTTTGTGGGTTGACCACCGTATTGATCATTACTTGTCACCCAGGTCGTTGTTACAAGACCTGAAATTCATTATTCACTGCCAAACTGTGCTCACATCAAATGTCATAGATCACGGCCAATAAAAGTCGATAGGTGCTCTTTTTCTAATGTCCTTGGGAAAGGTATGAATCCAACTATTCTCCTTCTAGATATGGTAAAAAGGACAGACTGAGCTCTTTAACCGTGGTATGGCAACAAGTTTAAAAGAAAGAAAACTTTGAATTGAAACATTTCTACTTTGTAAACCCTTCTTACTACTGCTATGATCAACAATGAAAAATAAAAAATGTTATTGATGGAAAGGTTTAATTTCTATTATCATGCCACCAAGATCTGTCTGTGACGTCTTAAATCAACACAGTAAAATAGGGAGCATTACTTTCAGAGTAATCCTCTTTTGAACGTGTCGCTGGGGTGGGGGTTGAAATACGTTGACTGTATCACCTACAGTGGAGAAAGACCATGAACAAAGGGGTATTCTGGTCATGATCCTAAACTGCAGTTTTAGGGTGTGTGGAGTACCTCTTCATTGGCATTACTCCTAGTACCACTCTGACTCGGAGTGGTAATACCAGTTAGGCCTTCATCTATGGGACAAATCGATCAATTTGGAAACTCCTAGATTTGAAGAATTTAAACTATACAACTGTTTGAAGATTGTTTTTTTTTTCATAGGAATACGTGATATCATATAACTGTGTGCCAAAAACTTCTAAAAAGCAACTACATAAAAGTTATCATCAGCATCCTCAAATCTCGCTGACAGCATGGATTTCTCTGGCTCTCTTTCTCTCTCTCCTTCCATCCCTATCGTTCATCGCTCCCCACAGGTCTTCCAAACTACATCCTGTGTCTGCTCAGAGCTGATATAGATTAGTTCTTGCAGGCTGGCCAACATTGGCACGTTCATGTGTAGGGGTTCATAGAAGAACGTCACTTATGAGTTCCTCCTTGCTTCTCCAGCTGTGTCCCGCATGTCTTGTTCGTCTTACTTTGATGGTTTTAGAGATGGGAGGTAAGTGGTCGTACTGCTACTGTTTTGTGAGGTAGTGATTCCAGCATTTATTTAAAATGGCTCGTAGCATCCTTGTTTAGTTCCCATCTAACTTTTTCTCTATGCGTTTAGTTAGCATCCATGTGGTGGACAGTCAAAACTTGCAAGAAATCCGTTTTATCTTATCGGATGGATTCATATTTCCATATGATCGATAACCTATCGATAGCAGTTCATGCCTTCGCTAGTTCACATTATTTTCAGTTGATGAGATATTGCTGCTGAGGTATGTGAACTTGTCAACTAATTTTAGAAGCCAGCCACTTGGAGTGGAGGTGGCTCCTTCTCGTTTAAAACACATGTACTCTGTTTTATTTGAATTCAAGTGGAGACCAAAACTCCCTGCCGTTTGCTCTAGGCTATCCTAGTGGGATTCGGTTTGGGTAGGTATATTTGCGAGAAGTGCTCGATCATATGCATACTCTGCATTTATTTTGGTTTCTGCTGGATACCGTCTGTCTCTTGGCTTTTTTTGTTTTAGCATAATGCCATTTTCTTTTATTAGATCTATTGAGGTTCAAAGTACGTAGTCAAGTCAGATGATGAACACATATTGTGCAAATATATCTCCAGCAAAAATGTCGAAGAAATCTGTGTCTCTGTCAAGTTGGCAAATCTTTGCTTCCGTGTTTCTATAAAGCATCATTATAGCTGTAACAGTCTCTCTGGGGATACCATATACTTGTCGTATTTGATTCGTCTTTCCTGAGTATGAAATAAAATGCCTTGGAGAAATCTACAAACACTAGGGTTGGCTCGAGATTTTTTTCTCGTTTTCCTTCGATGATTCGACGGATAGTTGTGGATAGATTTCTCCGAAAACCATTCAGATTTTTCCCGACAATTTTTTTTCAATTTCAGGTGTGATACGGTTGAGAAACAGAGCAGAGCAAAAATATAAACGTACAATATACGCAGTAAAAGCTTAAATAACCCTAGACTGGTTGATGCGGTAAAAGCTTAAATAACCTTAGACACGGTAAAAGCTTAAATAACCCTAGACTGGTTGACGCGGTAAAAGCTTAAATAGACTGGTTGAGCATATTTTCGGGAAGAAAACATTCGTTTTTATGAAGTCACCACTATTGGTTATTGTAATATAATGGCCGAGCGCATGGGTTAGTTAGGTGCAACATGAGCGCAGGTGTTCAAGCGCACGCGGAGAGGACGTGTCATTCAGAGATGTCAAAATAAAAATCCCGGATGGAAAATATTACCGGGGGATGTGAATGACGTCCTGCACCGAAAGCGTGCGCTGAGGATTTTGGGGATTTGAGAAAAGTCATTGAGTTGAGTTTTAGCGTCCGAAGAAGACGGTTGACTTTTGGAGCTCGCTGATGCCTTGCGGCGGGTGTCGCGCGTGGTGGTGGTGGTGGGGGGGGGCAGATGGAAAAGTCAGCATAGAAAGATTGTGTATCACTCTCCTTATGTCGAAAAACCTTTTAACTCAAAAGTAATAAAAAGTTTCGTACCTGAACTAAGAAGTCGTCAAGTGTTTTTGTGTTTCGGGATTCCTATGTTATCTATATATGTGCGTTATGGACATTATGAACGTTTTGCGTACCGGTATGAATATGTCTATTTCACGTATTCATGTATGGCTATGTAACATTATGAATTTTTATCAGATCAAGAATATCATGTTAAGAAGATTGATTGTTTGATTTTAATACCATTAAAATCAAACCATCAATCTTTTTAACATGATTTTCTGGATTTGATAAAAATTCATAGCCAATAATGGTGACTTCATAAAAACAAATGATTTCTTCCTGAAAATATGATCTACCCAACAATGTTATGGTGTTTTCAGTATCTGTTATAAGTAAAGTAAAGTAAAGTTGGCGACCATAGTCGAGGGTAACCCGAAGGCTCCCTTTTCGATAGCTACTACACCAAGATGTAGGGGAGGGCGCTACTCCTTCCCTGGATGGCTCTACTTTACCCTTGATCCGCACCTTATAATGCTGAGTGTTAAGCAAGGAGGTATCAAGTACCATTTTTTGAGTCTTTGGTATGACTCGACCTGGGATTGAACCCAGGTCTCCCGGGCCATTGGCGAACACTCTAACCACTAGGCCGTTTCCGTTAAAACAAGTCAGAGGCTTTGTTTTCGGAGCATCTAGCTTATATTTATGGAGGCGCGCTTGGTGTAATGGATACGGCGACACGAGTTCAAATCCTGGACGAGTCTGAATTTCACATAGCGCTAATATCCTTGGGAAAGATATGAATCCAACTATTCTCCCTCTAGATATGGGTAAACAGGACAGACTGAGCTCTTTAATCATGGTATGGCAACTAGTTTAAAAGAAAGAAAACTTTGAATTCAAACATGTTAAACTTCGTTTAATAAATGACCTTGTGTAGTATCCTGCCTGTGCGGATGGATTGGGTATATTGTTATGTATTGGCATGGTGGTTAAAGTGTTCATTAATGGTCTGGGCGACCGGGGTTCAATCTCAGATCGAGTCATACCAATAACTTAAAAAATGGCACTTAATGCTTTCTGGCTTAACACTCAGCATTATAAGGTATGGATCAAGGGTAAGTGGAGCAATCCAGGGAAAGGAAAAGCCCCCTCCCCGCTGTAGTAGCTATTGAAAAGGGAGCCTTCGGGTCGCCCTCGACAACGGTCGGCCAACTTATATATACTAAAAATATTCTATATATGTATGAGTTAATTATGAGAATTCTGGCTCTTGATGTCTTAGTGTGAGTAAAAACTAGTAATCTCTGTGGGTGTAATTTATTCTAAGCTGTCTTCTCATTTTCTCTTTCTTTTTCTCCCTTTATGATTCTATTATTTCTTTCTTCTTTCTCCTTTTCCCCCTCTAATTATACAACTCGTTTCTCTTCGCAGCGGGGATCTCCCCGATTGCTTCATTTTTCACCGACCCCATCCCTGCCGATCCCACTCTTTCTGCTTACTCCAAATTTCTCATTTGAGTGGAGATCGACGTGCGGTCGGAGGACCCACCCAGTGCAACTGGGGACACATGTCTCGCTATGCGCCATTGCATTTTGCAATTTTTGACGCACTGTTTACGTACTGATTCTTGTAATTAATATTATTATCCTAAACCACTTGAATGTTGCTCATGCTGCTTTCAGACCCCCTTTCCTCTCCAGTTTTGCACCCCTGAAATAAATCCCAGACACATGTCACCCCCCACTTTCCGTTCACCGATATTTCGGTATCTGTCCTCACATCAAACCGTCTGTATGTTTCCATTATTTTATTTGTTCCTGAATATGTACGGTTCGTTCTTATGACTCATTTGCAAACCGTTATGGGAGATATTAAAAAAATCACCATAATATTTTATATTTGAATTATGATTTTGCAGTTGACAGACGATTGGATTTTATGTCATATCAACACTTGTTGGTTGTTAAATGCAAAATCCTATTTATACATATATATTAAATATATGTTTTATAAATACATAGTTTGTTGGTAACATTATTTTTAAACGAATCAGGGCTCATTTATTTGCACGCAGTTAAATGGTTTCAAGTATTGCTATCTAACATTAATAATTCTCTTATTTATTATTTGTTTGCCCACTGTGAAATGGTTTATTGCTATGTAATACCAATCAATTTTTTTTGCACACAGTTAAAGTGTTTCAAGTATTCTTATCAAACACGAATAATTCTATTTAGTATTAGTCATTTGTTTGTACACGTTTAAATGGTTTCAAGTATTGCTATCTGACACCAATAGTTTTATTTAAATGGTTTCAAGCATCTCTTTGTAACACTAACAATTTCAATTTAGATCAGTCATTTTTCGTATACAGTTAAATGGTTTAACAGTCTTATATGATTAATAGATGGGACCCTAACTGGTACTACCACTCTGGGTCAGAATGGAGCTGGGAGTAATGGCAATGAAGAGGAACTCCACTTTTCCCTGAGTTCCAAGACTGAAGCCTCACCATGAGATAGTTTAGTGTCTTATCCAGGATACTCGTTGGCGGTTGCGGGGGATCTCAGCCCTCTGCAGAGATACAGCCGGTGTATTCTGCAGCCCCAGCCGACTGTGCTGGTTAATTTATAATAATATTCTTTTTATTACAAATTGATTCTTTTGGAACTGGTTACCACTTTGTCTAAATGGCCTGAAATACGCTGAATGCATCCCCTTACAGTAAAAAAAGGATGTTCTGGGTATAATACAAAACTACATCTGATGGTGAAGCTACAATTCTAGAGATCTAAGGAATGTAAAGAACCTCTTCATTGCCATTACTCCTAGGTCTACTCCTGACCCGGTGTGCTAGTACTTGTTAGGGTCCAGTCTATTGGTCAAATAGATATGTCTAAATTATTCGTTTTCGATTGGAATACTTAATACTATGTAACTGTAAATTATTTGGTTCGTTGCTTGCTTGCGTTTTATGGCATATCAACACTTGATGGTTATTTAATGCCAAATCCTATTTATACATATTCATTATACATATATAATTAGTGAGCAAATAGTTTGTAGGTAGCATTATTTCTAAACGAGTCGGAGCTCATCTGTTAGCACACAGTTGAATGTTTTCAAGTTTATTATTTATTGTTTGTACATAGTTAAACACTTTCAAGCCTTGTAAATGAATGAACAGTTCTATTTGATCGATAGATGGGACCCCAACAGATACTACCACTCCGGGTCAGCGCACTCTACACTCCCCAAAGTGGAGTCTCATCTTCAGACGGTTTGGTGTCAAAAATAGGATACTTGTTGGCAGGGGCCTTACCCCTCTGCAGAGATGCAGTTTGAGTATTCAACAGAGTCCACCCACGGGTTGATGTAAATTATTTGTATTAAGAATAATTACTTGAAACTATAAGTGGTTACTGACGATTATTATTAGTTACTTGAAACCATATAAGTATTTGTAAATAATGACTATAATTAAATGGAAATAACTAGGTTGGTTTGGTTTGTTTGGTTTTATGGCATATCAACCTTTGTAGGTTATTTAACGCCAAATCCATTTTTATGAAAATAATCTGTTCTATTGAAAACAGTTCAGTTTAGCATAAGTACACAATTTAATTGTCAAAAACATTTCCATTTCTAACTATTCAAGCAGTTATATGTAATAATTCAGTTAAGTGTAAATACAGTTTTAATGACGAAAAACAGTCCTATTTGAAATAATTCAATTAAGCATAAGCACGCAGTTTAAGTGTATGTACGGTTTAATTGTCAAAAACGTTTCTATTTTAAGCTATTCAGTTTACTCAATTCATTTTAGCATAAGTATGCTATTAGTTCTATTTAACCCACAGATAGGGCCCTATCAGGTGCTACCACTCCGGGCCAGAGTGGACCTGGGAGCGATGGCAATGAAGGGGTACTCCGCATTCCCCAAAGCTCCAGCACTGCCGGAACCTCACCATCAGATTGTTTAGTGTCATATCAGGACACTCGTTATGGGGGGTCTTACCCCTCTGCAGAGGTGCAGTCAGTGTATTCTACAGCCCCAGCTGACTGGGCAAGGAAATAATTATGAGAAACCATATAATTATTAGTATTAGAAAAGAATACTTGAAACTATACAACTATGTGAAAAGTATTTGTCCTAGGTTCGGTTTTCGGTTTCTTTGTTTAATGGAATATCAACCTTCGTGGATTATTTATTGCCAAAGCTATTCTTGAAGAACAGAAGTGGCACTATTTAACCCATAGCTGAGGGATAATGGGTTTCATATCTTCCCAATAGTATTAGTTCGAAAGTGAATGTAATATTACGGCGGGAGTTCGAAATCGCTTACAACAAGGTCGCAGTCAAGCACGTTAACCTCTACGCCACGATGACCCTCCCTATTTGCATAAGGAATACTTGATAATACTGTGTTCAAAGGCTCGTAAGAAACAATTTCATCAAGGATGTAATATATATCTACAATATAAGTGATTCCTTAACCCCTGGGTATAAAATAACGCTTGACGGATTGACATGCCGATAAAATCAACTAAACGTTCAACCAGCCAATCTTCTTTGATAGTAAGAGAGAGGAAAATCTGGAGGATAAAGCGCACGAAACATTACAATAAAATCAACAAAGACAAATAAACTGTTGTAAAGAAATTGATATAGGATAGCAATAAATCGTCATTTCAAAAATTATCCAAAAATATTTTTGTTACATCGTTTGTTTCTGCTTTTGTTTCATTACAATCCCATTTTATTTTTTAATATCTAATATAAGTAAGTAAGTAAAGTTAGCGACCATAGTCGAGGGTGACCCGAAGGCTCCCTTTTCGATAGCTACTACACCAAGGTGTAGGGGAGGGCGCTACTCCATTCCCTGGATTGCTCCACTTTACCCTTGAACCGTATCTTATAATGCTGAGTGTTAAGCAAGGTGGTATCAAGTTCCATTTTTAAAGTCTTTGGTATGACTCGACCTGGGATTGAACCCAGGTCTCCCGGGCCATTGGCGAACACTCTAACCGCTGGGCCAATATACTCACTGGTTAATACGCTCACTGGTTAGAAAGATACTAGATTATTCAAAATTAGGTTTTATATTCATACGAAAATGATTATAAATATTTTTCCGTTCCCTATTTTGTTCTCTCCTGCGCACATACGTAATACTTTTATTGTATTTTCCATAATACAATATGCCGATAAATATTTTATTATAAGACAATGATAATCTATATATTATTGTATTTGTGTTTACAAGTATACACACTTTACACTTTCATTTTATCATTTCTTCTTCAGCCTAAGAGTTAATCAAAATATCATTTAAATTTCTGATAAGAATTAATTTCCCGATGAAATACAAAATTTTAATATAAAGTTGAATCTTTTATTTACAATATCATAAGTACTAATTTTAATATAAAGTTTTATTTATTTACAATATCATAAGTACTAATTACTAATATCATAAGTACTAATTTTAATATAAAGTTTTATTTATATATCATAAGTACTAATTACTAATATCATAAGTACTAATTACTAATATCATAAATACTAATTTTAATATAAAGTTTTATTTATTTACAATATCATAAGTACTAATTACTAATATCATAAGTACTAATTACTAATATCATAAGTACTAATTTTAATATAAAGTTTTATTTATTTACAATATCATAAGTACTAATTACTAATATCATAAGTACTAATTACTAATATCATAAATACTAATTTTAATATAAAGTTTTATTTATTTACAATATCATAAGTACTAATTACTAATATCATAAGTACTAATTACTAATATCATAAGTACTAATTTTAATATAAAGTTTTATTTATTTACAATATCATAAGTACTAATTACTAATATCATAAGTACTAATTACTAATATCATAAGTACTAATTTTAATATAAAGTTTTATTTATTTACAATATCATAAGTACTAATTACTAATATCATAAGTACTAATTACTAATATCATAAGTACTAATTACTAATATCATAAGTACTAATTTTAATATAAAGTTTTATTTATTTACAATATCATAAGTACTACTAAATCAAATATTAAAAATAAAAAAAAAGTTTGGTGAGGAATTGAAATTGTAAAAATTATCATTAAAACGGCTCTTAGTAAATAACAAGTTGAATGTGTAAATTACGCTAATTGTATCTTCTTGTGTCTAATCTACTCATAGGTTACTAAGTTACTACATTACAACCCCCCCACCCTAAATCCAACCTAAACCCCAACCCTAACCCTAACCCTAATGGGTTTTATATTTATATGATGATGATTTTAGATATATTTTTACATTATACGATGATTATTTAGAATATATTTTAATCTTTACATCACGCTAATCTTAAATCTTTTAAAATACATTTATATGATGATAATCTTAAATATTTTTTATTTTTACATGATGATAATTTTGAATAGTTTTTGTAATATTTACACAATGATAATTTTAAATATCTTTTTCAAATATCTATGAGATGATGATTAGAAAATAATCTTTTAAATATTTTTTAATGTTTTGAATACTTAGAAAGGATATGATGATAATTTAAAATATTTTTTACATTTACATAATGGTAATTTTGAATATCTCTTGCAAATATCTATATGATGACAATTGAGAAATAATCTTTTGAATATTTTTTTAATGTTTATATGATGCTAATTTTAAATACTTTGAAAGGATATGATGATAATTTAAAATATCTTTTGATACGTAAGTGATATTTTTTTAATGTTTATATGATGCTAATTTTTTGAAAGGATATGATGATAATTTAAAATATCTTTTGATACCTAAGTGATATTTTTTGATATTTGAATCATGATAAAAAATTACAATCATGTAAATGTTTTTAAATCTTCAAAATGAATATATAAAGACATTTATATGATGATAATTTAAAAAAAATGTTTATTGATGATAATTTTGAATGATTTTTGTTTTATTCCTATGATGATGATTTCAAATATTTTTGAAAATATCTATATCCTGATAATTTTGAATATCCTAAACATTTATATCATGATAATTTTAGATATTCAAAAACATATTTATATGATGATTTGAAATAGTTTTTAAATATTTATTTGATGATAATTTCAAATATTTTGAATATTTTAGAAATATTTATACGATGATGATTTTGAATATTCTAAAAAATATTTATGTGATGATGATTGTAAATATTTTCCAAATATTTATAAGATGATCATTTTGAATATTTTTTAATATGCATATGGTAATAATATTAGATACTTAGAAATATCTATAAAATGATAATTTTAGATATCTAAAAACATTCATGTAATAATAATTTCAAATATTTTTAATATTAATGATGATAATTTTAGGTATTTTAAGAAATATTTATTTGATAATAATTTCTGATATTTAAAAAAATGTTTTTATGATGATAATTTTAGATATTAAAGAAGATATTTATATAATGATAATATAAAGATATAAATATGTATTTTTTTTTTTTTACTCCTGCTTCGTTCTCTCCAGTTTTTAAAGTATATTCGATATTACTATATTTCAAGGAATAAATCCTAATCAAACAATTATAATCTATATTTTCAGTTTCTCGTCCATTCCCGGATTCAGAAGATACATTTTCCTTTTATATTCTAATCTTTTACTTCAAGATACTAGCCAGAATGATATATTACGCATTAATAGGCATTATTTTAATCCGTAACTGATGATAAATAATCAAACAAAAAGTCAAGTGACACTGAAAAGATAGGTTCGTGTCAGATCACCGAAAATAAGCAACGATGAGTGATCACTTACATATTGCAGGTAAGCAAAGTTTAGTCATTGATAACAACAACAAATCTTTGTAAATAAGGAGGTGCCTGTGGTGTCATGGTTATCGTCGCAGGATATGGACACGGCGATACGAGTTCAATTCCTGGACAAGACTGATTGCATTTCACATAGCACTAATACCCTTGGGAAAGGTATGAATCCAATTCTCCCTCCATGGGTAAATAGTAGGACAGACTAGGTTCTTCAGCCTTGTTCTTCAGACTAGTCTAGGAGAAGAAAAACTCTGAATTCAAACCTGTTAAACTCCTTGTGTCATATCCTGCCCGAGCGGAGGGGTTGGTAAATAGGACAAATCTTTGTAAATAAGGATTTGTAATAAGACACCATGGCTCAGGCGTACCTACTATGGACAGAAGCAAACACGTTCGAATCTCGCTAAAAGTAGTCTTAATGAAATACAAAACTTTAGAATAAAACATAATTTATAATAGTACCTCTATTCTAATTGGTTGGTTGGATTGGGTTTTATGGTATATCAACTATTGAAGGTTATTTAATGCCAAATCCTATTAATACATATATATCAAATATATATGATTAATAAAAACATTTTGTTGATAGCATTTTTAAACGAGCCTGAGCTCATATTTTTTCCATGCAGCTTAAGGGTTTCAAGTATTTCTATCTAACACGGATAATTATAATAACTATTAATCATTTGTTCATATTTAAATGGATATACATACATGATTTTTAAGTGAATAGTTTGTTGGTATTTCGTTTTAAAATCAGTTTGAACTAATTTATTTGCACTAGTATTGCTATTATTTCTACACAGTTAAATGGTTTCAATTTTTGCTATCTAACGCTTTTAATTCTGTTCAATATAAATCATTTGTTTGTAGACAGTGAAGTGGTTACAAGAAATACTATTTAACCCTAATTATTCTATTCAACACTATCCATTCATTTGCACATAGTCAAATAGTTCTAAGTATTGTTATATGATACCAAGAATTCAATTTAGGCTCATAGTCAAAGAATTTCAAGTATTGCTATTTAACACTAATAATTTTTTTTGTGTTAATGACATCACTCATTCGTTTACACACATTTAATCATTTCTAAGTATTGCTATGTATTACTAACAATCCAATTTGACAGTCATGTGTTAACACAGTTAAATGGTCGAACAGTTATATTTCTAACAATTCAATTGAACGTAAGTCATTTACTTGCGCGCGGTTTAAATGTCAGACGGTTCTATTTGTACCATAGATAAGACTCTATCAGATGCTACTACTTCGAGTCGAGTCAGAGTGGATTTTGGAATAGGTTTGGTTTGGTTTCTTTGGTTATATCAACCTTCGTAGGTAATTTAATGCCAAAACCGTTCTCTTAGAAGAACAGTAGTGGTGCTATTTAACTCATAGCTGGGGGAATAAGGGAGTTCATACCTTTCCCAATGGTATTTGTCTGAAAGTGAACGTAATAGCGTGACTGGAATTCGAATTCGCTTATTACGATTCCTCAGTTTAGTGCTTTAACCATTTCAGTACGGGGACACCTCCTGGATTTGGAAATAATGATAATGAAGGGGTACTCAGTATTGCTTCGGGATCCAGGACTGGAGCCTCACCATCAGATTATTTAATGTCATATCCAGAAGACTCATTGGTGGAGGGGTCTTCCCCTCTATAGAGATACAGTCGGTGATTTCTGCAACTGCAGCCGACAGAGAGAAATAATATTGGTGGCAAAGGCACTACGTAAATAAGTTGAACATGACGAAATCTTAGTTTACATGAAGATAAATCACGCCGAAAGAAAAAAAAAACTGATTTGCACTTGGTTGATTGATATTAACAACATGACAACCCATTTAGGGTTATTTCATGGCTCGAGGATTTATATTTATGTTTTCGTATAGTTGCTTCTTAAAAGTTTTTTTTGTACACAATTATATAATATCAAGTATTTGAAATTGAACAAGTCCTGGAGACAGCACCCCACAATGTAGCAGCAGTACGGTCACCTACCACCCATCACGAAAACTATCTAAGTTAGATGAACCAGATATGCGGGACACTGCCAGAGAAGTAAGGACGAACTCATAAGCGACATACTCTTGTGGGCCCCTTCACATGGACGAGCAAAGGCAGAACGACCAGCTAGAACCTATGTACAACAGCTCTGTGCCGATACAGGATATAGCCTTGAAGACTTGCTGATGATGATGAAGTATTTGATATTATATTATATCAAATATCAAGAATTTGATATAATATAATCGTGTATAATTATTTCTTATCTAATTATTTGCATACAGATGTATAGTTTCAAGTACTCCTATCAAATACTAATAATTATATGGTTTCAAGTAATCTTTTATAATTGATAATAATCATTTGTTTGCATACGGTTATATGGTTTCATGTAATTTAGAACAATCTTCAGTAAACACTTATTGCTTCTTCCAATAAACTTAAGTACTTGTTTTCGAATTAATAAAAATCATTAAGATAATAACGTGTTCAAAGGGAAATTTAAATTGTGAAAATTAATGTAAGTAAAAAGGGAGCGAGTAAATGATAAATTAAATGTGAATTAATAAAATCATTTCTTGCATGGAGAAAAAATGAAATATTTTCAGTTTGAGTTTTTCTTTTATATTCATTATCATTTTATTCTTTATATTAAACTTGTTAAGCCCAAAATATTTAATATATTCAATGCCTGTTTACTAGATTATACGTTACATGTTATCTTTGGAAATCATATATATATATATATATATATATATACATATATATATATATATATGTATATATATATATATGTATATATATATATATATATGTATATATATATATATATTATATATATGTATATATATATTATATATATGTATATATATATATTATATATATATATATATATATATATATATATATATATATATATATATATATATATAAATTTATTATAGTTAAAATTTTCATATAGATGAAATTATTATCCTAATGTGACCGATAGTTGTTTTTTTAATATATATATATATATATATATATATATATATATATATATATATATATATATATTAAAAAACAATTATCGGTCACATTAGGATAATAAATTTATTTCCATCCTGTTAAAAGCATTGATATGAATCAGTGCTCTAAAAAAAATTAACAGGACTTCATCAGATCAAATACGAAATGGAAATAAAATAAATTTACAACCAGAAAAAAACTATTTCTCTTATGTATTAAAGCTAGCCTAAACATTAAAGTAAAAAAAAATATTTGCTCTGAGGATTTTAATTACATTGAGTTCTTTACCAAGAATATTTAAATTTAATTGTTTTTGAATATTTTATTTGTCCTGATTAGAATTATTATTCGTGATTTAGTGGACTGAATATTATTTTATATATATATATATATATATATATATATATATATATATATATATCCAGTACACCGCGACTGACTCCTTATATATATATAAAGAAAGTAAAGTTGGCAACCGTAGTCAAGGGTAACCCAAAGGCTCTACTATACTGAGGTGTAGGGGAGGGCACTACTCTTTTCCCTGGATTGCTCTACTTACCCTTGATAGTACCTTAAAATGCTGAGTGTTAAGCAAAAAGGTAACAAGTACAATTTTTTGAGTTTTTCGCATGACTCGACTTGAGATTGAACCCCGGGCTCTCGGGTCATTGGCGGATGCACTTCTAGTGTCATAGGTGTTGACGTTGGAAATGAATACGGCCACGCAAGTTCCAACCTAGCTGTTTGCATTTCACATACTCCTTATATCCTTAGGAGAGGTATGCATCCAGCTATTCTCCCTCCACGGCGTCTGGAGGAATAGGAAACCGGAGGAAGAATTATGACCATCCTGATCCCAGCATTGTTAAGCACGTCTTGAAGACTCAGAAGAGACTTGGAGTCTTGCTGTCACTCAGATTCCAATGAAAGAACACCAATTAGAGCTGGTGTGAAAAACTCGTAACAAGTAAAATAATATAAAAAATTCTAATATTTATATAATTAGTCGTACAACTGCGAAACTTTGACGTAAATTAACTTGAAAAGGAAGATAATAGGAATAGCTTGAAGAGAAAATTTCTGAGACTTTGGAATAAAACTGTTTAAAAATTAAGAAATAAAAAGTTTAAGAATTTTTCGAAAAGGACCGAAAAATCAAGAACGCACGCACATATTGATATATAGCAGGGAGTTCTCGTAGCGTAATGGCGAAAGTGGACTGTGACATCATTGTAAACGGGTTCGAACTCCAGTTTTTCCAGCACGTTCATTTTCAGACAAAAATCCTTGGGAAAAGTATGAACCTACTTACCCGCCTAACTATCGATTAAATAGTACCAATACTGTCCTTCTATCGGACCATTGGCCAAATGAGTAGAGTGTTTCCCAATGGTTCGGGAGACCAGGGTTCAATCCCAGGTCGAGTCATACCAAAGACTTAAAAAATGGTACTTGATGCCTCTTTGCTAAACACTCAGCATTATAAGATAAGGATCAATGGTAAAGTGAAGCAATCCAGGGAATGAAGTAGTACCCTCCCCTACACCCCAATATAGTAGCTATTGAAAAGGAAGCCTTCGTGTCACCCTCGACTCAGGTCGCCAACTTAACTTACTTACAAGAATGGCGTTGGCATTAAATTACCAACGAAA
>OY757905.1:74432294-74452294 GCA_963585895.1 Sepioteuthis lessoniana
CAGGTGATCTTCTCCTTTCAGCTGAAAAGCGCCTCGGTGGGAGTAATGGTTAGTAAGCTGAACTAGCAAATCTACAGGAAAGAGTTCGAGTTTCATTTACACGGTCTTATACGACTTCTAAGTAAAGTACTACTCTTTTCAGCTGAATCTTAATTATAAATACTTCCATGCTTGAAATGTTGTAATTCCTAAGGATATCACAATTATCCCTCCAACTACACACACACACACGTATATATATATATATATATATAATGATGAACATATGAAAATATTATGAAAATAATTTCTACATGTCCAAGAGCGATTCTACCTGGGTTTAACCTAAACGGCTCGTAAGGATTGCATTGGTAAAGTGGGTTAGGATAAAATATATTTTATTGATCAAAACGAACTCTCACCTATACAAAAATTAGCATATAATTTTTTTTCCTTTTTCTACGTTGAACAACTTTGTAGAATTCGAAAATTTTACAAACTGTTTTTTTTACACCAACAGAATTATAGATGTTATATTTATATTTATCATATTTACCCAACCCCTCCGCTCGGGCAGGATATGACACAAGGTCAATTTTTAAGCGGAGTTTAACAGGTTTGAATTCAGAGTTTTCCTTCTCCTAGACTAGTTGCCTCACCAAGGCTGAAGAACCTAGTCTGTCCTACTATTTACCCATAGTTGGAGGGAGAATAATTGGATTCATACCTTTCCCACGGGTATTAGTGCAATGTGAAATGCAATCAGTCTCATCCAGGATTTGAACTCATGTCGCCGTGTCCATTTCCTATGACGATAACCATTACATTATTTATTGTCATCCACAGACAGGCTGTTTCGTTGTATCACAACTCTTCAGTGTGGATCGATACGGAGGACGCTTGGAGCTCGGATCGAAACCGGCCCAACTTTACGTTTGACTTAGCATCTTACTGCTCAGCCAGCTCGAGAATTATACGTCATTGCTTTTGTTTGTTTACATTTACCTTACCGGATACCAGAGTGCTCAATTTATTAAAAGAGCTTTGCATTACACGAGTGGCAGCCGTTAATTCCTTCGCCAGAGTGCTCAACTCTCGCGGGGAGGAAGCGTATATATTGTCATCCATGGACAGACTATTTCATTGTATTTACAACTCTTCAGGGTGGCTAGACACGTAGCTGGAATATATAGAGGTGCATATGCTTGTGTTTAATTTTTATATTTTATCCAATGTTCATATAAGTTTCTTTGGAAGATTTATAAAGGTAAAACGAATAATTATCTGAATTTTATTCATCGCAACTTATAAGCTAAAAGGGAATTACACGAACACCCTTTATGTCACTAGCATATCCCAATAGTTGTTCCTGTTGAAATCATTCTCCCTTAATTATTATACCTGCCTGAGCAGTTAAATTCGATTTAATCAAACCACTTATTAGTCTTGATAGGAAATACGCTAAATGTAAAAGCCAAAGCAGTTGCAATTGTGCCATATTCATGTTCTGCATACATCCAGGCACACACACACACACACACACACACACACACACACACACACACACATATATATATTTATATATAATTTTCTCTTTTAAACATGTTCGATTAAATAGGAGAGACACATCACTTCTGCTAATTCTGTTTTTGTCCAGTCAAAATTTTCGTTTAAATTCAAAATTCATTTTCTCCTGGTACTTTCGGCCCGATTAGGAGCCATTTTCGGGGTAATGAACATTGAAATGACTGACACAATGACGAGTCGTATACATTGATATAAAAAGTTGAAGAAAGAAAATGTGGCCGGGGAATTTACGAAAGAGAAGAACTTTACTGGAGGTAAGAGAAAGAATTGGCGGGAAAATCTTATAGCCATTTCGAAACACTGCTGCTAAAATCGAAATTGATCTTGTTTAAGGAGATTTGGTTAATCTTTGCAAATAGAGCTTCAAGAATTTGGAGATTTCATTTATTTTTAATTGTGTAATATGGAGTTTTTTTTCAGTTATGATTTTTTCTGTATCTTGAGGAGAGGTACGAACATGCTTCTAGGTGATAAAAGATGGAACAATGTTGGATAGGTGAAGTGATAGACTTCTTGACTGATTCGTTGTGGTCAGGCCGATGTAGAACCTTATTTTATTGGAGAAGCATTTTCCTAGCGGTCATTTAAACTCGTGCACGATATTGGTCGTACTGAGGTGTATAGTCCAGAGAGAGAGAGAGAGAGAGAGAGAGAGAGAGAGAGAGAGAGAGAGAGATAGAGAGAGAGAGAGAGAGAGAGAGAGAGAAGTTATTATTGATGATGCGTTATATATATATATATATATATATATATATATACTTTGGTTTGATTTGGTTTGGTTTTATGGCTCATTAATCATCAAACCCATTTTTATACATATAAACAGTTCTATTTCAAGCTATATATATATATATATATACATATATATATATATATATATATATATATATATATATATAACCACTCAGCTATTTCGACGATATACGTCATCTCAGGACACTGCTTATATATATATATATATATATATATGTATATATATATATATATATATTCTAGTTAGTCTTGTTTACAAGGGAACGTAATTCCAGATCGAATAAAGTAAGAAAACGTACGAAATATCCAGATGTGTCTACATCCATTTTCAAGAATGGTAGATTGTTTTAATGGAATATTAGACGTGGTTTATTTTCATTGTCTTCATTTTAAGAATAGTATGAATTGGCTTTGAATGTATTTGTCTTAAAAGAGTTCGTGTGGGTCATTGGAATATCAGTTTACATCGTGTAACTTTCGCGCTTCAAACGAGAATAGTATTAGTCAGTGCGATGCCGGCTGATGTCATGTGGCAGATTGAGATGGTTTAGGGTTCTAATTGTTGAATATATTCAGATCTCCTGGTCTATATCCGAAGATCTTTTTGAGGGTTATGTTTCAAAGTATTCTATAGTTAAAGATTCAAGTATTTAGATTTTTTAAAGAAATTGTCAGTCTTGTATGATATCCAGATGTTTTTGACAAGAATTTGACGAATTTGTAGACAAAAAAAAAAGAAAAAATTAAATTAAAAAAATGTTTTACATGCTTCCTGGCGTGTTCTTTTAAACCACACGTGCATATAAACTTCTTATCTTATTAAAATTGATTTTAAGTATCTGTCTGTTGAAACTGTGTCAGCATCGATGTCATAATTCCATGATTTATTTATGTCACATTCTCCATAATTTTATTCTATTTAAATCACAATTATTACTATTTTTTCTTCATTATCTACGAATAAATAACACACTATTGTATTTATGTATACAATCAAATAGTGGTTTATAGTGTGATCGGAAAGGCTAATTTGGATATCGATCTCGATAATTTGATTTTACTTAATATTTGTTTGGTATTATTGATTTATAATCGGGCAATTGGCCTAATGAGTAGAGTGTTCGCCAATGGTCCAGGAGATCGGGGTTCAATCCTTGTGTCGAGTCATTCCAAAGACTCAAAAATAGTACTTCATGCCGCCTTGCTTAACACAACACTATAAGGTAAGGATCAAGGGTAAAGTGGAGCAATCCAGAGAATGGAGTAGCGCCCTCCCCTACACCTCGGTGTAGTAGTTATTGAAAAGGGAGACTTCGGGTCACCCTCGACTATGGTCACCAACTTCACTTTTTTTTTATTGATTTCTAAAGGGTTTATTTTTATAAATTTGAATAAAATTCCCGTATATAAATCTTAAAAGGAATCCATTAACAAGAAGAAATAACTATAATTGTATTTTTTACTCTCTAATTCAAGTAAAATCGGAAAATTTAGAAATAAAAGCTGAGAGTGATGGGAAGAGGTAGCATCCAAGCTGTTTTATTCTTCGATTAGACCTCTTCTGTTTTGAGTTAGTTTAACGTAATAACTCAATTTTAAATAATATTAAACGCTATTTTTTAAATTAATCAATTAATTAATCAATTAAATGATTCATCTATTTGTTTCGCCACGTGTTAATATTCTAAAAAATATTTACACCTGAAGAAGTTGTGAAAATTAGGAAATTACTAATTTTGTTCTTTCCTGCATTGGAAACCAATGCTAAGTCACCACCGACGTCACAATTCCCTCGTTTATTTACGTCTATTTACGTTATATTCTCAATGATAATTAAATGATCATTTTTTAAATCTTAATCAGCATCAGATTTAGTGTGTAAATGATCGAATAAAACTCCGATCTGCAAATTGATAAATTTTCCTTTTTTAAAATTGAGTGAAAATTTTATTGAAAAACAGAAATTCCAAAGTCTTTTCTTGTAAGTAAGGATGATATTTGAGCGTAAATATCTTAAGAGAAAAAGTAAACTTCATGCATGAAATATAGCAGTTTGTGAATGTCTAACTCTTGCAAATATATTTTGTCTTTGTAAAAGACCTTGCGTGAGTATGTCACAATATGAGAGAGAAAGTATATTAATGCGTTAATACGTACGCGGATGTATTGTAAACGATATTTTCATTCAATTCAGAATGATTTAACGATGTTGAAATTAAATGTTTATCCTCGAAGAAACAGAATGTTAGGTTTTCACTCAAAAGATATAAAATCGAAAGTTTTAAGTAGATCCACGGAATGGATCCATAAATCTTTTCCATATGTATTTATTTTATCGCTTATTTATAAGATTGGTGTAGGCTCAAAATTAGACGAAAAAAAGGTGATGATTTATGTATGATCCTAATTGGTTTAAAAATGTATTTTGAATTTAAAATTTTTCGCAGCAAGTTAGATATTGTCATCTGCGAATTTCTAAGAAAATTTAAAACGAGAACGTAAGCGGTGATAGGTTAATAAATACAAAAATACTGGTACGAAAATTACAGCTTCTAGAGATTATTTTTTTTCACAAAATCAAACAATTTCTTAGAATAGAAATCAGTTGATTTTTCACACACACACACACACACACACACACACACATATATATATATATAATTTTTATTTTATTTTTATACCTATTTCTATAATTCTCGAGGCGTGAAATTAAAAAAAAACCAGATGATGCGATTTGTAAATAAAAAATATTACACAAGTTGATTATCTGGGAAAAAATCAATTAAAAAAGAGAAGACTGAAACATCCGTACTACTTTAAAAAATGAATCAGCACCGCAATGTCTAGCCAAAAGAAAAAACACCAACAGTTCTCAAAACACTAACTAACTAACTAACTAACTAACTATATATATATATATATATATATATATATATATAACCCATAACTTTTAAAAGTTTGACCATTTGAATAAAAGTACTCACTTTTGACATGTTTCCGTGATTTCTTTGAAATTGTCCAATATGCGAGTAAATGAAGGCCCCAGCAATTTTTTTTCAAGAATCCACGTATTAGTTAAGTGTAATTGAGTCAAAAACTTCCCTTGAATCTGTCCGGATCTCTTCAGTCGTGTCAAAACGAAGTTTCTTTTTTCACTTTGAGGAACTGGAAAACGTCGAGGCTGTCGAAGTTATAAGAACGGAGGGAAGAAAAGTAACAATAATAGGTTTGAAAATATTGAACTGTGATTTATGATTTATGAGTGGGTGGGTGGGGAGTTATTGTTCTAGTCGAGGGCGGATTGGTTGTTTTTTCTTCCGGAATTTTCATAGTAGGGGAAAGTAAAAAAACTGTTTAAAGTTTGATCTGAGGTGATGAGTTCCCAGTAATTTGTGTGCCAAAATGAATAAATTAACAAACCAGATGAACATTGGTTTGAAGTTGTCATTAACTGTGTTGATTTTGGTGACTTTTACGGTAATGACTGTGGGTCATTTTTGTTTTGATCATTGGATTTCCTGTTGATAGTGACGTTTTTTTCATATTATCACTCTGCGGTTTGAGAATTATTTCATTAAGTAACTTTAATCCAGTCGATAGTGTCATTAGATATTTAGAGCCGAAAAATTAATTTGCTTCTGTCACAATCTCTATGCTCTTATTTGTTAACCAAAGATTCTAACATTGGCAAATGTAACTGAAGAACCTTGAATAGTGCCAAAGGATAGATAAAATATCACTTAACCTTTAACTTTTGAAAGAATGGTGTCTTTTCATCGAATTTGTAAACTGTTTTGAACAGTATATTTAGTCCTCTTTATTACGTTGGTAACAACTTGCATCCTCATAGGTAAATCTGGAATCAGCATAAAAAATATTTATCTCCTTTTATTTTCTGTGAGATTCTTGAACTAGTTGGGAATCCCCGTGGCGTAGTGGGTAACGTGCTGGACAGTGACATCGGAGAGAGTTCGAACTTTGTTCTTTTACAAGGATGGCTTTTGCATTAAAATTACCCACGAAGTTTGATATGCCTAACAAAGAAACGAAACCAAAGCAAATCAAAACGAACCTGCTTTTCTGCATTCTCTTCCATGACGATTTTATCAAAATAACTGTGAGGATTCCCTGTGGTGTAGTAGGTAACGTGATGGACTGTGACTTTGTAATTAGTGAATTCAAACTCTAGTCGCCCTATTACGTTCACTTTTAGACTAGTACCTTTGGGAAAGGTATGAAACCCTTTATGCCTCCAGTTATGGGTTAAATAGTGCTATTACTGTTCTTTCACGAGGATGGTATTTCATTAAACAATTCACAAACGTTGATATGCCATTAAACAAAGAAACCAAACTATAAACTCTTTTCTCTTCTTTTTAAATATGGATAACGATTTTAAAGCCGTTAAATAATGTTCTCGAGAGAAAAAAAAACAAACTTCTAACAAAATCTGTTTAATTATTATGCATGACAATTCTACAATCTCAAAAACTTTACAGATGGTTTGGGATGAACATAGAGAATCTCACCCATTTTGGCTGATTGCTGGCGTCTGGTTCGTTGATGGTGCACTAGAATACCTATGATTATTGATTGATATTTCGTGTGAGTTGCTCAGATTCGCTAAATCTTTTGGGAGAGAGAGAGAGAGAGAGAGAGAGAGAGATGGGTCCTCGAAGCTATTGTTCGACTGTTTCACACTAAGCTAAAATCTCTCTCTATCTATCATTGTTTGTCTTTCTCTTTCTGTCTGTCAGTTTTATTTCTCTCTCTATCTTTAGCTCTTTTAACCAATTCATATCTATCTATCTATCTATCTATTTGTTATAGAGAATAGATCATAGCTCTCTGTATTAGAATGGACTCTTCTTTTTGAATATGTGCAATTACGGGGTTGGCCGAGCGGCCCTGCATTCCTAGCTCGACGAGACATTTGGGTTGAGGCCGCCTGACATGTGTGCTGGGTAGCAGGCTAGGCTGCCTGGTATTTGTGCCGGGTTGCTGAGATCTACTCTTCCAGGGAGGTGTCCTCACAGACTTTACCTGCGAGCGGGTTAGGTCAATTGCCTGGCGCCTGAAGCGACTCTTTAAGAGGAATTCCAACGGAGTCAAGGTATATTTTGTGCCAACCACGCATGAGCTAAGATTTATACTCGCCTCCTACCAAAAAAGGCCTTGTGCCATACTCCTAGCGAAGATGGCCGGGATTCACTTCGTCTCAGGGAGCGGTCTTCCAGGTTTACTTGCTTTGTAGGACCAAGTTCATTTCTTGGTGCCTGGTGTGCCCCATTAGGGAAATTTCGATGGGATCAAGGATTTTCGCCTCTACTTCGCATGGGTTTTTGCCTGTGCGAGCCCCACACTATAAAACGGCCTTGTGCCATATATGGACATGGTGTGGTGTCAGTTAAATACCTTTGGTTCCTAGCAAAACTATCGAGTAATATATCTTTGTTAATACATCCTTGTAACTCTTGTAAAATAAACGCTTTTCATTGTAAGTTACCATTCGAGATATTATTTCAATAATTCACCCCAGTAACATTACAATCTATCTATCTATCTATCTATCTATCTATCTATCTATCTATCTATCTCAGTACGTTTCTGTTTATGT
Source organism: Sepioteuthis lessoniana (assembly GCA_963585895.1). Classification (NCBI taxonomy): domain Eukaryota; kingdom Metazoa; phylum Mollusca; class Cephalopoda; order Myopsida; family Loliginidae; genus Sepioteuthis; species Sepioteuthis lessoniana. The sequence continues at coordinate 74,440,231 of OY757905.1, forward strand.
ATCTGTCGAACATGTTAAGAACATTGTTTTTTAAAGAGTTGATGGCTTTAATAGCAGTGACATGCCACTCGGTCACATTCTGCTGAACTTTCTTCTTCAAATATAACAGTTGTTGAATCTCGCTGGAAAAAAAAACAAACACTTAGACAATCGTGTAAACATATCGACAAAAACAGACAGGGTGGAGAGATTCAAGACGAGACATAGACATAAAATAAAATGAAATAAAATAAAACAATGCCTTGAATCACGAGACAAATTTCAGGCATAACGTCTGCTTCGTCCGTTTATTCTAAAACAATAGCCTGCTTTCAAGATGAGAGAGCGTCTGTTGTTTTTTCTGAGCGTTCTCTGCCCTGTGCTTCCGCCGGTTGCTGCGGTCGTAGCGTACGCGGAGGGATATGCTCACACACACACACACACACGCACACAAAATTAGTGAGGGAAGTTCACGGACGAACAAGGATAATATTTCGTTTCGGATGTTCGACGCCATCAAAGTTCAATCAGCAAACATTGCATCATCTCATCAAAATATGCACAGTCGATGCTAATCTTTACACACGTCTTATTTTTTTCGCTGTCTTTGATGGCCGGAAGTAGTGGTTCCCGCCCTTCTGAAAAACCGGATATTCAAGATTGCTGATTTTTGTTGTTGGTAGTGATCACTTGCAAATTTAATTGTAACCATATTGTGAGAACTCACCAAGTGACTGTTTTTATTTCCTTTCTTTATTTCTAATCTATCTATCTATCTATCTATCTATCTATCTATCTATCTATCAAACAAACAAACAAACTAGCAAGCTACAAAATGATGACTGAAGTTGACGGCTTTTATTCAACTACTGACACAATATCATTTCGTTATACAAGTTTTACCCTCTCCTCATTATAAGTGATTATGTTCAAAACTAAACACAGATAAAATACTTTATTCATTGTTTCAATCAATTATTCTAAAGTGAATTTGTAAAATGGTCAAACTCCATTTACAATTAGAAGTAATTTTATTTATAATCAAATGTAAAACAAGCGTTTTAGCTTCTGATCAGATATTTATTTTGAGGAAAAATGAACAAATAAAACAAAACGTACTTAAAGGGGCGAAATAAAACAATTTCTATATTGTTTCATAGTCACTATGTTATCTATTTGAAAATGATAGCTCTTTTTCATTTTCTAGATTGTAAATATAAACATGAGTTGAAAGTTAATTAAGCTCTTTAATAATTTGATTAATATGATAAAAAACATTTAGAAAGGAAAGCATTCCGAGTTCAGTTTCGATGGTTTTTAAAAGAGCTTTTAATTTCTTATTTAGTTTAGTTACTTTGTTTATCAACCTTCGTGGGTTATTTAATGCCAAACCATCCTTCTTGCCCAGTTGCAACTGCACCTCTCCAGAGGCTTAAGACCCCCAATGAGTGTCCTGGATATGACACAAAACAATCTGATGATGAGGTTCGGGTGATGCTGGAGCTTTGGGGAATGTGGAACATCCCTTCATTGCTATCGCTCCCAGGTCCACTCAAACCCGGAGTGGTAGCACCTGACAGGGCTCTATCTGTGGGTTAAGTAGAACTAATATGCGTACTTATGCTAAACTAAATTACTTGAAATAGGACTACTTTGATGTTTAAACTGCGTACTTACGCTAAACTGAATTGTTTGAAATAGAATTGTTTTTGACATTGACATTGTTCTGACGTTAAACTGAATTTTTTGAAATTGAACTGTTTTAAAATCTAATTGTGTGTAAACAAAATCTATACTTATACTAAACTAAATTGTTTGAATTAGAACTGTTTGACTAAACTGAATAGCTTGAAATAGAAATGCTTTAAACAATTAAACTGTATGCTTACATTTAAACTGTGTACTTATGCTAAACTAAATTGTTTGAAATAGAACTGATTATTTGTATAGAAATGGATTTGGCATTAGATAACCTAGAAAGGTTGATATGCCATAAAAATACAACCAATCAACCAACCAGCCAACTAAATCTTCCTTCTAGAAGAACAATGGTACTATTTAACCTATAGCTGGGAGAGTAAGAGAGTTCATACTTTTCTCAAAGGTATTAGTCTGAAAGGGAACGTAATAATATGTCTTGAGTTCGCAATCAAGCACATTAGCCACAACACCATAGAGACTCATTCTTTAATTTTTTTTACTATTGCTATAATTTATTATTCAAATAATTACGAATAGATTTTAATAATTATTAGATTTTTCATTAGCTTTTCGGCCCTTTTCGGCGGGGTTTAGAATTTTCCGAATGTATCCTCCCACTCTCAAAAAAAGTCGAGTTTTGGTTTCTTTGGTTTAATAACATATCAACCTTCGTGGGGTTAGGGTGCTCTGGGTAGGGCACTAAACTGTGTCTGATGCTAGGGATTTAGTTCTGGTTATCTTGAGAGTGTGGAGTACCCTTTAATTACCAATACTCGCAGGTCCTCTATGACTTGGAATGGTAGTAAGTAGAGTAAAGATGGGGACCATAGCCGAGGGCGACTTGAAGGTTGCCTTTCCAATAGCTACTACACCTAGATGTAGGGGAGGGCACAACTACTTTCCCTGAATTGCTCCACTTCATCCTTGATACGTACCTTATAATGCTGAGGGTTAAGCAAGGCGAAATCAAGTACCATTTTTTGAGTCTTTGGTATGAATTGACCTGGGATTGAACCCCGGTCTATCGGGCCATTGGCAAACACTCTAACTACAAGGCCATTGTTTAAAAATTATTCGTATATGATGGAATCGTGTGCTAGCCCGCCCTCCTAAAAAAACAACAACAAACAACGTACAAACAAAAAACTCTTAAACAATTACACAAAAATGCAACTGACATTGAAAATAAAATAAACGGGATTCCCTAACCTCTAGGCATAAAATAACCCTAGGCGGGATGACATACTGTTACAATCAATCATAATCAAGCTTATGCTCTTTATTTTATTTTTTACAGAATAAATCAAATAAGAAATCATATACGTAGATTTACTAATCAGCCTTGCAGAGGGCTTTAAGCATGTATAGCCCAGTCGGCTGGATCTGTGGAATACAACGACTGCATCACTGCAGATGAATAAGACCCCCGTCCAGCGAGTGCCCTGGATATGATATTAAATTCTGTCTGATGATGAGGCTCTGGTTCACTCTGACCCGGAGTGGTAGTACCAGTTAGAGTCACGTTTAAGGATTAAATAGAAATATTAGTCGTCTGAATTTCTGAGATGAAGCTTGATGATTTTTATTATTCAGGGTTTTCGGATTATTGTCTTTATCTTTATTGTTATATTAACAACGTTTCGGCCTATATGTTCTCCGGCCTTCTATAGGTGTTTCTTGTCAAACTCGAGAGCCTACACGGAACTTCGAATCACGTCCTTTATTTTATCCACGGGGGTTACTTGCTCTGATTCCGTTAACTATAACCGGATACAAGAGTTAAGTATTTCTGTATGGTTACTCGCCAGTAGTCAGGAGACAAAGCGTAACGGTTAAAGGCAATGGTTGACTAAGCTTCTAAGTGACAATCATCTGGAGGGGGTCGGTTCAGTCCTAATTGCAGGCGAGTAACAATACTGGAATACTAAACACTTGTACCCGGTTATTGTTAATGACCGGGTATAAGCGTTAAGTTATCGTAAGTATTCCTTGTTAGTCTTACCCTTTGTTAGGATTAAACCTGCAACCACCAGATGATTTCACTCAGAAGCACCTTCAGGCCAAAGGCCTTATCCTCTACGCCAAGTATCATTGGAAGGTGCTTCTGACTGAAATCATCTGAAGGTTGCAGGTTCAATCCCAACAACAAGTAAGAATAACAAAGAATACTATAACTCATCACTTTTACCCGATCATAGTTAATAGAATTGGAACAGTCTACCCCTGTAATTCAAAGGTTTCAGTTCGAGATTCTGTGTGGATTCTCGAGTTCGACATAAAACACCTGAAGAAAGCCGAAGGACATATCGGCCGAAACGTTGTGTTTATAACAATATAAATTGTTATATTAGTCCAAATATTCTAAGTAATAATAATCATCAAGCTTCATCTAAAAAATTTAGACAAATTTACATCGTCATTATTCAGTCATCAAAATAATTTCATTTTATTTCTAAACACTTGCTCTCACTTTTAAGAAGTATGTGTATTCAATTATTGAAGTACGACTCAACTTTTTGAAGGATTTGCCAATATTTTGAACAGGTCAGTACCGCTCAGCAAACACAGAGTTTCACATTGAGTAAGAAAAAGGAGAAAGAGTATCTTTACTTTCCTTTAGAATTTTATACAACAAAATTAAGTTAGAATAAAACCAAGCTTAATAAATTGGAGGTCCGCATAGTGTAACAGTTTTCGTCGTAGGAAATGGAATCAGCAACCTGAAATTGGCAACCCAAATTCAAATCCTGAACGAAGCTGTTTGCGTTTCCCTTCGCACTAATGCCCTTTGGAACTGCCTTAATCCATTTGTTCTCTCCACCAGCTTTGGTAAATAGTAAAGATGACTGAGTTATTTCGTTTTGTTTGGGCCACCAGTCCTGGAGAAGGAAGATTCTGAATTTAAACCAGCTTACTCCGCTTAAAAATTGACTTCGTGTCGCATCCTAAACTCTTTCACAAACTCTTAATTACAGATATTATTTTGTGAGCGAAGTGTATGAATTTATTTGTAAAATGTTTACATTTAGAATATACTTACAAGCATACAAATAAGCGAATGTATTTTGAACACTTGGAGTAGAGCATGTATTTACCCAACCCCTTCACCATGGGCAAGGTGCATCCTAAAGTCAAATTCCTGAGCGAAGTATGGCAGGTTTGAATTCAGAACTTGTCTCCAATCGAAACTGGTTTCCTAACCAAGACTAAAAGATCAGTCTGACCTGCTATTTACCCATAGCTGTGCGGAAGACAAATGGATTCATGCCTTTCACAAGGGTATTTGTGCAATGTAAAACGAAACCAGTCTTGTTTAGGATTTGAACTCGGATCTCCGATTCCATTTCTTGCGATGCACCATTAATTCCAATTAACTCCTTCCCCATGGGCAGGATGTGACACCAGGTCAATTTTAAAACGGAGTACGGCTGTTTTAAATTTAAATTTTTAATTCTCCTAGACTGATTGCGGTACCAAGTGTAAATCCCCTGGTCTGCTCAACTATTTACACATGGCAGCGAGAAGAGATTGAATCATGCCTTCCTCAAGGATATCAATTCGAAGTGAAACGTAGACAACTTCGCTCAGGATTCGAACTCGAGTCTGAAGGTTAATAATTTCTTTTCACTAATGTCAATAATATGTTCTCACTATCACAAGTGTTGCGACTTCAATCCTAACTTGGTGCTTCATTATCAGTCTTGTATTTGAATAAACTTTGTTTAAAAATCCACAGAAAATAAAATGGCATAGAAACTAACATACCTCGTTCACTTGCTAAATAACAACACTTTAGCCAATCTCACAGACGATTGTTAATGGAATGTAAATTTGAATCTCTTTTGGTATTTCTCTACTGTGGCCTTGTATCAGTTTCTGGTGAGGACAGAAAATATCTTCAAACATATAAATAGACTGACGATAACTTTTTACCTGTCTTTCATCATGTGATTGTAAGGAAACTACTTTTGAAAGTCATACTTCATAAGTTAGTAGCATACTTATTGACGAACTGTTGCGTTTGACATGATAATTGCCAGGAGATGTCTCACGACAGAAGTGTTTCATTTACAAATCTAATTTCGATATAAGATTTCAAAAGCTACAAGACCTGATTACTAAACCTTATACTATTACAACCGTTCAGAGATCTTTTTGATCTATGTAAATGCAACGACTTGTTGATAGATATTTACGGTCCTAAGCTTGTTTGGGGATTTAAGGATAATGGTATTGGTCACCCAGTGAGTATATAATTCTCCTTTCTGTAATAATAATATACAAAACAAATTTGCAAACAATTACCCCACAGTTTATCTCCAGTCATTTGTTGACTTTACTAAGGCTTTCGACTCCATTCACAGAGGAAAGATGGAACAAATCCTACTAGCGTACGGCATACCAAAAGAAACCGTAGCGGCAATAACGATTCTCTATAGAAACATTAAAGTAAAAGTACGATCACCAGATGGAGACACAGAATACTTCGACATTGTAGCAGGAGTACTACAAGGGGACACGCTGGCTCCGTATCTCTTTATCATTTGTCTAGACTACGTACTTAGAACATCGATTGACAAAATCAAAGAGAATGGCTTCGAACTGACGAAGAAAAGAAGCAGAAGGTACCCCGCAACAACAATTACCGACGCCGACTACGCCGATGACATAGCGATACAAGCAAATACACCTGACCAAGCCGAAACACTACTGCATAGTTTGGAACGAGCAGCAGCAAGCATAGGCCTCTATGTTAATGCACACAAAACGGAATATATGTGCTATTATCAAACGGGGGACATCTCCACTCTAGAAGGAACCCCTCTTAAACTAGTAGACAAATTCACTTACCTAGGAAGCAGCGTCGAATCAACCGAAAAGGACATCGAAACGCTGCCGATAGGCTATCGATTATATGGAAATCAGACCTAACCGATAAAATGAAACGCAGTTTCTTCCAGGCAGCGGTCACATCGATACTGCTATATGGCTGCACTACATGGACGCTAACAAAACGGCTGGAGAAGAAGCTTGACGGCAATTACACAAGAATGCTGCGTGCAATCTTAAACAAGTCCTGGCGGCAACACCCCACAAGACACCAACTGTACGGCCACCTGCCCCCTATCACGAAAACTATTCAAGTTAGACGAACCAGACATGCAGGACACTGCTGGAGAAGCAGGGACGAACTCATAAGAGATGTACTCTTATGGACCCCCACACATGGCCGTGCAAAAGCAGGACGACCAGCACGAACATACATTCAGCAGCTATGTGAGGATACGGGATGTTGTCCTGAAGACCTACCTAGGGCGATGAACGATAGGGAGGAGTGGCGAGAGAGGGTCAGGGATATCCGTGCTACCAGCACGATATGATGATGATGATGATTATCTCCAGTTGTCTCATAAAGAGGCCCACTGTGTTGGTGAGGGTAAGAATACGCCGATTGTAAACCCTGCAGAGGGGTAAGGCTCCTCCTAGAAAGATATCCTAGGCATGACACTGAACTACGTTCGGTGGTGAGGCTTCAGTTCTAAAGCATTGAGTGTGTGAATGACCTCTTCGTTGCCATTACTCACAGTATATATATATATATATATATATATATATATATATATATAAGAAATATCCAGTCGGCGTCCGAAGACCATGAGTGTGGATTATTCGTGTATAGAATATATGAGAGATTTCATTTAGATGTATGGGAGAACTCGATGTATGGTTATTGTTACATATTCCTTTTCAGGTTTATATAAGAAAACTCACATACAGACCCTTTGCAATATAACTGGAAGAAAACTCAACCATAGTAAAGTTGTCATTACAAATTTATTTCGGCGAAGAATATAATCTTCATCTCTTCAGATGACATACACGCTTATTTTTGAGAATCTTTGTTCTTCTTAGTTTGGTTCCTTCCGTTTCAGTCTTTACCAAAGAAAAATTGGAATTTTCAAACTGGGAAGTCGAATTCGAGGAATGAGGAAATAACCAAGTTCTTTCATCACTTATGGGAGATTATCCTTATCAGGGATTAATCTGTCTGTACTAACATTGTTTAGTAAATCAGTTCTCAAGAGGATTGTTTACCTGTTTAGGCAATTTCTTTTTGAATGAGCAAATTAACAGAAAAAGAAGAAAGAAGAGCCAAAAGAAAGAACAAAAATAGTGTAGGAAGAAAAAAAATCAAAGAAAGAAAAGTAAGACGAAAGAAAAGTACTAAGGAAAGAAAGTTGTAAAAATTGTAAAGGAAAAGACGAGGAAAGAAAGTAACTGCATTGAGAAAGAAAGAAAGAAAGAAAGAAAGAAAGAAACGAGAGCGAGAATTTAGACAAAAAATATGAAAAAAGAGAAGCTTATAAAAAGAAGGAAAAAGAAAAAAGAAAGACAGAAACAACGAGAGACGGAATTTAGAAAAGAAAATAAAAAAAAGAGGTGAAGCAAAAGCTTATAAAAAGAATGAAGAAAAAAGAAATGAAGAAAGAACCAGAGAAAGGATTTAGAAAATAAAATAAAAGAGGAAAAATGAAACCAAGGCTCATAAAAAAATGAAAAAGAAAGAAAAAAAAAGAAAGACTGAACGAGAGAGGGAGTTAAAATGAAAAAAATAGGTACAATGGAAGTATATAAAAAGAACGTGAAAGAAGAAAAGAAAGAACGAGAGAAGGAATTTAGAAAAAAAATGAAAAAACAGAAAGTGAAACAGAAGCTCATAAAAAAATGAGAAAATAAGAAAGAAAGAAAGAAAGAAAGAAAAATGAAGTAGGATGAAACAAAAGAACAGTAGTATTTTATAAAAACAAAAGAAATAGCTTAATGCAATGAAATAAAAAATAAAACAATTTCTCTTAAGAGAACAATAAACAATAAAAAAAAAGGAACACAGAATAAAACGATTAAAGAAAAAACAAGGAAAAAATAAAGACTCAAAGAAAAAGAAAAAAAAAGGAAAAAGAAAAGAAAAGTGACGCTTGGCTCAAGTTCGCTATCTACTTTTTGGATCAATCTCGCTGTGTCGAGATCTCGCGAGAATATCTGCTACCGATTTACTCCCATGTTTATTTTCTCAAAAATAAAAGCCGACTTTGAGGGGCCAGAATTTCTTTGCTGTGATATTTGACCCGTCTGTTCATTTTTCGGGATTTTCCTCGTTCTTGCCCGACTTTCAAATCAAAACTTGTTTCTCCAGTTATCGTAGAAGCTAATCCAATTCAATCAATTTCTCTATTTGGTAACATTTATGGTGCCGGACTTAGTACGGTATAAGGCCAATTTGAGAGATTCAGAGATAGAAAGTGAGAAAACATAACAATATGAATAATCAGCATCCGAGTGTTAGATATAATATATATATATATATATAGTCCGATGATCAAATAGCCACCAAACGCAATTGACTCTGTGTCTACGCTAACTTAATTTAGATCTATGTGTTCTGTTACTGATATTGAACACTCTATATTGATAAATATAACAAAATACGTAATTGATATATGCAATAGCAAAAGAAAATGGCTGTGAGGAAAACAAAACAGAAAAAAAGCAACAAAAAAATAAACAGAATAGAATAAATAAAAATAAAGCAAAAAGAAAAAAAAAACAAAAGAAACATTTTTCTGACAAACTCATTTTCTGCATGTCACAATGCAGAAAATGAGTTCGCTCCCAAAACATCAAAATACAACCAAGCGAATTACAATGCCGTAAACATTTTTAAAAAGTGCTCAATACGTACGTAGAGCTGCTTAGATAATCGAATAAGTAACAGAAACTTAATACCCGGGTTTCACCAAAAAGAAATTTATTAAGACAAATGAATAAATGAGAATTGATTTTTATTTATTGCGGACTTTTTGTCCTGATCTTGGTAGTTTTTTTTTTTGTGTGTGTTTTGTTTCTTCTTTCACTACGTTTCGGCCAAATTTCACCTCCGGCCTTCTTCAGGTGATTTTACCGCGACCTCGGATAGGAATGATGAGTCTTGTAACCGTATCCCCAGTAATTACTGCCTTCCATAGTTGTTGTCTATAGAAGGCAGTAATTACTGGGGATACGATTACAAGACTCATCATTCCTATCCGAGGTCGCGGTAAAATCACCTGAAGAAGGCCAGAGGTGAAATTTGGCCGAAACGTAGTGAAAGAAGAAACAACACAACCCCCACCCCCCAAAAAACTACCAAGATGAGGACAAAAAGTCCGCAATAAATAAAAATTAATTCTCAGATTAAAAAGCCTCATCTCAAAATGATTCCAATTAAAGACAATTACAAATGAATAAATCTATACAAGAACCCAATAGAATTATTAGGGGAACAAAACGACATAAAATGAATTGTTGATGATTAAGGAGTCATTTATTTGTGTGCCAATATTTGTTCAATATCTCAGATCTTTAATTTATCAATTCTTCAGCATGGGGCTTACATGGCAAGAACCAGCTTCTCTATCATACAGAGAAGATAGAAGTTATCCTCCGCCTTATAGTTTGGAGCTTTTTAACTATTTCCCGCTGCAATATAGAGTCTACTCCATATTTGTTTTTAATGTCCCAGATATGTTTAGACAGTAAGGTGCTATACATATATTTAGCATGTATATTTTATGATTCTAAAACCGTTTTTTTAAAATACCTTGAATAGAGTCCAAGTATACCTTTTTATTTTGCCCATCTATTTGTATTCTAGCCTTATAAACAATATATACTCTTTGACAGCAGCTATCAAGAGGAGACTCTTGATTTTTATTAAAATTGAATGGTAGTTCTTCGTTTCTTTGTTTTTTTAATAAATTTATTTACTATTTAAAATTTTACCGATGTTACAGACAATATTTGGCGTACAGCTGTCGTTTAATTCAATTGTATCTTTAAAAAAAGTTTATGTTATTCATTAGTGGGTAGAAAATGCTACTTAAATATTTTGAAAAAGTCACTGGGCGGCGTAATACGTTTACTTGCTAACAAATAAAAATATGAAAATCAATTTTTATCAAATTTCTTTTTCACCTCAGCGACATCTTTATTATATATAATGTATATACTTGCTTATCAAGCGTCTTTCTGAGACCAAATTTTAACGTAACATTAGGTGGTCGCACGATATACGAGATCCAAACTTTGTCTGTATAAACAGTTGGCAAAGATTAGGCCTAGGGCCACTGGTACCCCTACAATTGTTGAATGCAAAAGTCAACGGATTATTCTATTTCATGTAAAATACATATAATGTTAATTAATCTTTCTTTTTGTTTTCCCTTGTTCTGGACATTGCTTTTACCGATGACGAATCGCTTTACATTTTATACATCGCTCTTTTTTCTTAGCTGCTGTTAAAACCTGCAGCTTTAATCGTTTTACTGAGTTCTTCTTTATTGGTGTAAGTTAATTAGAAATTATCTTTTATTATATCTTATTTACGGAAATTACCGGGAAGTGAGAATTAGGTCTACGTATGGAGAAAAAGCTTAAAGGCAACTATGCTGCGAGCAATATTGAACAAGTCCCGGAGGCAGCACCCCACAAAGCAGCAGCTGTACGGCCACCTACCACCCACCACGAAGACAATCAAAATTAGACGAACCAGACATGCGGGACACTGCTGGAGAAGTAGGAACGAGCTCATTGGTAATGTACTTCTGTGGACCCCTTAACATGGACGAGCAAAGGCAGGATGACCAGCTTGAACCTTCATACAGCAGCTCTGTGCCGATGCAGGATGTAGCCCTGAAGACCTGTCGGAAGTAATGGACGATAGGGAGGGGTGGCGAAAGAGGGTCAGGGATATCAGTGCTGATGGCGCGACATGAAGAAGATGATGATTAGGTCTACTGTAAATCGAAAAAGCTGATAATTGTAAAGTAACTTAAGTTTCAAAAAGTTGATTCTCATGAAGATCATAATAACGAAGTATTATGATTAGGGTAATGTTAACAAATTACTTCTTATTACAATAGTTTTTGGACAGTTGCAGCTCAGCTTCATCGAATAGGAGTTTACTTTTTTGCCACTCGATTGCTCACATACTGATATATATTGCTGTAGTGTGTGATTTTCGTCAATATTACTTAAAAAATTACGAAAAACCAAAGAAGTGGAAGATAAAATATATTTCCACGAACATACATAAGTCTTAGTTAAAACTACCGAAAATGAAGCTCGTATTATACAGGAGTATGCCTTAGTTTAAATTACACAAAATGAAGTTCGTATGATACAGGAGTATATATATATATATATACCTAATGAGTAGAGTGTTCGCCAATTGTCTGGGAGACCAAGGTTCAATCCCAGGTCCAGTTATACCAAAGACTCATAAAAATGGTACTTGATGCTGCCTTGCTTAGCACTCAGCACTATAACGTAAGGATCAAGGGTAAAG
>OY757905.1:74454794-74464794 GCA_963585895.1 Sepioteuthis lessoniana
GTCCTAGTGGGTAGAGTGTTCGCCAATGGTCCGGGAGACCTGGGTTCAATCCCAGGTCGAGTCATACCAAAGACTAAAAAAATGGTACTTGATACCTCCTTACTAAACACTCAGCAATATAAGGTACGTATCAAGGGTAAAGTGGTGCAATCCATGGAAAGGAGTAGAACCCTCCCCTACACCTCGGTGTAGTAGCTATTGAAAAGGAAGCCTTCTGATCACCCACGACTACGGTCACCAACAACAAACAATATATACATATATATCCCACTCCACTGAGGCTATAGAATACACCGACTGCATCTCTGCAGAGGGGTCACACCATCCCGAACAAGTGTCCTGGATATGACACTAATCAATCTGATGGTGAGGCTCCTGTTTTGGAGCTTTGGAGAACGTGGTTTACTCTTTTATTACCATTGCTTCCAGGTCTACTCTGTCCCGGAGATGTTGCACCTATTTATGGCTCAAATAGAACTGTTTGACATTTGAACTATGATTTATGCTAAATTGAATGGTCAGAAATAGAGCTGTTTAATCATTTAACTGTATGTAAACAAATGATTGATGTTTAATTTAATTGCTAGTGATACACAGCAATACTTGGAACCATTTAACTGAATGCAAACGAATGAGTAATGTTTGATAAACTTAAATAGCAATACTTTGAACCATTTTACTCTGTACAAAATAATAAACAGTGTTCAATAGAATAATTAGTGTTAAATAGTAATACTTATAACCTCTTCACTATCAGGAAACAAGTGATTAATATTGAATTGAATTATTAGCGTTAAATGGCAATAATGAAAGCCATTTAACTATGTAGAATCAATAGCAATACTAGCGAGTAAACAAATTAGTTCTAAATCTTTTGAAATGAAATTACCCTCAAAATATTCGCTTAAAATCATATATATATCCATTTAAATGTGTATAAACAGATGACAGTTGCTAAGTTGTCACAGTTCCATAGCAATATTTGAAATCATTTGAATGTGTACAAAAAATGATCTTCAGGTTCGTATCTATAAAATGTATTTACAAAACAGATATTTAATATACATATAACAGAATTTGGCATTGAATAACCAACAATGGTTGATATATCATAAAATCCAACCAACCAACCAACCAACCAACCAAACTATATATATATATATATATAAGAAAATAATGGTTTGTAATCCGACAGTTTGTAAAGAAAAATTGATGACAAGGTAATCCAAGTAGAAAGAGAGATTTATTGAGAAACAAAGTCGACACTATAGCGTTTCGGTTCTACTGAGCCATTATCAGGACTATGAGGGGTTATATTAATAATGTTAAGTTAACGATGGATGTGTAAAAAGTGTAAAAAATATATAAAAACTTTGAAAGATTTGTATAAGAAGAAAAAAGTTGGCTGTTTGTGACAAGAAAAAGTTGGCCGTTTGATCACTGAATCAGCGTTTGTTGCTTGAAACTACGTCACCTGACCCATTAGAAACTTTGTGCAGAGTCCACGTTCCGTTCGTTCATCGAGAAGGATTTTAAATCATTCCTTGTTTTCGACGAAGTTTAAATCCTATAAGTCTTTTTTTTTTCAAATGTATATGCCTCGGAAAATCCTAATACATGAATATAAGCCTCAAGACACAGACTTATGTAAGCCAAGAAATTTATATATATATATATATATACCTGAGTAGACTTTCTGGCTTTTCACAGGTGAAAATTTAGAATTGAAATGTAATGATTGGCAAATAATCTAGTAAGATAAAAAAGCTTTGATGCGAGAAATATAAACCAAAACTAGAAAATTAGTTGTCTAAATTTCTGAGACGAAGCTTGTTGATTTTTATCATTAAGGGTTTTCGGACTATTGTCTTCATCTTTATTGTTATTTCCACAACGTTTCGGACGTAGTTCGAAGTTCCGTAAAGGTTCCCGAGTTTGACAAACACCTGAAGAAGGCCGGAGGACATATCGGCCGAAACGACAAAAACTAGAACAGAACAAAAGCAAAAATAAAAAAAACAAACAAAAGTTTGTTTGAACATGGAATTTACAATACTTCTTTTATGCAATATGTAAAATTAAAAATGAAGATCGAAAACAGAAAACTTTCCAGTTTAACTTCGACATAATACTAACAACTATCACCATAGAAAGCACAAAGAGAGTCCCAAAGAAATAGTAGTTAATGTACTGGATTGGGACATCGTTGTACGCAAGTTCAAACTCCAGTCGATTGTTTGTCTGTTTCGGTTTTATGACATATCAACCTTTGTAGTTTTTTTTAAATGCCAAATCCATTTTTTACAGATAAACAGTTTTATTTCAAACAATCGAGTTTAGCATAAGTACACAGTTTTATTGTCAAAAACATTTCAATTTCAAGCTATTCAGTTTAGTCAAACAGTTCTAATCCAGCTAATTCAGTTTAGTATAAATATAGATTTTGTTTACACAGTTAAATATTAAAACAGTTCTATTTCAAAAAATTTAGTTAAGCGTAAGTACGGTTTCAGTGTCAAAAACATTTCCATTTCAAACAATTCAGTTTAGCATAAGTACACAGTTTATTTCTATTTGACCCTTAGATAGGACCCTATCAGGTGCTACCACTCCATACCAGAGTAGACCTGGGAGCGATGGCAACGAAGGGGCTACTCAGCATTCCCCAAAGCTCCAACATTACTTTAACCTCACCATCAGATTGTTTAGTGTCCTATCCAGGACACTCGTTGGTGAAGGGAGTTTTACCCCGGCAAAGAATTAGTCGGTGTATTCTACAGCCCCAGTCGCTTGGCCAAAAACTCCAGTTGAAATATTGTTTAATTTCGGACTCCTACCCTTGTGTAAAGTATGAACTTCTTAATTCCCCCAGCTGTTGGATAAATAATACAACTCCTGTTCTTCTGTAATGTTGTATATTGACCTTCGACCCGGCTAAACATACCATTCCAAAGTGATACGCCGGACAGAAGTGACACATTCCGATGGCAGTTAAGGGAAGAAATCGCGTAGGCGGGCTTGGCTGACAATATGGGACAAGGTAAAATCCCATGGTACAGTCATAAACTGATGCACCGGAAGAGAGTGACCTGTGAACTGCATGACAGTTATTTCCGCTTGAGACGAACAAACATGCCATTCCAAAGATACTGAGTGGGCGATTGAACTATTATATAACTCGGTGAAGACAGGAAGTCAGAGTTTGGAGACCCGTTAGTGACAAGTTGAGAAAGCCCACACCCAGCAGAGTGAGCCCCCGGGCCTCCGGTTGAGCAGCCCAGGAGAACGAGAAAGACACAACGCTGATGGCCATAAGAGTGGGGGTCAATATTTTGCAGTTCTGCTCGGTCTCCAACTCCCTCTCACACACACAACCCTTTCAAATAAAGTGAGAGGGATATTTTCTAAGAACTGTGTCGTTGTGTTCTGCATGAATCTGCATTAGAGTATACAACAGTAACATATTGACCTTCGACCCAGCCGCCAATCAAGGAGCTGGTGCATACGGTCGAAGACATCAAGATATGGCCTTGACCGTGTATGGGTTGAATTGGGTGCAAATGCGACGCTCACAAGAAGCAGGTGGATGTCAAACAATGATATAACCCGGTGCGATAGGAAGTTCAGTTAAGCTGGAGTCAGTCAAGTTGGGGAAAAGATGCTGTATAGAGAACCAGCATCCAGCAGAGGGTTATGGGCCCTCAGGACCCCCGATTGAGCAGCCCAGCAGAACGAGAAAGAAGTACTGCTAAAGACAAAGGAACTGGGCGTCAATATGTTGCAGCTTGTTCAGTCTCCAACTCACCTCTCACACATCACTCTTTCGCAACCCTTTCGCAACCATTTCGAATAAAGTGTGAGAGGTATATTTTTCTAAAGAAGTGTGTTCGTTCGTCATTATTGTGTTGACTATGTTTCCGCATGTATATGTGTATAGTTGTATATGTATCATGGTTGTGACTGTGCAACACTTCAACAATGATGACTTTGGCATTAAATAACCCACGAAGGTTGATACGACATTAAAAAAGGAAAAGAAACCACAAGTTTGCAACAATGTTTATTTCATTCCAAAATAATAACGCAATAACACTTGCCAATTTGGTTTTGATTACAACACAATAGACAAAATATATAACACGATTTAATTTCTTGTAAAATAAATATCAAAAAGCCAAAACATAAATAAAACAAAACGAAACAAACAAAGTCATTATGCAGATATTTCAAAATTTATAAATTTAGCTTCTCCACCAAAATAAACATATCTTACTTTTAAGTCAAGGCCAAAATTATAGGGCAACTAGTGAGGATCAAACTCATTACGAATTAAAATGTAAATCTATCTTTCAAGCTATTACACCACGGCGAGATACTAGCGGAATAATGTTATTTACTGTTGAGTAGAGCGTTTGCCAATGGTCCGAGAGACCGATGTTCAATCCCTGGTCGAGTCATACCAAAGATTCAAAAAATGGTACTTGATGCCGCCTTGCTTAACACTCAGCATTATAAGGAAAAGATCAAGGGTAAAGTGGAGCAATCCAGGGAATGGAGTAGCGCCCTCCTTACACCTCGGTGTAGTAGCTATCGAAAAAGGAGCTTTCGGGTCACCCTCAACTAAGTTTGCGAACTTAACTTACATTCAACGAAGAACTGAAGAATACATTTTAATTTTCATTTGAACATACAGTATATACTCGTGTATACGTCGAGTTGATGTAATTTTTGTGTGTATTTACCTAGACCCTCTGTCACAGGCAAGAAGTAACTTAAGGTCAATTTTTAAGCAGCTGTTTTGAATTTAGAGTTTTCTTTCAAGGCTAAACATAGTCTGCCTAACTAATCAACCATCATTAGAGGGTGAATAATGTGTATTTGTGTCTTTCCCAAAGTGAAATACATACAGCTTCGTTCAAAATTTGATCCCGGGTCGATGATTCTGCGACGACAATCGTTATGCTAAGTGCGTCTCCTATGTATATTTTCATAAAACAGTAAAAATGGCTCATCGTAGCGAACTTGCTGTTAGTGACATATCCTTAAACTACTTTAACGTAGAAAATAAAGCAATTTCCAACAATAATAGTGTAGTGCCTTCGTTCAGACTCGCCCACATTAAAAAATTGAACTGGAAATTGTACTCATTTCCAAATTAGATAATTCTAATGTTATTGTGCTAAGATATCGCTACGATGTGCCATTTTTGCTGTGATAGGGTAACATACAAAAATCAGATCATTATAATGTAGATATTAAAAGAGGTAATCTTCATGCCTCATTATCTACCGCTTAAGAAGGAATAAATTTTGTTACTTAATCTACTGATCCTATCTTTAAAGTTAGGCGACGTTCGAGCTGAGTATTCAAATGCCAGAAGAGGTAGTGGCATAGCTCTTCCGGTAAATGTAATGGCTGACTGAGTTACAAGGCTGTGAAGGTTATTGATATATTGGGCTACTCTTTCATGTCGTTTGCATGTCTTCTGTAATCTCCCCGTTAGAACGACGATTCTGTGAGCAGGGGTAGAACATCTGTTGTATATTCTAGCATTCCTAGGTGGCCGCCTCTGGAACAGAACATATGTATTCTGAGAAACTCACTGCGATTGATTCAAAGTTGAAACAAAGTTAGAAAAAATCTCTCTCTCTCTCTCTCCTTCTCTCTGTCCTTGTCTCTGTCTGTTTGTCTGTCTCTCTCACACTCACACATTCAGAAATGAGAAAGAGAAAAAGAGAGGTAGTTACTCTGAGAGAAGACGGTGACTGACAGGGTCAGGTGAAAGACGGAGGGGGATTTATAACAGTGAGACTTTATGAGCTCTTCTGCTCCTGGGTGCATATATTTAGGCACAATAATGCATATGTGTAGGTGCAAATCTTTTTATATGAGTATGAATACTTATGGGCGTATATATATATATATATATATATATATATATATATATAAGTAGGGGTGAGCATATCTGTACGGTGGGAGCATAAGTAGCGTACGTGTATGGATGTACGTGGTGCCTTCAATAAGTATCCAGACTTTTTTTGTACCAGCATTTAAAATTGCCGTAGAGTCTTGAAAATTTAGTATGTTATTGTTATACATCTTACGAGATGACCGATCAATTTTTATGATTTCAGGTTCAAATCAACAGCTACAGAAGCAATTGGAATACACCCTACTAAAGTCTGATTGTTACAGCTGGTGAATTTCAAAAATGCAATCTGACACTTTAGAAGAACGATATGCAATAAAATTCTGTTTTAAACTTGGAAAAAATGCCACAGAAATGTATGGAATGCTTCAGACTGTTTTTCGACCATCTTGTATGAATTGATCATGAGTTTTTGAGTGGCATAAGAGATTCAAGGAAGGCAGGGAGTCTGTGAGGGATGATGAGAAGTGTGGTAGGAGTAAGGAAGTTAATACACCAGAGTTGATTGGCCAAAGGGTTAGGGTTAGGGTTCCTATGTTGAGGTTTTAAGGGAGTTCAGGCAGAGATTCCGTCGGAAGAGGCCAGCACTCTTCAATTCGGGTCAGTGGCATTTCCACCAGGACAATGCACCAGTCCACAACTCCATCCTTGTCACAGACTATTTGACCAAGATGGGTATCGAAACAGTTCCTCACCCTCCCTATAGTCGAGGCCTTGTTCCCCGTGACTTTTGGTTATTCCCTAAGCTCAGAGGCTGTCGTTATGAGACAATTGAGGATATGAAAGAGGCTTTGACGAAGGTCATTGAAACTCTCACTCAAGAGGACTTCCATGGGGCCTTCCAGAGGTTGTTGGAACGGTACAAGTGCATTGCATCCGGCGGAGATTACTTCGAAGGTGACTAAAGTTTCATGTGTGTACTATCAATAAAAGTGCCCATACGACAAAAGTCTGGAAACTTATTTAATGATCCCCGTATATTAATGTGCGTGAATAATAATATCAAACGAACACCAAAAACAAGTCAGGAAAGTCAGGCAGATTTTAAATGATGATAAAATAGAAAGTGAAGAATTTCTCGATTGGGATGAAATGGTTAGTTTTTAATGTCCATGATAAGGTCAAATCTTCGACACTTGTACAGTCAGATGTCAGTAGGTAATCGTATTATTTTTTCGTACTTTAGTTGGGTGGTCCGTATAGTAAAAACGTTTTTATTTCCGGAAAGAAGTATTAACGAGATAGACGAGTTACACCCCAGAGTAGAGGTGATTGTGCTACCCAGCCCCAACGTCTACTGTGGCCAAACAGATCATCGCAGATTTTGCTGACCGTTCGACAGAATTGGATAATTGCGATAGCGAGTGAAAAGCGCACAGGTGCATGTTACTAGGTATCCCACGTGCCCCAGCTCGACCTAAATGAACTCAAGGAGAAAATAAAGAAAGGGCTATACATGAATATTCTCAGAATTTTTTTTTTTTCATCTAGAACTGAGTCGCGGCTGGTACGGTTTCCACCAAAACCAGCGACCAACTAATCTTGTCTTAAAAGAATCCACATAACGTGGAAGTGAGGCTTCATTGTGTAGGTAGTAAAGAAAGATGGTAGCAATGGCTGAGAGCTTTAAATGAGTGAGACTAAATCAAAAGAAGATGACGAAAGCAGATAAAATAGTGAAAAATAAAAAGAACTTGACTTTTCGTCAAAAGTTTATGGATGTCATGTCAACAACTTTTTATTAGTTTTTGTGAACAAGATGTTTGTCGATGGATCTTACACCGACTAATATTTCGTGGATACCTTTTTGTTGAAAAACTGTGATGTTTAACGCCTTTTTGGCAAGATTCTCTTTATAGCAAGTAAATTAGGATTAAAAGAAAATTATGAGTTAACCGACGAACAAGTTGTTAAAAAAACTTTTTGTCGACAATCTTGTAAAAAGGATTTTTGTTCGACAGGAACTTTCTGCAACAGACATTTCAGGTGAAGAAATTAAAAAAAAAGTTTAATCATTTCAATTAGTTGATTATTTTATAATACATTCAGAACGTTACTTAAATGTGTAAAATGAATAATTTAGCGGAGCGGTTATTGTTACAGTTACCTTAGTAAGAAATTGAATCGGCGATCCGAGTTCAAATTCTGAACGAGGCTGTTGCGTTTCACTTCATCCTAACATTCTTTAGAAATGCATGTATCCATCTCTTCTCCCAGCTATGGATAAATAGTAGGGTAGACTGTGTAACCAGCCACACTCCGCTTAAAAATTGATCTTTTGAAACATCCTACACGTGGCAGAGGAGTTTAGTAAAAACATACTTACACGTAACTTTATTTTGATGATTTATTTATTTGTTATGCCTCCTTGGGCATCTCTACGTTTTACTATTTCCTCACATCAACCTTAAAAAAGAAGAATCTTTGCACAGAACATTATCAATACAACATCAATAATTGATCAAATTAAGTTAAAGAATTCATCCAATAATTCCGAAAAATGCTTAAAAACTTTTTCTGACTATTTTTTTTAGACTATTGCCATTTTTGATCTGATTAGGCAATTAATTCTAAATATATTATAACCTTAGTTACAATAAGCACAAAATCCAATTGTTTGAAGACTTATTTTTGAAATGTCTTGACAGTAAATTTCTCCATCGAGGAGAAATATTGAAAAAAAAATAATTAGAAATTTCATTTATCATTTTGAAAGTTTTAATAAAATTATCTCTCATTCTTTTTTATAGTAAAGTAGTTAATCCTAATTTATTCATTTTTTCACAAATTATTATCCATTGATAATTTAAAGCAACGATATTTCTCAAAATAATGTTATTTTAGATTTTAGATTCTGTTTGAATTATATTAAAACAAATATAAGATTATAAAAAATGTACGTATCTATATATTAATAAATTCTTTTAATGTCTTGTACTTCCAAACAAGGAAAGAAAAACTGTTTTTTTTTTTGGTTTGGTATCTTTGTTTAATGGCATATCAACCTTTGTAGGTTATTTAATGCCAAAGCTATTCTCCTAGAAGAACAGTAGTTGTACTATTTAACCCATATCTGGGAGGATAAGGGGGTTCATACCTTTCCCAAGGGTATTTGCCCGAAAGTGAACGTAATAGCGTGACTGGAGTACGAACTCGCGTTCTACGATTCCGCAGTCCATCGGTTTAACCATTACACCACGAGGACACCCCACCCCTGTTTTTTTTTTGAAAATCGAAAATGTCTCAGTACAGCCCATTACAACCCAAACTAGTAAACACACACACACACACACATATATATATATGTATATATAGTGGGATGAAATAAATATTCGTACATATGAAAATTCTTTTTTTTTATCTTTCAAATGAACAAAATTTTTATATACATTTACTGTATAAGGATATATTCTACTAATATGTGTATATAAACTAAGGTTACAATTCATTTTACGGAAATGAATGTGACTTTATCATTTTTATCAGTGAAAAAAAGGAATCATACAGTTAAAAAAAATAACGCATTATCTTCATTTAATACTTTGTAGAATACCCTTTATTCACTTTAACAGCCACTAAGCTCTTCCTGTTGTTCTCAATTAATTTCTTGCAATAATTATTAGGTATTTTGTACCATTCTTCCTGAGATATTTTCTTCAAATTATTGATG
This sequence comes from Sepioteuthis lessoniana, assembly GCA_963585895.1. NCBI lineage: Eukaryota > Metazoa > Mollusca > Cephalopoda > Myopsida > Loliginidae > Sepioteuthis > Sepioteuthis lessoniana. Next base: position 74,464,394 of record OY757905.1, read on the forward strand.
TTTGCTGGTGCTCTTTTTCGGATTTGAATTTTTAAATATCGCCACAAGTTCTCAATTGGATTGACCATTGTAAAACATTAACATTATTTTCGGACAACTACTTCTTCGTAGATTTAGTTGTATGTTTGGGATCATTATCCTGCTGGAAAATTTAATCAGAAGGTAACTCAAGACTCCCAACAGAAGACATAAAATTTTCTTGCAATACCTGTTTATACTTTCGGGCATTCATTTTACCGTCTATTACTGATATTTTACCAACAATTTTCACTGAAAAGCATCCCCAAATCATTATACTGCCACCACCAAATTTGACAGTACCGTATTATTGGGGAATTGTCTTCGTCATCTTTTCTCCACTCATAATTTCAATTTTTGTTTCATTTGTCCCTAATACTCTT
>OY757905.1:74472294-74502294 GCA_963585895.1 Sepioteuthis lessoniana
ATGAGTTCTAACAACTTGCTTAAGAATAAAGTTGTCTACAAATTTACAGATCATAAGTATGAATAGGATTTGGCATTAAATAACTCAAAATGGTTGATATGCCTTTAAAAAAGAATCAACAAACCAGCAAACTAACCAAATTTTCTAGTTTGGCAAGTTTGGTCTGCAAGTACAGATACTAATAAATAATCCGCTAGGACCGCAAATAAAACAGTAGCGTAGTCTAACTTATCCATGGGTGAGGTTCCAAGAACCCCTAACGTGTATGAAAGCACGGATAGTGGAGGTGCCCGTGGTGTAATGGTTATCGTCGTAGGAAATGAACACGGCGACACGAGTTCAAATCCTGGACGAGACTGATCGCATTTCACATATCACTAATACCTTTGGAAAGGTATGAATCCAATTATTCTCCTTCCAGCTATGGGCAAACAGTAGGGCAGACTAGGTTTTTCAGCCTTGGTAAGGCAACTAGTCTAGGAGAGGGAAAACTCTGAATTCAAACCTGTTAAACTTCGCTTAAAAATTGACCTTGTGTCATACCCTGCCCGAGCGGAGGGGTTGGTAAATATGAATGAAACCACGGATAGTACCGACTTCTTTCGTTAAATTTTTTTCCTACAGAACACAACTAGTAAGAAAAGGGTTGATCGTTGTCTGGTGTTCGGCAATCACGTCGTAGTGGGAGAAAAAAAACCCCAGTGTTACCAAGTTTTCTAAACAATTATAAAAATTATATTTTTTTAGGCCGGTTGTGATTTCGAGTCGTTGGTTTTCAGACCGTTTGTCAGGAAGAGAGGAAATTTTTAAACCCTTTTGCCGTAACTCTTAAGTTTACTCTTTCCGAAGTATGTTTTCTCTGTCGGTTTGTGAGCGAATCTCCTCCCCCAGCAAATGGAACCCTTATTTATGCCTGCACGGTTTAAAGAACGAAAGTTTTGGTTAAAACCAACTGTTCCTTTGCAAATATTTTTTCGATGACACCTGCATTTCCTCACTTTGTATCTGAGGGCATTGGGATCATTTCTAGGTCATTACATTACTCATTTGCTGGTGTCGATGACATTTGTACACGGTGACATCTAGCCATTCTATCACATTATTGATTGTCTTTTTTCCTATTCATAGCTAACTATAATAAGGATTAATTTACAGGGTACGGAAGCAAAATTAGCAATATTCTAGTATAATAATAAACGACTCTATTATATAACAAGATTAAGCTTAATTCCCCCGCTCCAAAAAAAAAAAAAAAAAAAATGAAATGATAAACATAGAACAGTAAGTTCATTCAATATGTTCATCCTTTTTTTCAATATTTGTATCAACACACCTTCGAAACGATTTCTGTGTCTTTAAAATAAATTCTTCAGATATTTTATTCCCTTCCCCCTTAATTGCAGTCCTAAGCGATGGATGGGAAGTTACATTTGTTTTGTGTTCTAAAACGCCCCATATAGCATAATCAAGGGGGTTAAGGACTGGGCTTAAATCTTGTTTAATTTCTATCCTCACAGTTTTCTCGTGGACTTTCAATTCATTTGTGTACTTTCTTATTGATATTGTTGGGTCCTTAATCGCCGTAGCGAGATCAGTTAGAAAGCGTTCTTTTCATTTTTTTGTTAAATCCTCCACTCTGCTTTTTCCTTTAAAAGACCCTTTTCTGTAAAAATTTTTTTTCTTTGCTTTGTATATGGTAGACAAAGAAACTTTGACTTGGTTTCGGTATTCGTTTTGTTTTCTAAAACGCCCCATAAAACGTAATCAAGGGGGTTAAGTTCTGGGCTTAAATCTTGTTAGGTTTCTGTCTTAACAGTTTTCTTGTGGACTTTCAATTCATTAGCGGGCTTTCTTATTGACGTTGTGGGGTCCTTCTTAATCGTCGTAGTGAAAGTAGTTAAAAAGCCTTCTTTTCGTTTTTGGTTCAATCCTCGACTCCCCCTTTTCCTTAAAAAGCTCTTTTTCTGTTAAAAAATGTTTCTTTTTTTGTATACGGTAAACAGAAAAACTTTCGTTTAGTTCGGTATTAAACAAATCATAGATACTTTGTCGTTTCTTTTCTTGCTCGTTCATATTGGGCTGAATTTTAATTTTAAAAAAGTGCCTGAATAATAGAGATGAAAATTTAGATTTATCGATTTTTTTTTTTCGAAAAATAGTATAAACAGACCAAAAAAAAAAAATCCTTTTAAGAATTATTCCATATTTAGCTCCGCACCCGGTATGATTTGGATCTCTGAGAGATAACAAATAATAAGAAAGAACAATTTTAATAACATAGAAAAAGTCATGGGATTATTATTATTATTTGTTTGTTTTTTTATGCCTACTGGAGCATCCTTGTTTTTTTTTTACTATTTTCTCACAAAGTCTTTGCACAGAAAATGTACTCAGATTTCTGAGGAAAACCTGAGGGTATATTTTGTGTTTTAGAACAAGTGTTATGAATTTTAACTTTCTATTTGTTAAAAAGTATCTAACAATATTTACTATTTTTTGGATAGAAGATTCGTTCTTGCCGTAGAACTCAGCAAAATCTGCCAACAATTTGTTCCTTAAGTTAAGTTTAGCAAGCACTTTGCAATTTATCTTTCGTATATTTGAATTGATTATATCACAACTTTAAAGGTTTCTGTAAAGAAGTATATTACAATATTTAACGGGCATCAATCAGTAAAACTTATGAACTGTTTATTTCTTGTGTTAACAACGGGTAATTAAAATGAAGGAGAAACATTGTACATAAAGTGTCGGTTTCTTTGCTAAATGGCATATCAACCCGCGTGGTTTACTTAATGCCAGTGCCATTCTTGTAGAAGTGTATTTAAAATCAGACAAAAAAGTGGACGGCAGAAGTCAAGAATAAAGACAAGTGTCACTGACTGAATAATGTTATATTTACTTTTTGTTTTGTACAATGGCATATCAAACTGCATGGTTTATTTAATGCAAATTCTATCTTTGCAGCAGGACATTAGGGTTACTATTTAACCCACAGCTGGGGAAATAAGGGAGTTCAAACTTTTCCCAAGCGTATTGGTGCAAAAGTGAACGTAATTGCACCAATTCGGTTCGAACTCGCTTACTACAATGTCGCTACGGGGACTCTCCCTTTGTACATACGATAAGTATATATATATATATATATATATATATATATATATATATATATATATATATATATTCAATTCAGTAAATCTGAATTAGGTAATAATTCCAATCAAGACCAATAAAATATTTCAAAATAGAATATTAAATTTAAATAATCCTAAAGAGCTCAATACAAATAAAACCCACAGAGCAAATAATTTTCTCTTCAAATGTGACCGATTGTTTTTTTAAGAGAATATATATATATATATATATATATATATATATATATATGAGAAAAAATATACATATGAGAATATATATATATATATATATATATATATATATATATATGAGATGAGATTAGCAAAGGTGATAAGACAAAGACAAAGATGAATGTTTCTTTTATGTTATTTATTTTTTCTTCTTTTTTTCAAAAATTGGACACATCAGACTAACAAAAAAAGAGTTTAAAGAATTATTCCTTATTTTGCTCCGCATCCTGTATGTTTTGGAGGTCTGAGAGATATCAAATAATAGAACAGAACGCAGGTTGATATGCCAACGAGTTTAAATCATAGATAACCGTTCGATGAGAAGGTTTTACGACAAAAAACATTTTTGAAAGTTTTTTAAAGAGTTTATATTCCATCGGAGAAGAAACCAAAATGCACCAGTGACATAACATACTTGTTGAATACTGTTATATAATTAAGGAATGATTTTTTTATTATAATCATTTTTCATTAATTATATTTTGCCATTCATTTTGGTTGGGCTTTGAACTATTTGGGTTAAGAGTTCAGGAGTGTAGTCAATTGTTTCTGTTTTACGCTCGTGCGCAAAGGCTATGGCAATCACAATTGTCATAATAAACCCCTGACAGGAAATGTAGCTGGAGTGTAGATGACGTCATGCCCAGAAGAGATAGGCTGAGAATTTGGATGATTTTGAAAAAGATTCAGTTGAGTTCCGACCATGGTGTTGAGAAGTTGGGGTCCGACCATGATGTTGAGAAGTTGGGGTCCGACCATGGTATTGAGAATTTGGGGTCCGACCAGGATGTTGAGAAGTTGGGGTCCGACCATGGTATTGAGAATTTGGGGTCCGACCATGATGTTGAGAAGTTGGGGTCCGACCATGATGTTGAGAAGTTGGGGTCCGACCATGGTATTGAGAATTTGGGGTCCGACCAGGATGTTGAGAAGTTGGGGTCCGACCATGGTATTGAGAATTTGGGGTCCGACCATGATGTTGAGAAGTTGGGGTCCGACCATGATGTTGAGAATTTGGGGTCCGACCATGGTATTGAGAATTTGGGGTCCGACCATGATGTTGAGAAGTTGGGGTCCGACCATGGTGTTGAGAAGTTGGGGTCCGACCATGGTATTGAGAATTTGGGGTTCGACCATGATGTCAAGAAGTTGGGGTCCGACCAGGATGTTGAGAAGTTGGGGTCCGACCATGGTATTGAGAATTTGGGGTTCGACCATGAAGTTGAGAAGTTGGGGTCCGACCATGATGTTGAGAAGTTGGGTCCGACTATGGTGCTGAGAAGTTGAAGTCCGACCATGGAGTTGAAGGTTGACATTAGACCATGGAGACAGACAGTTGAGTTTTTTACCGTTTCGGTGGCGGTTAAGTTTTTCGGGTCCCGACCAGCGAAGATGAATTGAGATCTAAAACACCACGAGATGTGCCGAAAGTTGGGGGTGTTGTTAGCATAGTATAATTACGAAAGACTTTTAAAAATTGTCTCTTTCCTCGTGTCGAAGAACCGAAGTCAAAAGTTAATAAATGTGTTCGTACCTGAACAACAGAGTCGCCTGTGTATTAGTGTCCACCTGTGTTTTGTATTTGACTGTTTGTGCATTTGTATATGTACCGTTGGATTGATATCATTATCATTATGGTTACAGTATATAACAATACAAATCATTTTCTATTAAGCAAGTGTCTTCAACTGTTCTTTATATATCAGTTGTAAGAACACCTGGCTAATGAGTTTTTCATTTGTAAAGTATGTGTTAAAACTGGAAGGAGTGTGTTTCAAATTAGCCGTGACCGTTTGGTTTGTTTATTTGTTTATCTATTTGTTTATGCATCTCCTCAAGTCTGTCCATCTTATTTCAAGGCAGCGCAATTAAGGTTTATGTTAAATCCATTTGGGGTCAATGTTTTTAAACATTTTATCCCCTTATCTTGGAATGTTTTTATTATCGCTGTGATATTGTTCAATGCATTTCTTTTTATTCTTTATATGATGGTAAAACTTGCATCGTGCCCGTCTTAGCGGGAATATTGTTCGAAAAGTATTAGTTTGTTGTTATAATTCTGATTCTGTGTCCCTAGTTATTTACTCTAAAGTAAAATGGCCATTCTAATTTTCCAATGTATTAATTTTAGCAACGTGTGTAGCCGAGTAAATTAAAAACATTTTCGCTTCGGCAATTAGATTCGTGGGAAATTTAAAAATACTTTTTAGTTGTGATTTGGTTGATTTAAGGTCTTTGCAGCATAGATTGTTTTTAATATTACATGGTCGTCAAAATTTAGTGGATTTTATTGGAGGCTTCCCATGAACCCTTTCTTTCTTTCTTTATATATAGAAAGACTGTGGTTAAAATCGCTTCTAAACACGTCTAAGATCGACATGTGAAAACGATTTTTTTGCGTTACTGGCTGTAGAATAATATATCGATCAATAAACAGTTGTGACGACGGTGTTTTTCTCCCTTACACACACACACACACACACACACACACACACATATATATATATATATATATATATATATAGGGTTGTCTCAAAATAGATACAACCCATTTATATGATAAATATTTATTACTGAGACAAGCGAAATGGTGATGATTTGTAACACGTCCTGCAAAAAATCCATTCTATGAACTTGAGACTTTAAAGAAATGTTTTTTAATTGTTATCCTATCAGCTTTCAGGACATGCAATCTTATTTTGGGTTTCTTGTCTCAGTAATAAATCATTATAATATTCATGGGTGTCATCTGTTTTGAAACAGTTTTGAATGATTTTGTCTCTAAATAAGTAGTGACGCAAAATATTTTTCCTCTCTTGTCCAAGGTATAGTGATCGAGGATTATTAGTTGTTCTAGTATACTATTTTTAAATCGGAAATAAAAAAGAACACGACATTATTATTAGTAGAGTTATTAGCAGACACATGTGTCCGATGTATATTAATATACCATATATATATATATATATATATATATATATATATATATATATATATTGTCATTCCCAGACAGACTGTTTCGTTGTTTCACAACTCTTTAGTGTAGCTAGACACTTTGGACGGTTGAAGCTGGGATCGAAACCCGCCTAATTTTACGTTAGTATCATACCGTTCAGCAAACAAGTGAACCACATCAGCTCAGGAATTATAAGGGATTAAATAGTAGCTTTCGTTTGTTTACATTTATACCTTACCGGATACCCGAGTGCTTAATTTGTTCGAAGAGCTTTGCATTATGCGAGTGGCAGCCGTAAATTCCTTCGCCAGAGTGTTCAACCCCCATGAGGAAGCATATATATTGTCATCCACAGTCAGCCTATTTCGTTATTTCACAACTCTTCAGTGTGGCTAGACACGTAGGACGCTTGAAGCTAGGTACGAAACCCGCCTAACTTTACGTTAGACTTAGCATCATACCGCTCAGCCAAAAAGCGAACCACCTCAGCTCAGGAATTTTAAGACATTAAGTAGTAGCTTTCGTTTGTTTAGTTGAAAAGATAGATTTTGGTGTAAATCTAACAGTGAGATGGAAATATGTGAAAGTTGGGTAAATCAAACACTTAACTCAGATTTAGATGTGTGATATTTCGTTTGGGCTTTATTTCATCCTAACGAACTTCTTCAAGACCTCAAGTCTTGAAGAAGTTCGTGATGATGAAATAAAGCCCAAACGAAATATCACACATCTAAATCTGAGTTAAGTGTTTGATTAATCCAACTACCACACATTTCTATCATATATGTATATATGAGAACAGGAAGACAATTCCATATTGTCTTCTTTTTCAAATGCTGTCGGAATTTGATTATTGGTTGGTTATTTGGATAGTTGTTTGCTTTTAAAACATGTCTTGTTTGTTTATTACATACCGAAGCCAATTTAATTATCATGGGCTCCAATAATATAAGATACAAAAGCATATCTTTATTATAATTCTAAACTGGCATATTTTGCCCAATAGGTAATCCAATAAACACTACCATTCTTGGTCAGTGTAGACCTGGTAGTAATACCAATTAAGTGTGACTCAAGAATCCAGAAAAAGAAGCCTCACCATTGGCAGCTGTTCAGTGTCACTCTTAAAGAAGGGGTCATATCCCTCTGCAGGAGGATACAACTGTGTGTATTCTACGTCCTGCAAACAGATTGGTCGGATATTATTCCAAATTACGAGATGCCTTCAATAAATTTCCAGACTTTTTTTGTATGGGCACTTTTATTGATAGTACACACATGCAATTTTAGTCCCCTTCGAAGGAATCTCTTCCGGCTGCAATGCACTTGTTGTACCGTTCCAACAACTTCTGGAAGGCCCCATGGAAGTTCTCTTGGGTGAGCATGTCAATGACCTTCGTCATAGCCTCTTTCATCTCCTCAATTGTCTCATAATGACAGCCTCTAAATTTTTCCTTGAGCTTAGGGAATAACCAAAAGTCACAGGGATCAAGGTCTTGATGCCCATCTTGGTCAAATAGTCTGTGACAAGGATGGAGTTGTGGACTGGTGCATTGTCCTGGTGGAAATGCCACTGACCCGATTTGAAGAGTGCTGACCTCTTCCGATGGAATCTATTCCTGAACTCTCTTAAAACCTCAACATACTATTCCTTGTTGACTGTCTGTCCAGTAGGAACCTAGTGCATGTAGATCATGCCAGTGCTGTCAAAAAAGGGATCATCAAAAGTTTGTGGGCGGATTTGTTCTGTCTGGCCTTCTTGGGTCAGGGAGAGCCAGTATGCTTCCACTGAGAACTCAGTCTCTTGGTCTCTAGGTCATAGCAATAGATCCAGCTCTCACTGCAGGTCACCAGAGCATCAAGAACTGCGGGGTCTGAATTGATCAGCTCGATCATCTCCCTGATGTCATAACAACGTCTTTCTTTCTGATCTTCTCCGAGCACCGTTGGAACAAACTTCGCGCAAATCTTCCACATCTTCAGTTCCTCGCGAATAATTGTGTGTACAGTTCCCACACTGACATCAAACTGTGCACTTATTGTCTCTATAGACACACGACGGTCCTTATCCATAAAATTCTTTATTTGGCCAATCAGCTCTGGTGTTCTGACTTCCTTACTCCTCCCATACCTCATATCATCCCTCACAGACTTCGTGCCTTCCTTGAATCTCTTATGCCAATCAAACACTGATGCTCGATTCGTGCAAGATGGTTGAAAAGCAGTCTGAAGCATTCCATACGTTTCTCTGGCATTTTTTCTAAGTTTAAAACAGAATTTTATTGCATATCGTTCTTCTAAAATGTTATGACGTCCAGATTGCATTTTTGAAATTCACCAGCTGTGGCAATCAGACTTTAGTAGGGTGTATTCCAATTGCTGCTGTAGGTGTTGATTTGAACCTGAAATTATAAAAATTGGTCAGTCATCTCTTAAGAAGAATAGCAATAACTTACTGAATTTTCAAGAGTTCATGACAATTGTAAATGCCTGAACAAAAAAAGGATGAAAACTTATTGAAGGAACCTCGTATGTATATAGAGAGAAAGAGATAGATATATAGAGAGATAGAGATAGAGAAAGACTCATATAGTAATATAAGAATATATATCTATACTTGTAAAATATGCAGTTGAATTATCAGTCAGCCCGTTAGCCTTGTGAATAGAGTGTCCGCTAATGGCCCGGGATACTGGGGTTCAATCCTAGTTGAGTCATAACAAAGACTCAAAAATTGCCACTTGATAGTTCCTTGCTTAGCATAGCATTACAAGGTACGTATCAAAGGTCAAGTAGAGCAATCCAGAGAAAGGAGTATTACCCTCCCCTACGCATCGGTGTTGTAGCTATTGAAAATGGGAGCTTTCTGGTCGCCGTCAACTACAGTCACCAACTTCACTTTACTCATATATATATATTTATAATATGAAGTATTCAATTAATATTAGTATACACAGAGCTGAAGGAAATCTTAAACGTTACATAAGATATGAGGCGCTCGTAAAAACAACAAAATTGTCAGTACTTAATATAGAAAAGTATATGGCATATATCAGTATTTCGGTATTTTATTAAGTATATAATAATATACTTATATATATACACACACACACACATATATATATATGTATATATATATATATATATATATATATTGAGAGAGAGGAGTGTTATTCAATGAATAAGGGAATTTTTTCAGAATTTTTTGCCATAACTCAAGGTGAAATCTGAGTTCACTACTTCGAACATGAATCAAAGATTCAAAGCTAACAGTGGAAACACTCTGGTTCTCCAGCCCCCAAAATTTCAAGCAGTAGGATCTGTTAGCAAGACAATGGCTTCTGTTTTTTTTTCAAATTTCTGATACACTCCTAGAAAAGGGAAAAAATCTATTAATGGATAGCATTATGCATCAGAATTAAGACAATTGAAGGAAAAACCCAAGTAGAAACGCAGAGGGAAGCTAAGGAAAACTGTGCTCTTTCTTCAGGATAACACGTCCGTTTGTACTGCTCAGGTTACTGAAACAGCCAACTGCTACTCAGCAGACATAGCTCCATCTGATTTCTTTCTGTTTCGTCAACTCAAATCCAATTTGCGTCGTCACCATTTTGGAAACAATGATGATATCATATGTACTGTGGAGGAGTTTTTGAAGGATTAGGATCCCGCCTTTTTCTGTGATGAATGTGAAATGTTTGAGCATCGTTGAACTAAGTGCAATGATATCAAGGGGGACTATATTGAAAAACAGCTAAAAACCGTGTTGTTTCTACGACTACATCCTTGGTGAGGCTTAGAACTTTTTGAACGATTGTCGTAATAACATCAAGCAGTTATGAATAAAAATACAATGAGATTCGTGTAATACCGGGTTACAGAAACCGTGAAAAGCGAAACTGTGGATAAAGTGGGCATCTGTACAAAGGTTTTGATGTCGTATGCTCACCACAGGTTCGCTGTTACAAAGGTCTTTTGTCAACCTTTCCTTAAGATGAAAAGTGATGGTAAATATACTCCTTTTCGTTTTCTTTCTGTAATCTGTCTTTTCAAAAGAAATAAAACACAAAAGTGATCATGCTAGATAAACACTTTCGCTCGCCTATTGAAATGTCCGCCATAATTATACGCAAACAAATTTTACAATGACATATGCTGCTTATTTTGCTAAGATTTACACATTCGCTCCCTCACGCCACTTTTGGCTTTGATCATCTCAGATTATTTCAAGATCTTCAGATAAACTGTCCTCATGATTGCGCATCATTTAACTGGTAGTTCTGTTATATTTCTATTTATATAAAATCATTTGTTTGTCCACAGTGATATAGTTTCAAGTAACTGATAATAATAATAATAATAATAATAATAATAATCCTGAGTAAACAATTATAGATTTAAGTAATTATTCTTAATATAAATGTTTCATAGTCATCAAGTAATCCTATGGAATACGAAAAAAATTAAACTGGTCTATTTGAGCTACCTACTACCACAGAATATTGGCAATGAAAGGTTACTTCACTCTCTTAAAGTCTCCAGAACTGCAACCTCGCCATCAGAGGGATTTTAGTGTCATATATATGATACACTGATATGGAGATTGTTTTTTTACCCGTCTTTAGGGGATACAGTTAGTGTATTCAAAGCCCCGCTGACAGATTGGGCAATTCATTGGGGTTATTCTACGATAGCAAGGAATCGCGCGAATCGGAAACAAAGATAAATGTCTTCGATATAATGGTTATATTTTTTCGATAATTCTCCAGTGTTTTTTTTTAATCTTTGGGCACACCATTGTGAGGGTTAACAAGCTTGTCTCGCTGATCCATTGCTTAATTTCAATGAAAGTTTCGATTAAGTTTGTACTTAGAGATCAAGCATAAAAGGGAAGGAATGCTAAATATTCATGAAACAATGGAAGCAATGCCGGAAAAATTAAGGCTCTTATATGTATGATCTAATTCAATACTTTTTGCCTATGGACCCTTTTGATTTTTATTGTTGTGAAGTGGTCCCTACCACTTGACATCCGGTAGCCCGGATGTATAAAAGGTGACGCACGCGTAGCGGTCGGTAGTTGTTGAATATCGACATCTGGTGTAAGACTTACGGCGAGAGACTGTGAATATTGTATATACTCTGGATTGTATTGTTCAACCAATAAAGGGATTTAACTCTGTATTTCTCTGTGTATCTCTTCCTTCACGATACTAAACTTATTTCACTGCTACGAACCCTCATAGACATTCAATATTTAAAAGATTATTGCATGCCCTCAATTTATTACCTGGCGTATTCTTTAATCTGACGGCCAAACCTGTTGTGAGATTGTCTTCGTGGTGTAATGGTTAAAGCGATGGACTGTGGAATCGTAGTAAGCGCGTTCGAACTCCAGTCACGATATTACGTTCACTTACGGACAAATACACTTGGGAAAGGTATGAACTCCCTTATCCTCCTACTTATGGGTTAAAGGGTACCACTACTGTTCTTCTTGGAGAATGACTTTGGCATTAAATGACCCACGAAGGATGATATGCCATTAAAACAAAGAAACCAAACTAAATCCTATTGTATGCCCAAGATTCATCATCCAGTGTCTTCTTTAATCTTGTAGCTCCCTATCGTGATAGTAGAAAAATAAGAGTTTTACATGTATGATCCAATTCAGTTGATCTCAACCTTTTTGCCTATGGACTCTTTTGACTCTTATTTTACTCTTTTGGACCCCCATAGACGTTCGATATTTAAAATCCTATTGTATTTTTATTAGGAATTACATTAAAAATTGTTGAATTATTTTGTGCAATGTAGAAGTATAATTAATATATTACACATCAACTTTAATTATTGAATTCAATCGAAAATGAATCAAATAAACAAGAGCAGATATATGAAAAAGATGCTTCTTTATACAATGCAAGCTTTGTGGCTGCTGCTCAGCTAGTTTTGTAATATTCGACTCTCACGAATCAAAGATTACTTCTTTGTACAATGTCGAGTCGATTAGGATCTTTTGATTGTAATTTCAAGATACAACAAAGTCAGATGAAAGAAAAAAAAATTCATTGAATAATAAAATACTATTGTGGACCCTAAATTATCTATTTTGTTTGCGTCTATCCTAAAAAATCTTTTATGGACTCCCAGAGATCATATGGACCACCTTTAAGACCCACTGATTAAAATACATTGCTATTGACCTTTAGAAATAGGGGGGTCTCTAGCGTTGTGACTAACGCAGTAAGCAAGTACGAACTCCAGTCGAGCTATTAGCTCTACTTTCGGTCTAATAAAGATATGAACCCCCTTATCCTCCCAGCTATGCGTTAAATAGTACCACTACTGTTCTTCAACAATGATGACTTTGAAATTGAATTACTCACGAAGGTTGATATGAAAGAAAGAAACCAAACCAAAACAAAACAAACCCCATAAAAAGGTATCGTAAATCCTTATGCATCAGAAATTCCTTTTAAAATGGCTTTATTAAAGAAATGTATTTAAAATCAGAGAAAAAGAGGTTGACAGAAGTCAGGAATAAAGACAAGTGTTACTGACAGAAAAATGTTATATTTAGCTTGGTTTCTTTGTTTGATGGCGTATCAAACTTCATGGGTTATTCAATGCTAAAGCTTTCCTTGTAGAGGAACAGCAGAGATACTGTTTAACCCACAGCTGAGTGGGGGATTAGATGGTTTTTACCTTTCCAAGCCCCTACACCACAGAGACCCCTAATATGATATATGTAATATGGAAAAGCATTGTATATCACTTTATCATAGAAGTAAACTGAAACATACCTTACAAAAATATATAGAAAAATCATAAAAAGGTAATTGTTAATGACCACTTATAAAGAAAGATTTACTGATACAATAAGTCTGTTGATAGTTAAATTAATATACTAATAAAAATGAGAAAGGGAAGGATTTTTTCTTTCACACTCGGTATTAGCTGTAATAAGGTAAGTTCTCATATTCAGACAAGAACTGAGTAATGTCGACAATGTTTATAATATCGTGTTGGGGTGTCTTCTTAGGCAGATGGTAGACAAGTATTACTGTTGGGAAGAACCCCATGTTTCCTTTAGTAGTTGACGGGTACTTTTCATCTTTTATTCAAAACTGTTGGATTCGTGTTTTCATACATACATACATATATATATATGTCAGTCTGCTCATTATCTTTCTATCCATCAATCTATCTTAGAATAAAAGAACTTCTATTCAATTTCAGCATAGTACCCATAAAATTGGAAAGCTTAAAGTAGAAATTGCACGATTATCTTTTTTCAAAATGCGAGGACCTAGATATGCAAATGAAAACAGGCATTATTTCAAAAAATAAAACCTTTATACTTCTTCAAAAAATCAATTGAAAAGAAAACCACACACACACACACACACACACACACACACACACACACACACACACACACACACACATAGATAGATAGATTGATAGATAGAAAACCCTGTTAATTTATAAGGAAATATATGTATATTTGGAAATTTTTCAGAAGCAAATACTAGATTGTGTAAAACTTAGGAAAACAAAGTTACGTAAAGACTTTATTATCTTAACTAATAACTGACATCAAGGTCTAGATTATACTGTTTAATAACAATATTGCATTGATTTCTATCGTATATATAAGTGTTTGATTGTTTTCTCATTATGTTATTGGATGTTGAAATATTTTTGAAGGCTACTATTGCCTAAAGATAGGGGTCGTTTATTACATGCAATATATGATAAAAAAGACTTTTTGGTGGCTAAAAATTAGGGGTCATTCATTACACGCAATATTCGAGGTGCCTTCAATAAGTTTCCATAAGTTTTTGTACAGAAATTTAAATTTTAGTAGACTCTTGAAAATTCAGTATGTTATTGCTATACATCTTATGAGATGACTGACCAATTTTTATGATTTCAGGTTCAAATCAACACCTACAGCAGCAATTGGAATACACCCTACTATAAATGCCTCATTGTCACAGCTGGTGAATTTCAAAAATGCAATCTGTTCGTGAGGACACTTTAGAAGAACGACTTGCCATAAAATTCTGTTTTAAACTTAGAAAAAATGCCAGAGAAACGTATGGAATGCTTCAGACTGCTTTTCAACCATCTTGCATGAATCAAGCATCAGTGTTTGATTGGCATAAGAGATTCAAGGAAGGCACGAAGTCTGCGAGGGATGATGAGAGGTGTGGGAGGAGTAAGGAAGTCAGAACACCAGAGCTGATTGGCCAAATAAAGAATTTTATGGATAAGGACCGTCGTGTGTCTATAGAGACAATAAGTGCACAGTTTGATGTCAGTGTGGGAACTGTACACACAATTATTCGCGAGGAACTGAAGATGCGGAAGATTTGCGCGAAGTTTGTTCCAACGGTGCTCAGAGAAGATCAGAAAGAAAGACGTTGTTATGACAACAGGGAGATTGTCGGGGTGATAAATTCAGATCCCGCAGTTCTTGATGCTCTGGTGACCTGCAGTGAAAGCTGGATCTATTGCTATGACCCAGAGACCAAGAGACTGAGTTCCCAGTGGAAGCATACTGGCTCTCCCAGATCCAAGAAGGCCAGACAGAACAAATCCACCCACAAACTTTTGATGATCCCTTTTTTGACAGCACTGGTATGATCTACATGCACTGGGTTCCCACTAGACAAACAGTCGACAAGGAATAGTATGTTGAGGTTTTAAGGGAGTTCATTAAGATATTCTGTCGGAAGAAGCCGGCTTTCTTCAAATCGGGTCAGTGGCATTTCCAGCTGGACAATGCACCAGTATACAACTCCATCCTTTTCACAGACTATTTGACCAAGATGGGCATCAAGACAGTTCCTCAGCCTCCCTATAGTCGAGACCTTGCTCCCTGTGACTTTTGGTTATTCCCTAAGCTCAAGGAAAAACTTAGAGGCTGTCGTTATGAGCAGCCGGAGGAGATTAATTCGAAGGGGACTAGAGTTTCATATGTGTACTATCAATAAAAGTGCCCATACGAAAAAAGTTACTGAAGGCACCTCGTATCATAAAAAGACTTTTGGGTGGCTAAAAATTAGGCGTCATTCATTACACGTAATATATGATAAAAAGGCTATTTGGTGGCTAAAATTAGGAGTCGTTCATTACATGAATTCGTTCATTACTCAATCATATACGAGTCCAGTCAGCTGGGGGGGGGATACACACAGACTGCATCTCTTCAGAAGGGTAAGATTTCTCCAACGAGTGTTCTGGATATGACACGGTAAGGCTCTAGTTCTGGAGCTATGTGGAAGGTGGATTACCCCTTCTTGCCATTACTCCCTGGTCTACTCTGACCTGGAGTGGTAGTATATGTTAGAGTCTCATAAATGGGTCAAATATAGCTATCTAACTATTTAACTGTGTGCAAACAAATGACTGATGTTAAATTGAGCTGTTCGTGTTACATAGCGATGCTTGAAACCATTTAACTGTGTGCAAATAAGATAATTGGTGTCAGAGTGCAATACTTGAAGCAATTTAACTGTAAGCAACCACATGATAAGTAGAATTATTCGTGTTAGATAGGAATACTTGAAACCGTTTAACTGTTAGTCAAAGTTGAATTATATGTAAATAGCAATACTTGAAACCATTCAACTGTGCGCAAAAAAAAACAAACCCAGAAACAAAACAAAACAAAACAAAACAAAAACTTTTCATGTGAACCACTTCACTGTGTGCAAACAAATGATTAATATCAAAAAGAATCATTTGTGTCAGATAGGGATATTTGAAACCATTTAACGGAGGGTAAACAGATGGGTTCATTTTAAAAAGTTATCAACAACAATTCGTTTAAAAATCATGTATTTTGTATATATAGGTATAAACTGAATTTGGCTTTAAATAACCTACAAGGGTCGATGTGCCATAAAACTTAACCAACAACCAACCAACCAACCAACCAGCCAATCGATCTTATACGGTAGATTGATTATGAACGGATTTGACAAACGTTCTGTTAATAGTCAAAATTCTTTATATCAAATAGCAAGAGCCCTGTAAATGTTAGTTTTGAAGGTAAAGGTAAATGGCACTGACCGGTGCATTTTAGAGAAGTAACCAGCGTGAAGAACATGAATGATGAGGTTTCTGAATGTTTCTTATATTAAATAAATCTAGAACTCATCCCCGTCAGAGCGAAATACTTTGCCTTTTCTTGAAGAGAGTTTCAGTTATTTGCTTTTAAAAATATTAAAAACGATAGATTGAAGAATAAATTAATAAGTGAAATAAGTTGCTATTCTTCTTGCTCGAATGATGTTGTTAATGGGGAGAGGAAGTGTGTTCTAAGCACAATGTCTGTCTGTCTGTCACAATATTTGTCGAGTTTAAATTGTAATATTTTCTCTGCGTAACATTGACAGATGTCAATCTGTGAAAATAGAGGTGGGGTTGGCTGAAGAAAGAAGGGAAGGGGGCAAAAGAAAGAGTAAAAGGGAAAAATAAAGGAACACAGACTATGTTGGGATGAAGGAAGAAAAGAAAAGAAAGAAAGAAGGAACGAAAGAAGGAAGGAAGGATTAATTAAATGAATGAATGGTACAAAGAAGGAAAGAAAGAGAAAACTAGTGAAAAAAGGGATAGATAACTGAAGATAAGATTGAATGAATAAATTAAAGAATGAATGTATGTATCAAATAAAGAATAAAAAAGACAGGAATGAAAAAGTGAAGAAAGGATAAAATGAATGAATGAAAGTAGGAAACCAAGAAAGAAGGAAGTATGTATTAAACGAATAAATGCAGCAAGCAAAGACGAAATAAATAAATAAACTAAGATAACACTGAATGAATGAATGAATGAATGAATGAACGATTTTTTAAAATACAGAATGAAGGAGGAAAATCATGAAAAAAACTAAAGAAGAGAGGAAAGAAAGAAATATTGACTGAATGAAAGTAGAAAAGAAAAAAAAGCAACGAAGGGAGGAAGGAAGCTTTACTTAAATGAATGAATGCTGCATAGAAAGAACTAATCTAGAGAGAGAGAGAGAGAGAGAGAGAGAGAGAGAGAGAGAGAGAGAGAGAGAGAGAGAGAGAGAGAGAGAGATTGACTTGATTTTTGTTCGACAAGTTGTTCTGTATAGATTGGTTTAAGACTGTTTTCTTCATTTTTCTGGGGTTTTATCCCAACTTTTCGGTTGGTGTACGCTATGTCCTTCAACATTTTAAAATCAAAATAGATAAAACAAGAAGTCCGTAGTGTACAGCGGCCAAAAGCTTGAGCTAAAAAATAATGCAAAAAAAAAAAGAAAAAAGAATATTTTAGAATATTTGTTTGAATATACAACTGCAACTGACCTTGTGACCAATCTGGTCAGGTGGGAAATCGGATAAAACCTTTTACTTTGACTATTGCAATAGATACAGAAATGGTAAGTCATTTAATAAGGCATTTGCATATTTTACAAGAGTAACATAGAAAAATTTGTTGTCCACCTTAATCATTTTTCATGCAGATCAATTGGTCTTCAGTAGTGGCTTTTATCTTTGCACAGTGTCGATAGAGATGTTGGGGCAAGAAGAAGAAGAAGAAGAAGAAGAAGAAGAAGAAGAAGAAGAAGAAGAAGAAGAAGAAGAAGAAAGGTGGTTTGCTTCGTGGCTAAAATAATTATGTTTCTCATTAATGTCAAAGGTCGGTGCTCAAGTTCACCGAAAACCTGGGATTTTAAAACAGATTTTCTGAATCTCTTAGAAGATTGGTGTGATAAAATTTTCTTATGTTCTGTTTTCTCCAATCGAGTGCTCTCTCCCAGGGTAAACTTAGTGTACATCGTATTAGTCATTTGTGACAGGAGTTGTTATTGGAATTCAGGTGAAATTCAATACTTTGAGTTTAAATACTGATTTTCAAGGAAGGTGTACTATTCCAATCTTTCTGATTCTTATTTGCTTCCCATTTAGTCTGGTGCTTACAAAACTAAATTTTGTAAATATCATGAGGTAGCAATAAGAGAAGAAAAGGAAAGAAAACGGAAGCTAGAAGAAAGAGGGAAGAATAAAAAAAAGGATGAACGATCGAGAAAAGTAAAAAGAATAAGAAGGAAAGAAAAGAAAAAGAGTTGGAAGAACATGAACAAGAGAAAAACGAATAATGACTGTAGAAAAAGGAGAAAACTAGAGAGAAAATGGGAAAAGAAAGAAAGAAAGAAAAAAATATAGAAGAAAAAGAGAAAAAAGAAAAGAGAAAGCGAAGAAAGTTATGGAGGAGAATGAAAAATCTAAGAAGAAATAGAAGTTATTTAATAAGCTGAACTTAATTCTGACACCAGACCAGAGGTATGGGGTACTCAGTGAAAATTGAATGCACTGACAATAACCAGCAAATCTAACTTGCTAAACATTCCACTATGTAAATTGGCCAGAATAGTGGGAAGGCTTAAACTACAATGAAGAAGATAAGGGATTAGGTGTGATAGAGAGGATTTAATGGAAAAGTTAGGAGAGATTAATGAAGAGAGAAAAAAGAAAAAGGACAAGAAAGAAGCTGAAGAAACAGATTCTGACGAAGAAAAGGAAGTAAGATGCGGAGGATTGAGAGAAAGATGAAAAAAGAAAGGAAGAGGACAAGAAAAAATGCTGAAGGGATAGATATTAAAGAAGGAAAGGAAGTTGGACGATGAGGTGAGTGAGTAAAATAAAAAAAGAAAAAGGAAAAGTCTGTAAGATAAGAGAAATATTTTTGACAGATGAGACGAAGAAGAGGACAAGAAAGAGGAGTGATATAAAACGAAAGAAAAGATAAAGTAATAGAGAAATAGCACAGAAAGAAAGAAAGAAAGAAAGAAAGAAAGAAAGAAAGAAATCTGGATAAAAAGAAAGTTAGAAAGAAAGCTTGAAAGAAAGCTGGAAAGAAAGAAACAAATTAAAAAAGTTAAAATGAATGAAAGGAAGAAAGTGGTATTTTGAAAAGAAAGAGAGAAAGAGTTATTTAAAAAAAATCTTTAAAAGAAAGAAAGAAAGAAAGAAAAGAAAGAAAGAAAGAAAGAAAGAAAGAAAGAAACAAACAAACAAATAAACAAACGGTGTAAATGGATGAAATTGAAAGAAAGAGAGAAAAAACCTGTGTAAACGAACAAAACAAGAAAGAAAGAAATGGTGAAAATTGGCCGAAAGAAACAATGAAAATGGAAAGAAAGAAAGAAAGAAAGAAAGAAAGAAACGCTGTAAAGGAATAGAAAGAAAAAAAAGAAAGAAAGAAAGAAAGAAACTGTGTAAATGGACAAAAAGAAAAAAGAAGATAGAAAGAAACAGTGAAAATGCACAGAAAGAAAGAAAAAAAGAAAGAAAGAAAGAGAGAAAGAAATTTGGATAAAAAGAAAGCTAGAAAGAAAGCTAGAAAGAAAGAAACAAATTTAAAAAGTTAAAATGAATGAAAGGAAGAAAGCGGTATTTTTAAAAGGAAAATAATCTTTAAAAGAAAGAAAAAAAGAAAAAAAGAAACAAATAAACAAACGGTGTAAATGGATGAAATTGAAAGAAAGAGAGAAAAAAAACTGAGGAAACGACCAAAACAAGAAAGAAAGAAATGGTGAAAATTGGCCGAAAGAAAGAAAGCAAAGAAAGAAAGAACGAAAGAAGCAATGAAAATGGAAAGAAAGAAAGAAAGAAAGAAAGAAATAAAGAGTGGAAATTATCGAACTGAAAGAAAGAAAAAAAAAGAAAAAACGGTGGAAATGGACCAAAAGAAAGAAAGAAAGAAAGAAAGAAAGAAAGAAAGAAAGAGTAAAAGTGTAAAGAAAGAAAGAAAGAAAGAACAGTGGAAATGGACCAAAAGAAAGAAAGAAAGAAAGAAACAGTGAAAATGCAAAGAAAGAAAGAAAAAAGAAACTATAAATAGAAAGAAAGAAAGAAAGAAACGCTGTAAATGAACAGAAAGAAAGAAAGAAAGAAAGAAAGAAAGAAAGAAAAAGAAACTGTGTAAATGGACAAAAAGAAAAAAAAAGATTGAAAGAAACAGTGAAAATGTACAGAAAGAAAGAAAGAAAGAAAGAAAGAAAGAAAGAAAGAAAGAAAGAAAGAAAGAAAATTGGAATAAAGAAGGCAAGAAAGAAACAATGGAAATGAACAAAAAAGAAAGAAAGAAAGAAAGAACAAAAAAAACGACAGACATTGTCAATAGAAGTACAAGATAGGCAAAAACATCAAAAAGGTAAAAGAAAAAAGAAAAGTAAATAGATGCAATGAAATAAGAAAAATAAAGTTGATAAATGAAAAAAAGATTATAATTGAACAAAGTAAAAGATAGAAGAGAGGCAGAGAAATGACTAAAACATAGACTAAAAGAAAGCAAGAAAATAGAATTATCAAAAAAAAAAAAAATAAAATAAAATAAATAAGTAAAGAAAAAAAAAAAAAAGAAAAAAAAGAAAAAAAGAGCGAAGGAGTTAAACGTGAAAGTGTAGGGTGGAAGTGGGAGTTAAAAACGATAAAAACTTCAACTCGACGAACACACATAATGATCCATTTCTGTATAAAATCTAATTTTGTCGCCGTCATTTTGTTTCTATAAGGGTTTTTTTAAAAAGGAAAGAACACTAAGAATATTTAAAATATCTGTAGATAGAACCTAAATGTTGAACTGAAGGTGCTTAGAAGAGTGAGATGTGAGTGGGTTTGGGTGAGGAATGACACTTATCCATCTCATCGTAATCTTGTCTTATCATTTTCGACAGCCCACTTTCATTGCCCACACCGTCAAAATCCCAAAGTATAAACAAAACCTTGAATATAAATTCAAATATCTCTGAATTTCCCTCGAATTACCTTACCGCCCGAACCCAGTCCCCTTCGTTAACATCAACAGGAGATTGGAATCACCAATCCTTTATCGGGAGCAGAATCACCGACTCGTGTTTAATGCTAAAAAAAATGTACAGTAGGCACAATCAGGTAAAGCTTAAGGGTAAATTACTTGCACGATTTTAATAATTGACACAAACTGCTTTTTGACCTGTAATTTCAGTGCATGGCTCAGACAAACAGTCGTATCTCTAAACAAACAGTTGTGCTCGAAACAAAGATAGGCTTTTGCTAGTGCCTGAAAATTCTGCAATTTACGCACCCGCAGACTTTTCGAGTCACTGGTGCCACAACAGTATAGGATACTGAAGCAAAATAGGGAATAATTTTAAAAAGCTTTTTATTAGTCTGATTAATCAAATTTCTAAACAAAACACGATAAATCTAAATTTTCATGATTAGCTCTATTATTCGGGTACTTTTAAAAAAAAATTAAAATTCAGCCCAATATGAGTGAGCTAAAAAAAGAAACGAAAAAATATCTATTATTTGTTTGACGCCGAAACCAAACCAAAGTTTTTCTGTTTACCGTATACAAAGTAAAGAAACTTTTTAACAGTAAAAGAGCTTTTTAAGGAAAAGGGGGAGTCGAGGATTGAACCAAAAAACAAAAAGAAGGCTTTATAACTGCTTTCTCTACGACGACTAAGAAGGACCCGACAACGTCAATGAGAAAGCTCGCTAATGAATTGAAAGTCCACAAGAAAACTGTTTAGACAGAAATCTAACAAGATTTA
The DNA here is from genome assembly GCA_963585895.1 of Sepioteuthis lessoniana. Lineage (NCBI taxonomy): Eukaryota > Metazoa > Mollusca > Cephalopoda > Myopsida > Loliginidae > Sepioteuthis > Sepioteuthis lessoniana. The sequence goes on from OY757905.1 coordinate 74,494,202, forward strand.
AGCCTAGACCTTAACCCTCTTTATTACACTATATGGGACGTTTTAGAAAACAAAACAAATGCCATTTCCCAATCAAATATTGGTTCGCTTAAGACTGCTATTAAGGAGAAATTGATTAAAATATCTGAAGAATTTATTTTGAAGGGATGAAAATCATTTTGAAGGCATCTTGATAAAATAATTGAAAACTTGACATTACTGTTTTGTGTCTATCTTCTTATTTTGTTGTTTATTTTCTAAATTTAAAATTAATCTTGTTTTATAACAGAGTTGTTTATTATTATACGAGAATATTTCTAATTTTGCTTCTGCACCCAGTACAATATTAAATGTGGTTTTCACAACCCCTTCTACTTATTCGTGTTACAAGAGTTCAACTCGCGTTAATTATGGTTTGTACAATCTCGATTTGATTCATGCAGGTTTTCTCATAACCTCTAGGAAATACGGACGTCATCATCGATAGTGATTAACTGTGGAGCCTGATGAATAATTTGACTACGAGTGATCACTGCTTATGATAAGTGATTAGTATTTGCACTATCTACCTGAAGATCTGAAAAGTTTGTGGAATTTAATGATGAAAACAACAAACATCTGGTTTCCACCGTTTATGCAATGATGATATTCAAGGAAAAAAAGAAACTAAAGGAATCGAACTGTCCAACCAACACGATGAAATTGAAAAGATAATGAACAAACTAAGATGAGCATATATACATATATAGTCATTTACAGACAGACTTTTTCGTTGTATCACATCTCTGCAGTGTGACTAAAAACACGAAATTCTTCGAGTCGGGATCGAAACCCGGCTGACTTTTAAGTCAGTCGGATATCTGAGCCCGGAGTAACGTCAGTCTCGGCGTAAGTAAAAGAATCTTTTTTGGTATAGGGTATCTCAATAGACACGGGATTCATGTGACTGCTAATAACTCTATTACTTATAATGTTGTGGTTTTTTTTTTTGTTTCAGATTTAAAATAGTACACGATAACAACTATTAATCCTTAATCACAATTCCTTGGACAAGAGATGAAATAATGTTATGCGTCTCTATTTGGAAACGAAATCATTCAAAACTGATTATATACAGGGTGTCACAAAATAGATGCAACATATTGATATGATTATGATTTATTATTGAGACAAGAAACTCAAAATAAGATTGCATGTTCTGGAAGCTGATCTAATAGCAATTAAAAAAACATTGATTCGATGTCTCTAGCTCAAAGGATGCATTTTTTACATGACATATTCCAAATGATCGCCATTGTGTAATAAATCATTATCAGTAATAAATCATTATCATATTAATGGATTGCATCTATTTTGAGACACCCTGTATACATTCAAATGTACGCTATATATATATATATATATATATATATATATAGAGAGAGAGAGAGAGAGAGAGAGAGACAGAGAGACAGAGAGAGACAGATAGATTGATAGAGAGAGATAGAGAGAAATATATTGAGAGAGACGGAGACATCGACAGAAAGAAATTGATAGATAGATGGATAGATAGATGGATAGATAGATACAACGCTTGTTCCAAGTTTTATCGTTTTAGTCTTAAAACCAAACATAAAGTGAAAGTTAAATACAACTTTCGAAAGCAATTTGATTATAGTCGCTTCCCTCAATATAAAATGCCGCGAAAGTATCAGGTGAAAATAAAGCACTTAACATAAAATACAAAGTTAACTATAGATTTTTATTGTGCACATTTCTCAACAAAAAGAAAACTGAATGTCTTCTTTTTTTTAAAAAATAAAACGAAGTGTTAAACAAATGAATTAATACAGATAATGCCGAATAAAAATGAAATAGGTAAAGCTACGGGGTATAACTCCAGCAGAGTTCTTTTATGCTGATTATAAAGTCAGGGATGCAGACGTGAGCAACTCACCAGGAGGCTTTGACGGGATTAAAAAAAACCCAAAACAAAACAACAACAACAACAATAAAAGATAAAAAAATAATAAAAAAAGATGAATAAAATTTGTTAAAATGGCCGCCGGCTTGACTTAATGTGAATATGTAAAAGTTATCAAATCTGGCATTTCTTAAAGATGAAAAAATCATAAAAACATAACTATTGGTAAAAAGAGCGATCGTTTGCCGTTTTCTCCTGCTTTTGTGATATATATATATATATATATATATATATATATATATATATATATGTTTGTATGAATTACGTTTTTTCCTTTTATTTTGCAGAGAAGACGTCGACCGCAGGCTAAAGACGTATGAAATACCAAGTCGTGTGTGTGCGTGTGTGTGCTTGTGTGTGCAGTGCAATCTTGCAAGTTTCTACATATACATATATCTTCATAGACATGTGCACGGCGAGGAGCAAAGAAAAATATGTGCACATTAAGTTCCATCTTTATTCCGTGTACGATCGTACAAATGTACTCAATTCTTTACACATGCGTCAAAACATACCCAGTTTAGCGTCAGAAGGAAACATAATCAGAATAGTATTCGTTCACAAATTTGCGTGTGTATTTAATCAACCCCTCAGTCGCTAGCAGGATACAGTACAAGGCCAATTTTTTTAAAGAGTAACTAGTTTGAATATAGATTTTAACTTCACTTTGACTGGTTGCCTTACCAAAGCAAAAAAACACCCCCCCAAAAAAACAAAACAAAACAAAACAAAACTAACAAAAAACAAAACAATCAACCCTTCTATTTTATCCATAGACGGGGTTTGGGGGAACGGGTGGATCCATGTGTTTCTCAAGGGAATTGGCACGAAGTGAAACGCCATCAGCCTTCTTCCAGGATTTGAACTCGGGTCTCTAAATCCATTTCCTATGACATTTGTCGTTACGATCACTCACACACACACACACACACATATATATATATATATATATATATACGTGGGGCATTCAATAAGTTTCTAGTCTATTGTTGCAAAGGCATTTAAAATTGTCGTAGACTCTTGAAAATTCACTATGTTATTACTATACATCTTACGAGATGACTGACTAATTTTTATGATTTCAGGTTCAAATCAACAGCTACAGCAGCAATTGGAATACACCCTACCAAAACATGATTGTCACAGATGGTGAATTTCAAAAATGCAATCTGGATGTGAGGACACTTTAGAAGAACGACATGCAATAAAATTCTGTTTTAAACTTGGAAAAAATGCCACAGAAATGTATGGAATGCTTCAGACAGCTTTTCAACCATCTTGCATGAATCGAGAATCAGTTTTTGAGGGGCATAAGAGATTCAAGAAAGGCACGAAGTCTGTGAGGGATGATGAGAGGTGTGGGAGGACTTAGGAAGTCGATACACCAGAGTTGATTGGCCAAAGGGTTAGGGTTAGGGTTACTATGTTGAGGTTTTAAGGGAGTTCAGGCAGAGATTCCGTCGGAAGAGGCCAGCACTCTTCAAATCGGGTCAGTGGCATTTCCACCAGGACAATGTATCAGTCCACAACTCCACCCTTGTCACCGACTATTTGACCAAGATGGGCATCAAGACAGTTCCTCACCCTCTCTATAGTCGAGACCTTGCTCCCTGTGACTTTTGGTTATTCCCTAAGCTCAGAGGCTGTCATTATGAGACAATTGAGGAGATGAAAGAGGCTGTGACGAAGGTCATTGACACGTTCACACAAGAGGACTTCGATGGAGCCTTTCAGATGTTGTTGGAACGGTACAAGTGCATTGCAGCCGGAGGAGACTACTTCGAAGGGGACTAGAGTTTCATGTGTGTACTATCAATAAAAGTACCAATACGAATAAAGTCTGGAAACTTATTTAATGATCCTCGTATATCAAGAATTTCAGATTTAAAAGCGCCCACCTCGGGATTGCGATTTGACTATTTTTGAAGACGACATGTCCAACATTATCAAAAATGTCTAAATTTCTTCATCTTCATTGTTATCATTTTAATTTTTATACCCTTGATCTTCATAGTTATACTCACAATGTTTCGGCCAATAAATCCTTCAGCCTTCTTCAGGTGTTTCATGTCGAACTCGGGAACCCACAAGCCCTCAAACTAAACCCTTTATCTAATCCATGTGATTAGATTTTTCAAACTCTGTTAACCATGAATGGGTGCCAATGTTAAGTTTATCCGAAATTTCCATTATAAGAAAATCTTAACATAGTTCAAATGTTTCAAGTATTCCAATTTAACTCTAACAATTCTGTATAATATTAATCTCTTGTTTGCATAGGGTTAAATGGTTTCAAGTATTCTTATCTTAACACTTATAATTTTATTTAATATCAATCATTTGTATTTGTTGGGTATTGGTTAGCTACGTAGGCAACTGGTCTAGGAAAAATCTGAAGTCAAACCTGTTAAATACCGTTAAAAAATTGATCTTATGTTACTTCCTGTTCGTAGAGAGGGATTGAGTAAATATGTATTCATTATTTATTTGAACACAGTTAAATGGTTTCAAGTATTGCTTTTTTAAGAGCAATAGTTCTAATCATTAAGTATTCCTTATATAGGAATACTTGAAAGAATACAACTGTGCAAATTTTTTGTATTGGATAGGAATACTTGAAACTATGCAAATGTGCAAATTGCTTGTATTAGATAGGAATACTTGAAACTATACAACTGTGCAAATTATTTGTATTAGATAAGAATACTTGAAACTATACAACTGTGCAAATTATTTATATTGATAGGAATACTTGAAACTATACAACTGTGCAAATCATTTGTATTAGATAAGAATACTTGAAACTATACAATTGTGCAAATTATTTGTATTGATTGGAATACTTGAAACTATGCAACTGTGCAAATTATTTGTATTAGATAAGAATACTTGAAACTATACAATTGTGTAAATTATTTGTATTGATTAGAATACTTGAAACTATACAACTGTGCAAATTATTTGTATTAGATAAGAATACTTGAAACTATACAACTGTGCAAATTATTTATATTGATAGGAATACTTGAAACTATACAACTGTGCAAATTATTTGTATTAGATAAGAATACTTGAAACTATACTACTGTGCAAATTATTTATATTGATAGGAATACTTGAAACTATACAACTGTGCAAATTATTTGTATTAGATAAGAATACTTGAAACTATACAACTGTGCAAATTATTTGTATTGATTGGAATACTTGAAACTATACAACTGTGCAAATTATTTGTATTAGATAAGAATACTTGAAACTATACAACTGTGCAAATTATTTATATTGATAGGAATACTTGAAACTATACAACTGTGCAAATTATTTGTATTAGATAAGAATACTTGAAACTATACAATTGTGCAAATTATTTGTATTGATTGGAATACTTGAAACTATACAACTGTGCAAATTATTTGTATTAGATAAGAATACTCGATATCGTATAATTGCGTGCAAAAAAACTCTTAAGAAAAATAACAAGATAAAAGATTTAAATATTAATGTAAAATGAACGTGAATCCCTAACCTTTAGGCATAAGATAACCTTGACAGGTTGACAAGCTGTTAAAGTCATTCAATCAATTAATCAACCAATCTTAAAAATTCAGTGAAACTTTTTGCTTCACATCTGAACGGCTCGAACAAACGGAATTTTTCTTTAAATTTTCATTTAATTCATTTGGTATGGTTTAGAAACTTTTCAGAAAAAAATTAGCTGTTTGAGTTAGACTGCAAGAAAAATTTGTGGAAACAATATGTACGTGTTATCGTTCGAGGCGTATCCACGAATTTCGGGTGATCTGACTGTGAAAAATTACCTAAGCTGATACGTAGTTTCCAGTGTCTTCTTGGAAGGAAGATAAGTATAGATACGTCAATCTCGCAAAGAGTATTGGTTGGAAAGAATGGCTCTGAGCCGGCGCGCTTAGCATAACGGTTCTCGTCTTAAGAAATGGAATCGGTGACTCGCTTTCAAATCCTTGACAAAGCAGATTGCGTTTTTATTTCTCACTAATTCCCATAAAAAGGTATGAATCCACCAGTTCTCTCCTCAAACTATGGATTAATAATAGGGCAAATTGGGCTCTTAAGATTTAGTGAGCCAAGCAATGAAAAAAGGAAAAAATCTTTCTTTCTTGCTTGCTTTCTTTTTTCTTTCTTTTAAAGATTCTTTTTCTTTTTAAAATACCGCTTTCTTCCTTTCATCTATTTTAACATGTTTTATTTGTCTGTTTGCTTCTTTCTTTCTAACATTCTTCTTTGCAAATTCATTTCTTTCTTTCCTTTTTTTTTTCATTCTTTTGAAAATACTTCTTTCTTTCTTTCTTTCTTTCTTTTGAAAATACTTCTTTCTTTCTTTCTTTCTTTCTTTCTTTCTTTTTAAAGTTCTTTTAACATCTAAAATCATTTCTTTCTTTTTTTCTTTCTTTCTTTCTTTCTTTCTTTAAAATATCTCTGTCTCTCTTTCTTTTCAAAATACAACTTTCTTCCTTTAATTCATTTTAACTTTTTTATTTGTTTGTTTGTTGCTTCTTTCTTTCTAACATTCTTCTTTCCAAGTTCATTTCTTTCTTTCTTTCTTTTTTCTTTCTTTTAACATCTGAAATCAGTTCTTTCTTTCTTTCTTTTTAAAGTTCTTTTTTCCTTTAAAATCAATTCTTTCTTTCTTTCTTTCTTTATTTATTTTCAAAGTTCTTTTTTCCTTTAAAATCAATTCTTTCTTTCTTTCTTTCTTTCTTTCTTTCTTTCTTCAAATCTGACATTCATTTCATGATTTTTATTCCATTTTTCTTTCTTTCGTTTTCCTTCTTGGACCCATTTTTTTTCGCCTTCACCCCGCTCCCTATACCCCCCCTCTCCTTGCGCACATTCACGCAACTCTTCATTATGCGGTACGGTCGCCTGTTTATATTAGCGACCATCTGACATGAACGCAAAAGCGATGAATCAGCAATGAACGGATTGTAGACAAACATTGGAGCGGCTTTTAACACATTCGACCGCAAATAGAAAAATATGAAGTCGATTTTTTGCATATCAGACACAGAGACACAGAATTACGTACCGTATGTCATGTCCAGAACACACACATCAATGAACCAAGAAAATGCAATCAATGTCGCCTTGTGCACTGGCACGAAAAGACACACACACACACACACACACACACACACACACACACACACACACACACACACACACACACACACACACACACACACACACTCTTACCTATGCAGACGCATATGTTATATATATATAAATATGTATCGATATTGAAAAGGCAGTATGTCTGATATATATATATATATATATTATATATATATATATATATGTGTGTGTGTGTGTGTGTGTGTGTGTGTGTGTGTGTGTGTACATATATATATATATGTGTGTGTGTGTGTATTTCTTGCAATTTAAAAGGCATTTTATTTAATATAATTCTATCAAGAGAGTGTAGTATCTATCTATCTATCGATCTATCTATCTATGTTTAATAAATGTTTATTATATATATATATATATATATATATATATATATATATATATATATACATACAGTGGGTGTTTGTGCATTATATTTAACGAATATCTCAACATGAGAGGGCAGGATGTCATATAAATAGGCTTAATATTTATATGTAAATATACCTTGTCTATTAGAAACGATATGATGTTTAATATATATGTGTGTGTGTGTGTGTGTGTGTGTGTGTGTGTGTGTGTGTGTGTGTGTGCAAAAATATCTATCTATCTATCTATCTATCAATTTATCTAAGTTTATTCATATCTATCTCTCTATCTATCTTGGCCGGGTGTAGTCTTTGTCCAAGCAGATTTCTTCAAGTAGTCCTATTTCCCATGTCCTGTACCAATTCCATCTGCCAATAATCAACGTATTACTTTGTTGAATCGTTTTAAGTCAAAACAAACGCTAGAAACAAATCATAACTAAAAGAGTAACCGGACAGAGACAGAGATAATTAAATTTAAGAGACAAAGCAGATGATAAATTTGATAAAAGACAAATCAGAATTCAACAACTATATATATATATATATATATATATATATATATATATATAGGGGAGTACAGAGAGAGAGAGAGAGAGAGAGAGAGAGAGAGAGAGAGATACAATTCTGCACGT
>OY757905.1:74504794-74512294 GCA_963585895.1 Sepioteuthis lessoniana
AATCTCGGTCCCACAAAAAAGGCAATAAACCTCTTTTTAAGAGAATTACTTATTTCTTTAAGGGTTAAAGAATGTTGATAAAAGATGCGACAAATTTTGGTTTCGTTTTGTTTGATTTTATAGCATATCAACCATTGTAGGTCATTTAATGCCAAATCCATTCTTATACATGTAAACAGTTCTATTTGAAACAATTCAGTTTAGTATAAGTTCTATTTAACGGTTTAGTTCGATTTAACCCATAGATAGGACCCTATCAGGTGCTACCACTCCGGGTCAGAGTGTATCTGGGAACAATGGCAATAAAAAGGTACTCTGTATTCCCTAAAAGTTACAATTCCAGTAACATATAAAAAGGGTAAAAACTCATGACTCTGAGTTTCACTTGGCCGGTCTTCTGATGGCATCAAATTACAAAATAGATATTTACCTTTATGTTGACATTAAATTGAGCCACGTGACTTAGTAAGTTAACCATGTAATAGTCACGTTACATAAATAACACAGAGAGAACAGATATTAATTTACTTGAATTCAGTTGAATTCATCGACATGTCGATACAAACTCACCTGAAGAACAGCCACGCGAGTTTTTAACTTTTTTTTATTTTATCATATAGCTGAAATTAATTTTCTTCATTGAGGACAGCATTTTACTGATTTAAAATCATTTAAGCGGTGAATTGTATATATTACCACTTATATATAAGTAAGTCGGCGACCATAGTCGTGGGCGACCCGAAAGATCCCTTTTCATTAGCTACTACACCAAGGTGCTACTCCTTTCTCTGGATGGTTCTACTTACCCTGGATTCCGACCTTATTATGTTGTGTTAAGCAAGGAGGCATCAAGTACCATTTTTGAGTCTTTGGTAAGATTTAACCTGGGATTGAACCCCGGTCTCCCGAGCCATTGTCGAACGCTCTACACACTTCACCAGTGGCCTGGGAGACCAGAGTTTGATCCCAGGTCGAGTCATACCAAAGACTGAAAAATGGTACTTGATACCTCCTTGCTTAACACTCGGCATTACAAGGTATATGTAAAGGTAAAGGAAAAGAGAGCCTTCGGGTCGCCCTCGACTACAGTCACCAACTTATATATATGTGTGGGAAATGAAAAAGATCCTATATTAAAATGGGAGATAGTAAAAAAAAAAAAAAAATGCCGTAAATATAAAGCTGGGGATATTACAATTCATGCATGGAGGAGAAACTTGCTATAGGTTCCTACGATAATCCCGATGAATTACTTAACCAAAGGTTGTAAATACTTAATGTTTGTAGATAGAAAAATGGTTGGTTGCGTGGGAGGTAAGGCATAAATTTTTAATGCTAATTTTATTCATTGTGGCAGCCTTTTAATCAATGAAATGTCATCTGGTCCAATTCTTTTTTGGTCAGAATTATCCTGATGATCCATTCAGATGAAACCTAGGTAGATTTTTTTTTCTGACTCTGTAGGCATTTATATTTCGCTGTACTTAGTGTATTGAGCACTCTCACGTTTAGCTTAAGGAGTTTTGTCCGTGTTTTTTTTTTTTTCTTTTGACAAGGCATACGACATTGGGTGATTACTTTCAAGAAGTAAGTATGTTTTTAGTCTTTTCTTTAAGACTAGATATCAGTTTGTGTAAAGTTTTCCTAGATATCAGTATGTGTAATATTTTTATTTGCAAATTGTACCATCTGTTTTTTTCAAACCATCAAAATCATAGAATGAGTATAAAAATTAAATAATATATATATATATATATATATATAATAATAGCCGTAATTTGTAATATTCCATCGTACACATATGGACTGTAATTCCATATTTGCTGTCCCGCAACCTCAAGTATAGCATGTAAAAAGTCATCTGGTGAGACGGAGAGTATAATAATATTCTCAGCCGAAATAAATTTATTATGGCAACTAACCAGGTTTGAGTTTACCGGCTCATTGGCCTCGTGGGTAGAGTGTTTGCCAATGGCCCGGGAGACCTGGTTTCAATCCCAGGTCGAGTCATACCAAAGACTTAGAAAAATGGTACTTGATACCTTCTTGCTTAACACTCAGCACACAGGTACGTATCAAGGGTAAAGTGGAGCAATCCAGGGGAAGAAATAGCGCCCTCCGCTACACGTCGGTATAGTAGCTATTGAAAAGGGAGCCTTCGGGTCGCCCTCGATTACATTCGTCAATTTTACTTTACTTTATATATATATATATATATATATATATATATATATATATATATATATATATATATATATATATATATATATATATATATATATATATATATATCAGTGATGTATCCTGAAAATGTGCTTGTGTTAGCAAATAACAATGTTGTGATCATACAGTTGGAATTAAAGATAATTGACGATAATTAAAGATTAAATTGAATGCATAACATAAACCCCGAAATGCTAGCTGAGATTTTCTGAGGGTTTTTGTTTGCAATTATTTACCCCATTTAAAACAAAAATCGAAAAATCTTAACCCACTGAATTATATTAGTTTTAATTTGAATATTGAATTATCTATGTTAAAGTCATCTTTCAAGAAATCCGATCATAAGTAATGAATTAACAGCAAAATAACCTTAAGAATATATGAAAAATGCTAGCCTATTTTCTTTTTCATCAAACTAGAAGCAGCTAAGCAATATACGTACTCTGACTAAATACAGTATTCGTATTCTGCCCATATTTCGTCATATCATCATGTGTCATATTTTTGTCAAATCATTAAAAATCATTCGTATCAGAGTGTTGTATACCGCAGCCATAATCAAAATGATATCAATCACAACTGTGATACAAACACATTTACAAATGCAGGCGGACTCTGTCGTTTCAGGTGCGAACGGTTTATTAATTTCTGACTTCGGTCCATGGCGACACGAAGAGAGAGACACAATTCTTAAAAGCTTATGCTAGTCATACTATCTGACTCCACCCCACGCGTAGCGTATCTTGGGATGTTTAAGATCTCAATTCATCTCCGCCAGTCGGGACCCCAAAAACTTAACCGCCGCTGTAACGGTAGAAAACTCAACTCCATGCCTCAATAGCAAAAACTCATCTCTCTACTTCCATGGTCCAATCTCAACTGACTGTTTTCAAAATCCTCAAATTCTCAGGACCATCTCTTCCGGGCATGACGTCATCCACACTCCAGTCTCATTTCCTGTCTGGGGCTTTATTATGACAATTGTGATTGTCATATCCTTTGCGCACGAGCGTAAAACTGCACCCAATGACTATGCACTTGAACTTAAGAAACTCGAATAGTTCAAAGCCTTATCAAACTGAATGATAGAATATAATTAACGAAAAATGATTAATATAAAAAACAATCATTCCTTAATTATATAACAAGAATAACAGGTCTTCAAAGGCGAATGCCTGATTATAAGTCTCAAGTGCACATCATAATTGGTACAATTTCACAGTCTCCGAAAAGAGTTGTATGATATAACTGAAACGAATAATGCATTAATGAAATACATGGAATAGTTTTTATTGGGTAAGCAATGCATATCTTGCACACACACACACACACACACACACATATATATATAATTTACTTTTATATATTCATTTATGGGTCACCATTTTAAATTATTAATTTCTCGCATGCCTTAGTTTGCTTGAGGTTTTGCCTACTGTGGAACAAATTAGAGTCTGTTAGCCACTGTTTCTGCGAAAAGCAGCTCTTTGACGCAATTCACTCCTCCAGAAATTTGGAAACGGAATGGCGTACCGCTTGGCATTCACTTTGGAAACTTCAATGCAAAGATTTCACTATGTTTAGGTGTCAATCTGAAGGCAATACAGAGAACTTGAAAAGAGTTGGATGCGTCCAATGTTGATTACGAAGGTACGACATGTCAGAAGCCTCGCTTTGATCATTCTGATAAGAAAAGAACTGCCGAATTTGATCAAGGCCATGATTTACAACAATCCCAACTAGTCAATGAGGTCCAGTCAGTGCCTGTTTCTTATCAGGCTGGTAGTGCATAAAGGTATTCGATATTTCTCATACAAAGCCATGAAGGACAAGCGGAAACACCACGCAGCAAAAGTTTTCAATCAAGTCTAGCATCCCCTCAAACTGAACATACTTTGTATTTTCTCAGAAGTGAAATATTTCTGGCGAGATCAAATAGCGAACTCACAGAACAACCAACTCGCAAGATGTACCGATTTGAAAAAAATAAACACCCAGTCCGCATATTGTTTGCCGTGGTCACTAGCGAAGGTGACGTTATACCTCTATTTTTCTTCCTACATGGCCATGGACTCAGCACGAAGGTCTAAATCAAGTACCCGGAGGATGTAGTGTAGCACTGGATCGAGAGGGTGGTTCTTAGAAGACTCTACGTCTGTCAAGAGCACTCAGCGCCATGCTACTCAAGGTGAAGTACCCAGTCTTAGCTATGAGAAAATTTCCGCACAATTTCACCCCTAACATTTGGCTGCCTAACTCCTGAGGTTGCAACCCCCTTGATTATTACGTGTGAAGCACTGTTGAGCAAGAATATTGTTATTTACTTAGTTTAGATGCGGCACAAAATCAGAAGATTTTTAGTGGTGATGAGTGTGTAAACTCCCACATTTTTATGTCAGCCCAGTCGGCAGGGAATGTAGAATACGCCGACTGCACCTCTGCAGAAGAGTAAGACTCGCCCAACGAATGTCTTGGGTAGGATATTAAACGGCATCTGAAGGTGAGGCTCCAAATTATGGTGCTTTGGGGAATATAGAATTGAATTTCATTGCCATTACACCCAGATTCGCTCTGACCTGAAATGGTAGTACGTGTTAGAGTCACATCTATGGGTCAATTAGAAGTGTTTAATCATTGACCACACCGGAAATCATGTGACTATCCACAATCAAATGATTAATATTAAATCCTGTGACTATCCACAATCAAATGATTAATATTAAATTGAATTATGAATATTTGATAGCAATGCTTGAAAACACGAAACTGTGCAAATAGAATTATTAGTGCTGAATTTAAAACATTAAACTGAGTGAAAATAGAATTATTTGTGTTAGAATGAAAACATTTGTGCGCAAATAGAATTATTAGTGCTAGATTTAAAACATTGAACTGAGTGCAAATAGAATTATTAGTGGTTGCTAGACTTTCTTGAAACTGTGTGCAAATAAATGAGTTTTGATATATTTTAAAATGTTACCAACAAACTCATTATCATGTTACACTGCCAGCATGGATTTCCATGACTCTCTCTCTCTCTCTCTCTCTCTCTCTCTCTCTCTCTTACCATTCGTTCCCATCATCCATCGCTCCCGGCAGGTTTACCAAATTACATCCTGGGTCTGCACAGAGCTGATGTTGAAAAGTTCTTGCTGGTCGGCCAACACTGGTACGACCATGTGTAGGGGTCTATAGAATAAAGTCACTTATAAGTTCGTCCTTACTTCTCCAGCAGTGTCCCGCACATTTTTTGTTTACGAATCACACACACACACACACACACATATATATATATATATATATATATATGTGTGTGTGTGTGTGTGTGTGTGTGTGGTGCATACGATAAGTTTCCAGACTTTTTTCGTATGGGCATTTAAAATTGTCGTAGACTCATGAAAATTTAGAATGTTATTGCTATACATCTTATGAGATGACTGACCAAGTTTTCTGATTTCAGGTTCAAATCAACAGCTACAGCAACAATTGGAATACACCCTGATTGTCACACCTGGTGAATTTCAAAAATGCAATCTAACACTTTAGAAGAACGATATGCAATAAAATTCTGTTTTAAACTTAGAAAAAATGCCACAGAAACGTATGGAATGCTTCAGACTGCTTTTCGATCATCTTACATGAATCGAGCATGAGTTTTTGACTGGCATAAGAGATTCAAGGAAGGCAGGGAGTCTGTGAGGGATGATGAGAGGTGTGGGAGGAGTAAGGAAGTTAATACACCAGAGTTGATTGGCCAAAGGGTTAGGGTTACGGTTACTATGTTGAGGTTTTAAGGGAGTTCAGGAAGAGATTCCGTCGGAAGAGGCCAGCACTCTTCAAATCGGTTCAGTGGCATTTCCAGCTGGACAATGCACCAGTCCACAACTCCATTCTTGTCACAGACTATTTGACCAAGATGAGCAGCAAGACAGTTCCTCAGCCTCCCTATAGTCCAGACCTTGCTCCCTGTGACTTTTGGTTATTCCTTAAACTTAGAGGCTGTCATTATGAGACAATTGAGGAGATGAAAGAGCTGTGATGAAGGTCATTAACACACTCACACAAGAGGACTTCCATGGGGCCTTCGAGAAGTTATTGGAGCGGTACAACAAGTGCATTGCAGCTGGAGGAGACTACTTCAAAGGGAATAGAGTTTCATGTGTGTACTGTCAATAAATGTGCCCATACGAAAAAAGTATGGAAACCTATCGTATGCACCTCGTATATATATATATTATTTACTTATTTATATATAAGTAACAGGATTTGGGATTAAATAATCTACATGGGTTGATGTGCCATAAAATACAACCAACCGCAACCAACCGACCAACATATAAATTGTTTTGTTTGGTTTCTTTATTTAATGACATATCAACTTGCGTGGGTTATTTGATTCCAAAGCTCTCCTTGTAGAAGAACAGTAATGGTATTATCTTACTCATAACTGGGTTATATATAAGCGTAGCTTATAAGATTGCGTTCAATCTTCTTTAATTGCTTAATGGACGTCTCACGGCGTGAAACATTCGTAGTTTGTGTTAGTTGATATCAGATGGCTATATCACTTGATATTGAGCACTTTTAGTTTTTGGATACTGCTGGTCAGTTGATGTCATTTAATTTTTATTTTACTGGATTATATATGAATGGATCGAAACTTCTAAAGAGGCTTTCGCATAGGATCAGTGTAATGTCGATGCCTTAATTTTACCTCATTGTTCAACGTTAGTGTAGTGATTAGGTTACTTTACTGCTGACCTCAAGGTTGAACGTTCAAATCCATTTTTCTTAGCATTTTGGATGGGTCTTTTGCTTCTTTTTAAATATCGCTATTTTATTTCTTCATTTTTGTTTTATTTCAAAAGTTCTTTCTTTCTTTCTAAATCCAAATGTTCTTTTTACAAAATACATTGATTTATTTTTCTTTTTTCTTTCTTTTAAAACGTACATCTTTATTTTGAAAATGTCTTTCTTTCTTTCTTTCTTTCTTTCTTTCTTTCTTTCTTTCTTTCTTTCTAAATCCAAATGTTCTTTTGACAAAATTCATTGATTTCTTTTTATTTTTTCTTTCTTTTAAAACATACATCTTTATTTTGAAAATGTCTTTCTTTCTTTCTTTCTTTCTTTCTTTCTTTCTTTCTTTCTTTTTTCTTTCTTTCTTTCTTTCTTTCTTTCTCAAACATACTTTTTTTCTTTTCAAAGTAATTTTTTCTTTCTTTTTTCCTTCTTTAACAATTGTTGCCATAAAAGATAAGTGTCACCACGATCAGGATT
>OY757905.1:74517294-74592294 GCA_963585895.1 Sepioteuthis lessoniana
AATGAATCAAACCTGGGCATTAAATAACGCTTCAGGAGTTGATGTACCGTTAAACAAATGAATCAAACTAAACCGACTCTATTAATACTGATGGTCATAATCAAGCATTTACCAATTAATCCGATTTCAATATCGAATAACCCATGAGGAGTTGATATGTCGTAAAACAAACTAAATCAGATTAAACTAAACTGAAATTGAAATAAGGGCACTGAAATAAAATAAGAATAAATAACAATCGCATTCAAATTATATTCAAATTATATTCCCTTAAATGTAAGCAATAACTTAAGAAAATTTGTTCATTAATGATATCTTGGTTACTCAGTTGTTATGCTTAGGTGGTTGGTTGGTTGGCATATCAACTCTTGTAGGTTATTTAAGGCCACATCCATTTTTAAACAAATAATCAGTTCTATTTCAAACAATTCAGTTAAGCATTAGTACACCATTTAATTGTCAAAAAGATTTCTATTTCAAGCTATTCAGATTATTCAAATACTTCTGAATCAGCTAATTCAGTTTAGTGTAGGTACAGATTTTGTTTACATTCAGTTAAATGTCAAAACAGTTCTATATTAAACAATTCAGTTTACTGGAAATAGAGTTTCAATGTCAAAAACAGTTCCATTTCAAACAATTCAGTTTAGCATAAGCACGCAGTTTAAGTGTCAGTACAGTTTAATTGTGAAAAAAAATTATTTCAAGCTATTGAGTAAAGTCAAACAGTTCTAATTCAAACAATTCAGTTTAGCATAAGTATGCAGTTAATTTTAATTAACCCATAGATAGGGCTCTATCAGGTGCTACCATTTCGGGCCAGAGTGGACTTGGGAGCAATCGCAATGTAGGGGTACTCTGCATACGCGAAAGCATTACTGGAACCTCACTATCAGATTGTTTAGTGTCATATCCAGGACACTTATTAGGGGAATCTTACCCCTCTACATAGGTGCAGTCGGTGTATTCTACAGTTATGCTGAGGTACTCGGCTTTAAAGAATATTTTAATTACTTTCCTTATTATTATAATCGTCATCATGTCGTTCTGCAAGCACAGATTTTCCTGACTCATTTTCGCCATTCATCTCTATCATCAGTTGCTTCCGGCAGTGTCCGTACAGAGTTGTTGTAAATAAGTTCTAGTTGGTCGTCTAACACTTGCACGTCCGTGTGAAGGGGTCCATAGGAGAACATCGCTTATAAATTCGTCTTTAATTATCCAGCAGTGTCTCGCATGTTTTGTTCGTCTTATTCAGCGTCCATGTGGTGTATCCATATAGTAGAATTGACACGACCGATACTTGGAAAAATTGCGTTTTGTTTTGTCGGATGGGTTTGACTTCTATATGATTGATAACCTATCGACAGCAGTCCATGTCTTCGGTAGTCGCATATTGATGTCATTTACAGTAGATGAAACGCAGCTTCCGGTGTAGGGGAACTTGTCCACTAATTTCAGAGTTGTCATGTTGTGTTTTCTTTATTATAACCATCATTAATTCCAAGACTACCATAACTTTACTTGAACTCGTTTATTTAAGCTTGGCTCAAGTTAGGACAAAACTAGAAGTATGAACGCCTAGCGAGAATCAAACTCACAATAATCTGCAAGTCTAACTGATCTGACAAAAATGAATTGGTGGTGTGTGTGTGTTTTGGTCGATGGTGACGGTTTGTTTAAGCCCCAGATTAGTTGACTGTTTCTCTCCACGTCTTTAACTCAAATCAACTAACATTTTGAATCTAAGATTTTAAATTCTCATGTGATCGCCCATAACCAATCAGCAAGCACCTTCTATTTTCTCCTATCGTTCCCGGTAGAATTGAACTCTGAATCGTCAGTGGTTAATCCTACTTTTACACTTTTACTTGGTTGACTGGAAGTGTTGATAAAGATTATTGCATAACAATAATAGCTGTAAAAAATGGCAGTGTTATTTACTTATTTCCAAAGAGTGCACCAATACTATATACTAATCTTAAGCTGAAAGGTGAACAGATATTATACTCTGATCCAAGTATTCTGCACTTTTCAATGAAAGCAAATTCGACACAGGTTCTGTTTTATAAGGACCCTGCTCATGTACCTACGAACTATATCTCAAGGGCATCAGATTACTATGATCAATTTTTGAATGGTTAATAGGGAGGTGCTTCCTCAGAATCGAAATTTCCAGAATTAGGTTTGCATTTTTAAAAAAAAATTCTTTTTATATTTTGCATGAAGACAAGGCAAAAGTTGTGAAAAAAGAGATACTGTACCTGATCCTAATCAGAAGCTAAGAGAAGAGAGCATAGAGACGAAACTTTGAACTTCAGCAAAGTGCAAAAATGGTTTAATCTTAGTTCTAACCCAATCGCGAATCATGTTGTTTCACAGATATTGTGTTTGTTAGAAATGAAGATTCTAATAATAACTTCAAATTATTCCTCACCTTAATCTGTGCAACTCGAGTTCAAATCCTGGACGAGGTTGTTTGCGTTTCACGTGGTGCTAATGCACTTAGGAAAGGCATGGATCCTTCCTTTAGCTATGGGTAACTAGTTGGGCTGACTGAATTCTTTAGACTTGGCAAGGCAACCAGTCCAGCAGAAAGAAAACGCTGAATTAGAACCAGCAGTACACTGCTTAAAAATCGTCCTTGTGTCACATATTGCTTGCGGCGGAGGGGTTGGGTAAATACATAATCTTTGCGAAATTCATTCATTAATTATTGAGTTATAAAAATCCTGAATGTGCAATATAATTAATATACAAAACCGTTCACTGCTATTATTTTATAACTTGTTTTACTCATATATTCATTATTTCCTTTTAGATAAAGTATTATTATCTTATAACTAATTTTACACTCACTTATTTTTGTTGTTGCTGTAATTAATTCTATTGTACATCTTGCGAGTTTTTCGTGCCAGACTCGAGTCTAAGTGACAACTAGTCTCCTCTGGTCTTCAGGACTCTTCTCGGTATTCTAGCCGATTTTAACAATGCTGTAGTTAGAATGGTCTCGATTCGTCCTCCGATCTCCAACTCTTCATACATCCTAATTCCACCGATTACAATTGGTATCACCGTTACTCTCATGTTTCACAGCCTTTTTAGTTCTCTGGCAAGGTCTAAGTACTTGATTCTCTTTTCGCTTTATTTGATTTTCTCTCTGCGATGCGATTTTTAAAAATTTTTATCAATCGTTACTATGTTTATTTTTTTGGCTGAGATTAGGTAATCCGTTTATATCTTGAAATCCCAGAAAATTGTGCGCGTCTCATTCTCCAGGGCGAATTCTGGTTTGTGAATGTACCATTTCTTCGTATAGTCAAATTTTAATTTCCTGCACAATTCCTAGTGGATCGCCTTGCCCAACCAGTTGTGTCTAGTCTTATATCCCCTTTGCACTAGTTTGCTACATTCACTGATCTGGTAAATGGTTTCGTCCTTATCAGCATATAATCTACATTCGCTATTTTGTTCGCGTATTATCAATTTTCGCTTTGACATCCACTATTATTATTATTATTATTATTATTATTATTATACTACTCTTTTGAGAGTTTTCACTTCAGCGTTATCTGACGACTTCTGGCTGAAGAGGGACAGAGACTGGAACTTTCTAGGGAATAGCACCGATCGCATTTGGTTTGTTCAATAGTATATCAACCTATGTGGGTAATTTAATACCAAATTCACCCTTGGAGAAGAACAGTAATGGTACTTTTTTTTACCCATATCCGGGGATTAAGTTTATATCTTTCCCAAGCGTATAAGTCAGAAATAGAACGTAATTGCGCGACTGGAATTCGAACTCACTTACTCTGATTCCGCAGTCCAGCAATTTGACCATTACACCACGAGGACACCCCTACCACTAATGCTGGAATAAATTATGAAATAAAACCAGCAAAAAGTAAAATAAATTACAGAACGTTGAGTTGAACAGATTACTTTTAGCAAAAAGTAATAACTTACAAAATATCTTTTTTGTCTAAATTTCTCAGATGAAGCTTGATAATAATTATTACTTATAAAATTCGTGCTATTGACATCATCTTCATTGTTAAAAACACAACGTTTCAGCTGATATGTCCTTCGGCCATCTTCGGGTGTTTCATGTCGAACTCGGGAGTCCACACAAAATGTCTAACTGGGCTCTTTATTTGAACTGCAGGGGTCGATTGTTCCAGTTCTGTAAACCATGACCGGGCACAAGTAATAAATTATAGTAAGTAGTGTTTGTTAATCTTACCTGTTGTTGGGATCGAACCTGTAACCTCCAGGTGACTTCATTCAGAAGCACCTTTCAACCAAATGCATTATCCATTGCACCATGTGTCCTTGACGGATGATGCAGAGTGAATTTTGGGGATTTATAAACCAAATGTAGAAAAAAAAAAATGCAATATGAGCAAAGGTAAAAACAAGCAAACGCAAAAGCCAAAGAAAGATAAAAAAAAAAAAAACGTGGTGGAGGCATTAAGTTTCTTTGGTATTCTTTGCAGATAAAATTTGGTTTTCGTAGTGAAACTCGGGACTTGTGTTTTTGTTCAATCTGGAGTATCTAACGTTTGTTTTCTCCAATTACTGGACCTGGACAGCTACTGACTTGGAGAGATAGCTGGTACTCAGACCCACTCGCTGTTGGGTGCAAACTAGGGGATTTTTAAAAATTAAAGCATACGTGGATCTACTTCTTTATTTTTAATTTTTAAGAAACATTTACAACAGTCTAATCTGGAGTACGATATAGAATTTTCAAAAAAGCACCAAGTCAAAAGTTCGCATTAGGCCAGACGTTTAATTTCATAAAGCCATTTTCTTTGTTCAATATAGTGGAATATTTCATCATCATCATCATGTCGCGCTGGTAGCACGGATATTCCTGACCCTCTCTCGCCACTCCTCCTTATCGTTCATCGCCCTAGGCAGGTTTTCAGGACAACATAATTTCTATTTGTTTCGGTTTGTCGTGGCTATGTAACGTGAAAAAAACTTTAAAGGGGGTTATTTATAATGCAGGTTTTAAACAACACAGGCACTTGGGATCAATATACATTAGCATTAAAAACTTTCAATGTGCACCTGTAAAACCTTTTAAAATCTAAAAACGTTTAGTGGTTTCCATTTACTAAGCTATAATCACATGACATGAAATCGTCCCCGTGAGTTTAAATCCTAGACTAGGCTGATTATGTTTCAAGTCACGCTAATACACTTTTGACAGTCATAAATCCATTTTTCGCCCTACTTTCAGTTTTTAGTGAATTACGCTAACACTGATCAGTGAGATTGACTTAACTATTTTTCTCAAACAAATGTCCGAGATATATTAGTTTCGATATACTTATGTACATATTTTCTCTGCGTTATGAAGCACCCAGTTGGCGGGATTTAGTACAGGCTGTAGTGGCCTACTACTCTTCCAAAAGGAATAAACTGAAACTCTTAATAGTATGGTGTTACTTCTTCATTGTCATTACTCCCAGGTTCACTCTGACACCGAACGGTTGTACTAGTTAGAATCTCATCAATGAGTCAAATAGCTCTGTTTGAAAATTATTTGTATTGAATAGGAATACTTCATACCATATAAATGCATGTATAGAATTGATTATTATTATTATTAAAGAGTAATATTTACTTGAAACCACATAATTGCGTATGAATTAGTATTAGATAAGAATACTTGAAATCATACAACTGTGTGCAAAAATCTCTAAAGAAACATCTTTAAAACGATTTTTAACCTCTAGGCATGAAATTGCCCTCGACGGATTGATATGCCGTTAAAATCTATTAATCTCTCATAGTTTAGCCTAATGCAAGACTGTAATGATGAAGCACAAAGGAGTGAACTCACTACACTTCTGTTCGTCTGAGAGGATAAATCGTTAACCATCAGTCAACTCTAAGCGATCAGAGTTCTAATCTTTGACGAGGTTGCTGGGGTTTCACTTCAAGATAGTACCTTTGTGAAAGGCATGAATCAATGTGTTCTCCTTAGTTGTGGGTAAATAGTGGGGCAGAATGTGTTTTTTAGTTTTGGTAAAACAACCAAACTAAGAGACGGAAAACTCTGAGTTCAAGCCTGCTGTACTTCGCTTACAGAATAATCTTATTTCACATCCTACCAGTAGCAGAGAGGTGGGGTAAATCTATACTTTAGTTTGGCACAAGGATCTAATTATAGGGCACCCAGTGAGAATCTAACTCACTAACAACGATCTACTAACCTAGTACGCTGACAAAGAAGTATCCAATGAATTTTAGTTGTTGATTCCTTTGTATCAGACGGGTAATTTAAAACTTAATTCAATGATTCCCTTTGATCTCATTTAAAAATATGTAAAAACCAAAAATGAATAGTAATTATCTCCCTTATTAATCTCCCGCATTAATAATTATAAGTAAGTAAATTTGGCGACCATAGTTGAGGGCGACCAGAAGGCTCCCTTTTCAATAGCTACTACACCGAGGTGTAGGGGAGGGCGCTACTCCTTTCCCGGGATTGCTCCATTTTACCCTTGATACGTACCCTATATTGCTGAATGTTAAGCAAGGAAGTATCAAGTACCATTTTTAAAGTCTTTGGTATGATGCGACCAGGGATTGAACATAGGTCTCCTGGACCATTGGTGAACACTCTACCCACTAGTCTGTGAGCCGGTTTTGATCAACCCTAACTAAAAGATATTAAATGCCTTCTTGAAAATATTAAATGCTTTCTTTTTTCTGCCTCTTCCAGAATAAAGGTATAATATGATATACAAAGCAACGTTTGTTTAAACAGGGCTTCTCAAACCTTTTAGTTGTTGCCAGATTCATTTTCTATTCTCTCCCAAATGAAGTAATTGAATATTGAATCACAAAACAGCAAACTTAACAGTGTTTAATACAATTTATATGAGAAAAGTATCAGTAAACTATCAATATATATGCACCTTTAATTCTTGAATTATTTTTGACGGGAAGGGTATGTTTGGTTGGAACAGAAGAGATCACGAATATTTGGTCGAAGATTAGTGATTTTGAGTCCAAAATCACCGTTATATGTTCAAAGTGCTTCTCTGTAACATTAAGGACGGGCGCCGTCATTGAATTGCGGCGGTCTCAAGGTTGGAAAACGTGCGAACACAGCAGCTGTCATCAGCCATTGGGTAGATGGGTCTGACGATCAAAAATGTCACAAACCTCTCTCATGCAGGCAGAGTGACCTGTAGAGTTCAAGCGTGATTTTAATATAATAACGCGTGAAAATTCACGACTGTTTTCACTGGTGATCATTGAACCTTCGAATTGATCCATCAAATCGCTATATAAGGAAACCAAGTAGCGAGATTTTGGCAGTTCGAGGCAGGTTTCTGAACAGGTTCAACAGAGGTCCATGACGTCCCGACGCCGTCATCGCCAAGAAGAGGAAGGAGGAACAACGCTATAAAACAAACTTTTTAAACTACAGTCCGCTGTAGTCCCGAAGAATAAAAGCGACTACTATTTTCTTCCTAAAAATTTAAGTTTTGAGTTTTTCTTTTCTGCGAACTCTTTTCTTTCAGACACGATGTATTTTGGTCCTATGCTACATGTTTGCTGAGTGAATAATGCAGATGACTATACCAAAGGTTCCACAAAATACAAAATTGCAAAACTTAGTGAAACGGGCTCAACAGTTGCATAAAGCTTGGGATATTTGATACATTTTTTTTCGTTCATCCAGTAATATTCAATTCCTTTAAATGTGTACATAGGCTTATTCTTTAACAAAGGCATCTAAATTTGTTCTAGATTTGCACTTTCCACTTCAATATCGTTCGTTCATTCATTTAAGTTATCCGTATGTTTTCGATGGGTCGTACGTAAACAACGTATCTCTAGTTAACATCACCCCTAATCAGACATTCCGCTAATCAACTAGTCTATATGATCTCGCAAAAAGGGATTTATAAATGCAAAACTACTAAATTTATACTGTGAACTCCTATGTTTTTATTCACCACAAATGGTCCATATGGAGCACCAGGTCTACCCTGATTCGGTCTGGCAGTGCCTGTTAGATTACCATTTATTGGACGAATAGATTTTTAAAAAAATATTCATATTCGATTGAAATACTTGACATATAACTGTAAATTATTTGTATTAAGAATAGTTACTTGAAGCTATCATTATTTACTGAAGATTATTATTTGTTATTTGAAACGATATAACTGTGTACAACAAATGATTATGATTGAATGGAAATTATTACTTGAGGCTATATAATTATTGGCATTAGATTGGATTACTTGATATCATACAATAGTGTACAAATTATTTTAATTAGATTGGATTACTTGATATCATACAATAGTGTACGAATTATTTCTATTAGATTGGATTACTTGATATCATACAATAGTGTACAAATTATTTCAATTAGATTGGATTACTTGATATCATACAATAGTGTGCAAATTATTTCAATTAGATTGGATTACTTGATATCATACAATAGCGTACAAATTATTTCTATTAGATTGGATTAGTGATATCATACAATAGTGTACAAATTATTTCAATTAGATTGGATTACTTGATATCATACAATAGTGTACAAATTATTTCAATTAGATTGGATTACTTGATATCATACAATAGTGTACAAATTATTTCAATTAGATTGGATTACTTGATATCATACAATAGTGCACGAATTATTACTACTAGATTGGATTACTTGATATACAATAGTGTACAAATTATTTCAATTAGATTAGATTACTTGATATCATACAATAGTGTACAAATTATTTCAATTAGATTGGATTACTTGATATCATACAATAGTGCACAAATTATTACTACTAGATTGGATTACTTGATATCATACAATAGTGTACAAATTATTTCAATTAGATTGGATTACTTGATATCATACAATAGTGTACAAATTATTTCAATTAGATTGGATTACTTGATATCATACAATAGTGTACAAATTATTTTAATTAGATTGGATTACTTGATATCATACAATAGTGTACGAATTATTTCTATTAGATTGGATTACTTGATATCATACAATAGTGTACAAATTATTTCTATTAGATTGGATTAGTGATATCATACAATAGTGTACAAATTATTTTAATTAGATTGGATTACTGGATATCATACAATAGTGTACAAATTATTTCTATTAGACTGGATTACTTGATATCAAACTATAGTGTTCAAATAATTTTTATTAGATTAGGTTACTTGATATCATACAACTGCCCGCAGAATAACTTACACAAAATATGTAAATATGTATAATGAACTTAATTCCCTACCCTCTCGGCAATTAGAAATGACCAGAAAAACACTGGAGGTCCCAAATCTTCTGCGCAAGTATGGGACTACCGGAAACAGATATGTCCTCCCTCTGATACTGGGCGAAAGTAAGGAGACTACTCAGGTTTGAAAGTTAGTTTGCTCGGAAACGTGACGAGGTAAAGAAACGAGTGAACACTAACCAGGACAATGTGAAGATAGTTGAAAGTTGCGGCCCCCATTTTGGTGTGAACTCCGAAAGGGGGTCTCACATCACACATGAACTTGTGAAGACGAAACCAGCGAACAAGCTCGTTAGAAAATTCAAGATATGTGTCTGCTCTCTCTTTCCCCTCATGATATGTTGTGCTCTTTTTCCAGCAAACGCAGGCGACTCAGTTTTCATACTCTGTTTAGTAGCGAATAAACGTTTGTGTTGGCGAACTAAGACGGAATTTTGTGTGATTCGTCAACTTTCCCCACGGCGAGGTTACAACAGGGTCCAACGACTACTTAAGACGTAGTGATCAGCCATTAACAGGTTCGCATGTGGTGGTACAAATGACTATGTGTAGACGTGATAGTACAACCGTATATTTGGTGTGTAACGGTACAACGTCCTATGTGGTGTAGTAACGTTACAACCTTCTGTTTGGTACCATTATCGGACTCAATTAGTTTTATTAGTTGTATTGCATCGCAGAATAATATTAAACAATACAGAAATATTTATACATTTTCCTTTTTCCATTACATGTTTTATGATAAAGTAGAACTGGGAACTTGCCATATACAAGCAGTCGTTCCAGCTACGGTATGCGTACCACCATTTTGGTTAACGTTGGTTAAGAGCACACACATACAAACATATATATATATATATATATATATATATATATATTGGTACAGTTTTCTTTACAGCTCTCCCGAGGTTCCAGGTTTTTCAAACAGAAACACCATGTACATAGATTTTTAAAAAGACAGTAGAAGTAAATATCAGTTGTCATAATGCAAGCTTAGTTGAAGTTGGAATTTTTCTGCACGTTTCATGGGATTAAGCTCTATTTGCCCCGCTGTTTGCTAAGAGAGAGGTGTGTGGGGGGGAATTCATGGCTTTGAAAAGTAAATTAGTACATTACTATGTGATGTTAAGCATTAGTCCAGTCAAAACTCCACAATCTGAAAGTTTGTGTGAGTTAAAAGGATTTTCAAGCGGCAAGCTTAAGTTTTAGGTGAATTATAAGAAATTAAAAAAAAACAAACAAACAAAAAAACGAACAAACAAACAAACAAACAAACTAAAACAAAAAAATTATTTTAAATGTTGTTTTATTCACAGCATTTTATGGGATCTTTTTTCTCCTTTCTTATCTTATTTTTTTTGCTTATCACAATTTCTCCAATTTCCGCTTTTAAAAAAAATCTGTTTTCATACTTTGATGCAGATATTTGAATGCGCGCGCTCTCAGCCTATCTTTAATACACACGTACTTGCGTATATATACATATGTACGCACATACATATATACTTTCATCTATACACGCACTTATAAGTAGACACGCACCGATGAAATTTTCAGATCAATCTAAAAACTTATTGATCTACTATAGTACAAATTGACACACACGCACACATGCACACATGTATTTATATATGTATATATACATATATATTAAGAGAGAGAGGAAGAGAGAGAGAGAGAGAGAGAGATACTTATATACATACTTTGGTGCTCGTGGTGTAATCCTTATTGTCGTAGGAAATGGACATGGTGGCTCGAGTTCAAATCCTTCCATCTAGGGGCAAATGGTAGGGCAGACTGTTAATTATTCCAAGAAAAAAGAAAACTCTGAATTCAAACCAGTTTAATTCTACTTAAAAATGACCTAGTGTCGTGTCTTACTCGAGTGGAGGGTTTGGGTATATATATATATATATATATTGAGAGAGAGAGAGAGAGAGAGAGAGAGAGAGAGAGAGAGTGTGTGTGTGTGTTAGAAGCAGACAAATATTAACTCATAAAAATTTAAACTAACATATTTCCTTTCTGTTTGCTTTGAAGATGAAAAACAGAAACTATATGCAAGAAGTAAATTTTATTAAAATCAATATATGCAGACTTGCGTGTATATATATATATATATATATATATATATATATATATATATATATATATATATATATATATACTGGAAACAAGAGTGAGTTCAAGTCTCATTGAGTACCCCATTAAAAAGGCCTTGTGCCATATATGTTCTCTGACGAAAGCAACAAGCTGGAAACATACATATATATAACACGTATGTAAGAACAAAATAAATAAATTACAAAATTACAAATCTCTTCGTGGACCTTCTTATTTTAAAATATATCCTTATTCTTTCTTTGGACCTACAACAACTACCTTTATATATAGGGTGTCCTCGTGGTGTAATGGTTAAAGCGATGAACTGCGGAATCGTAGTACGCGAGTTCGTACTCCAGTCGCGCTATTACGTTCACTTTCGGGCAAAATACCCTTGGGAAAGGTATGAACCCCCTTATTCTCCCTCCAGCTATGGGTAAATAGTAGGACGGACTAGGTTCTTCAGCCTTGGTGAGGCAACTTGTCTAGGAGAAGGAAAACTCTGAATTCAAACCTGTTAAACTCCGCTTAAAAATTGACCTTGTGTCATATCCTGCCCGAGCGGAGGGGTTGGTAAATAGTACCTTTATATATATATATATATATATATATATATATATTTAAACTTATGCATACACATGAATATTTATGAGCACACATAAACATACATATGTAAACGCAAATATTGTGCGGCTCCAGTTCTGGAGCTTTGGAGAATGTGGAATACACTTTCATTGACATTACTCCCCAGTCCACTCTGTCCCAGATTTGACAAGAGAGCAGTGGAATACAATCTTTTAGGTGTGATGAATCAAAGTCTGAAATCTTTCGGTCAAATAGGAGGGTTTATGTGCGGTTAAGAATTAGAGAAAGAGCTGCAACCTTCTATATCACATCAACCGTATTACATAGTGGAATCTCTATAATGGTTTGTGGGACCTTTGCTAATTGCAAAATCGGGATTTTTGGACCAGGTGAAGGGTAAATTGAATCAGACTAGCTATCATAGCATACTGCAACATCACAGGATCCAATCTGGAATGCATTTTGTGGCTCAAACTCTGCCAGGGTACATTAAAAGCAAAGAGGAACAACACGATCTTCAACTGATGTCTTGGCCGGCGCAATCAGCGGACTTAATTCCCATTGAATTGGTGTGGGAAAAACTTGACCGAAAAGTCAACAAAAGAGCTAAACAACTCACGAGTGCGCATATATATATATGTGTGTGTGTGTGTATATGTAGGGGTTCTTCGTGTAATGGTTATCGTCGTAGGAAATACACAAGGTTGATTACATTTCATATAGCGATAATATTTTGGGGAAAGGTATGAATCCAATTATTCTATCCCTAGCTACGGGTAAATAGATGAGTATACTGAGCTGTATGGCAACCAGGAAAATTTCGAATTTAAACCTGTTAAATTCCGCTTAAAACTGACTTTGTTTCCCATCTGCTCGTGCGGAAGGGTTAGGTATATATATAATTAAGTAAGTTTTCCGCCCGTTGTCGAGGGCAATCTGAAGGCTCCCTTTTCAATAGCTATTACACCGAGGCGTAGGGGAGAGCATAACTTCTTTCCCTGGATAGCTCGATTTTACCCTGGATCCGTACCTTATCATGCTAAGTGTTAAGCAAGGATATATATATATATATATATATATATATATATATATATTAAAATGAATAAGTCTACAAAGAAATTAATTTTTTATATAAAGGAATAAAATGAATGATTAAATTTCTTTCGGGACCTATTCATTTTAAGATATTTACTTTTTTCTCTCTTTGGACCAAGAAAAAAATTATATATATATATATATTTCATCATCATGATCAAGTGGTGCTGGAGGCATGGAATTCTCTGACTCTCCCTTAACAACCATCCCTATCATTCATCACTTTTAACAGATCCTCTAAACGGGATTCTTTTGTCTTTACAGAACTAATGTATGTAAGTCTTTGCTGGTCGGCCAACACGAGCACCTACTTGTATTGGATTATAGGGGACCATAAGTGAACGTAGCTCATGTGTTCATTCCTACTTCTCCAATAGTGCCTGCAATGTTTCATTTATCTTACTTGGATGGTTTGAGAGATCGGGGGTAGGTAGCCGTTCAATTGCTGTTTTGTTGGGTGTTGGATTGTATTTTTGTCCAAATATATAAAACTTACTCGTGAAAAGATGAAAAACAACACACACACACACACACACACACACACACACACACACACACACACATATATATATATGTTTGATTAAATAATAAAGACAAATTTTGTCTATATAACTTTATTAAGATCCTTTCAAGTTTCCTGATAGGTGTCTTGCTTTCAGGTTGAAATTGGTGGATGAATTTATCAAAATTATCCCAAACGTTTTCGGACATTTCATAGGCCATCATCAGGGGTTGCTTGCATGAATAAAGAGTGTTTTTAAAGGGTTTTTGAATGAGTTTTTCTTTTTTTTTGGTTTTAGAGTTTATTTTTTCTTTATTGTAGTTAATTTGTCTTTTTACAAGTATTTGTACTGGTATGCAGCTTTACATATTTACACATATTTCCGCTGTCGATGGGAAGGGATGAGACGAAGTAAGAGAGTGTGAGAATGAAAGAGTGGGCGAGGGAGGGTGAGATGGACTGTTGCAATCAGTAAAAACTATTACTAAAAACTAATATAAGCAAAGATTTCATAAAACTAATAGCAAAATACTTCCCCAAACACAGCGCTTTGGTTAACATTTGCTCCCCTATTAACTCACCAAGTGAGCTACTAAAAACCAAAAACCTCTTAGACATATAAAATAATAACACCCTGAATATGTTTGTCCAGTAAGCTGGAGCTGTAGAATACACATACTGCATCTCTGCAGAGGGGTAAGACTCCCCCCACTAACGAGTGTCATGATATATGACACTAAAAAATCTGATGATGAGGCTCAAGTAACGCTGGAACTTTGGTGAATACGGTGTACCCCTTCATTGCGATCGCTTCCAGGTCCACTCTGGCCCGGGGTGGTAGCACCTAATAAGGTCCTATCTATGAGTTAAATAGAACTAAACTGCATATTTATGCAAAACTGAATTGTTTGAAATAGAGCTGTTTTTGACTTTGATCCTGTAGTTAGGCTTAACTGAATTGCTTGAATTAGAACTGTTTGAATAAACTGAATAGCTTGAAATAGAAATGCTTTGACAATTAAGCTGTGTACTCATGCTAAACTGAATTGTTTGAAATAGAACAGATTATTTGTATAAAAATGGATTTGTCGTTAAATAACCGACAAAGTTTGATATGCCATAAAACCCAAACAACCAACCTGAATATGTGTTTGAATTGAATCAAGATTAAACAAATATTTAATATATCTACACAGATTACAAAATAAGGGGTATATTAAAAGAATGGACGAATCGTCCCCTAGTCAAATTAAGCAACGTTATTAAGGGCGCTGCATTTTTATTTTCCATCACACACACACACACACACACACACACACACACAAATGTATATATATATATATATATATAAACATTCACAGTCACACATTCATTTACGCAAATATACATATCTATATGCACTCAGATATACACACTCATACCCTCACCTACAGATTGGCATAAATATGTATTCACGAAATAAATCTTTGTCCCTGCTTTTATAAAATATTGTCGATGTTCCCAGGTTTTTATTTCAGTTACGAAGTAATTCGATATAAAATAAACACAGTCACAAATAAAAGTTAAGCTTATATTTATTTCCCTGAAAACCTAACAACTTGCGAGCTAGATATTTTGCGTGACGTCATCTCAGCAAAATACCTCGCCAGTTGCATGTGGACAATCATTGCGTTTACTTCTGTGCATCATCATTTAAAATCAACTTTCAGTCACTATTTAATTCGT
This sequence comes from Sepioteuthis lessoniana, assembly GCA_963585895.1. Taxonomy (NCBI): domain Eukaryota; kingdom Metazoa; phylum Mollusca; class Cephalopoda; order Myopsida; family Loliginidae; genus Sepioteuthis; species Sepioteuthis lessoniana. The sequence continues at coordinate 74,532,616 of OY757905.1, forward strand.
TGTCAGATTATGAAAGTATAGCGTTTCGGGAAATTGTTAATTTCCCTAACACTATATTTTTTTAGCCAACACAAATGAATAACGAAACTTCTTTTTAACAACACAACAAAGAAAGTTTTTTATTTGCAGCATGGAATATTTGGTTTGCTTTTGGTGCTGCAAGACTCGTGTTGGGTAGATTGTGAGTAAGGAGAAAGTTGTGAAGGTTGAGAAGGCAGCGTGTGTCGTCGGACGTGTGAGGGATTGTATTAGTTGGATTTTGGCGAAAAACATGTTGCAGTTGTAGGAATTGAACTTTGTATGTCACCGTGAGTTTCGTGTCTGGAATCTGGGGAGAGTAGGGGTTATCTCCATTAATGTGGACCAGAGGTGAAATGGGAGCTAGTGTGTCGAGAGCGAGATTACGCTCAGATCGACATAGCCAATTTTGGGGTGACATAAAGTTGTGCCTGTGCGAAGCATGTTGAATGCATCTAATTTATATTCAATTGGGATTCCTCGTAAGGAAATCCATAAATTAGATGGGTTCCCTCGTGTATCCATGTTGCTGCTGCGGCTGCTGCTATTTTAAAGCCGCAGTGAGATGTCTGCACTGGGCGGCGTTGACCAGCAAAAAAGCATCGCTATTGAAGAACGGCCAGTGTGACGTCTGCACTGGTCGGCGTTCTCCAGCCAAAAAGACTAGGTTTAGCAGCTTACCCGATTTGTTGACCGGAAATGAAAGGTCCGGGGTGAATAGAATAAGTCATCCTGATTGGGTGAAATTAAGTGTCGAATTAAATTTGCGCGCCAAACCAAAATACGAAATTTTCCTCTTCTCTACAAAAGTAAAAAAAAGATAAAAAGAAAAAAAGAAGTTTCTGGCGATAGATCTCGTCAGCTATTTCAAGAAAAGAAAAGGAAAGAAAATAAAGACGAATTCATTGTTTCATTTGTTTTGAATTTCTGTTCCTCTCATTGACAGCGTGAAAACAAACTTGGAACAAAGAAAATTTTCTGGAATATCTCATCAGTTGCTACCACGTTTTTTTTAAATCACTTCTTCGTATTGAACGGTTATCTATCTTTCTATCTATGACTAATATACCCATACAAAACTACCAAGTTTTTTTAATCACATCGTATTGAACGATATATGATTTGTCTGTCTATCATGAATAATATACCCATACAAAACAAGAGGAAGTTCCCGAGGCGTAGTAGTAAACGTTCTGGACTGCAACACCCCCTAATCTCTCTATGAGTTAAATAGTACAACTACTGTTATTCTACAAAGATAGCTTTGGCATTGAATAACTCACCAAGGTTGATATGTCATCAAAAAAAGAAACCAAACCAAGACTACTAAATAAGTAAGTAAAGTTGGCAACCGTAGTGGAAGGCTCCCTTTTCATTAGCTACTACACCAAGTTATAGGGGAGGGCACTACTTCTTTCCCTGGATTACTCCAATTTACCCTTCATCCCTACCTTATAATACTGAGTGTTCAGCAACGAAACATCAAGTAACATTTTTTTAAGTTTTTGATATGACTCGAGCTGGGATTGAACCCCAGTTTCCCGGGCATTAGCGAACACTCAACTCATTAGGCTAATGTGAATATAATCACAAAATTCTAATTTCAATTTGTCATTGAATTTACATCCGACCACATAATGTTTACTCACACCTTAATAGACTAAAATCTGGAATAATCATAGAAAAGGGCCCTCAGAATTTTCAAACTTGAATACTTACCCGAAGAATAAAGTTACATTAAAAACACATTCAAAACCCTACATTATCATAATCTGTACGCATCATCATCATCATCAAATCCTGTTGATAGCATGGTTTCCTTGAGTCTCTCTCGTCATCCGTCACTATGATCCATTGCTTTTAGCAGATGCTTCAGACTGCATCTAGTGTCCACGCAGAGCTAATATATGTAAGTCCTTGCTGACCGACCAGTACTGTCGCTTCTCTGTCGAGGAGTCCATAAAAAAAAACGTCGGTTGTGAGTTCGTGCTCACTGATATAACAGTGCCCTGCATATATAAAGTTGATGATTTCTGAGATGAGAGGTAAGTGGTCGTAAGGCTGCTGTTTTGTGCGGGGCTGCTTCCGGGATTTGTTCAAAACAGCTCGTAGCATTCTTACGTAGTTCTCATCTAGCTTTTCTTCATGCGTTTCGTTTTCGTCGATGTGGTCCATCCGTATAGTAGTACTGACACAGACACAGTTTGGAAGAAATCTCGTTTTATCTTATCAGACTGATGAGATTTCTACATGATCGATAAAGATATACAAAATAAATCAAGTTAAATTGAAAAAAAGAAAAAATTAAGTACAAGAACGCACATATGCATCATATTACTTATAAATGTCATTTCTCACAAACACGAAAGAAATCTCCACTCTAGACGGAACCCTTCTTAAACTAGTAGACAAATTCACTTACCTAGGAAGCAGCGTCGCATCAACCGAAAAGGAGATCGACACGAGGTTAACGAAAGCATGGACAGCTATCAATAGGCTATCGATTATATGGAAATCAGACCTAACCGATAAAATGAAACGCGGTTTCTTCCAGGCAGCGGTCACATCGATAATGTTATATGGGTGCACTTCATGGACTCTAACAAAACGGCTGGAGAAGCTAGACGGCAATTACACAAGAATGCTGCCTCTTGAACAAGTCCTGGCGGCAACACCCCACAAGACACCAACTGTACGGCCACCTGCCTCCTATCAGGAAAACTATTCAAGTTAGACGAACCAGACATGCAGGACACTGCTGGAGAAGCAGGGACGAACTCATAAAAGATGTACTCTTATGGACCCCAACACATGGCCGTGCAAAAGCAGGACGACCAGCACGAACATACATTCAGCAGCTATGTGAGGATACGGGATGTTGTCCTGAAGACCTGCATAGGGCGATAAACGATAGGGAGGAGTGGCGAGAGAGGGCCAGGGATATCCGTGCTACCGTGCGACATGATGATGATGATGATGAGGATTAAACCATATATTAACAAACAGCTTCAGAACAATTAAAAATCTATACCAGTAATAAGTAAATAAAGTTGGCCACCATAATCGAGGCTCCCTTTTCAATAGCTACAACATCGAGGTGAAGGGAAGGACGCCACTCTTTTCCCTGGATTGCTCCACTTTACCCTTGATCCATACCTTACAATGCTGAGTGTTAAGCAAGGAAGCGTCAAGTACCATCTTTTGAGTCTTCGTTTTGGCTATTTGCGAACACTCTAAACTCTCAGCCAATTATAAACAAAACAAAAAATCAAACAAAAACTGATTTCACATCCGATGTAGGAATGTAAGAAATAGTCTGAAAGCAATGCCTGAAAAACACATCAGCAAAATTTCCAGACATTTGATTTAAAGAACAGGTAAACATCACAGAAACCTTAAAATAAACAATTCGTTAAATACTTGGTATACCACTGTAACTTTAAGATAAAAACATGTATCTTAAATCAAAATAAAGAACTATTTAACATAATGACAATGCGTAGAGAGCTTTTTAACCAACGTTAATATCACTCGAGTCAGACTAAGAGTATAAGCCGAGAATTGCACATACATACACACTAACTGTATGTGTGTGTATATGTGCGTGTATGTGTGTATGTATAATTGAGAAAAATTGTTCTCTATAGATGGTCAAACGGTTCGATCGACAAACATACTAGACACGGGAGAAAATTTTAAAATGAAAAGGGGAAAAGAGGTCAAACACGGAGAAGAAACTCTCAGAATAAACAATGGTCTGAAGGAAAACGTGCTGTTCTAAACACCTTGTTAATCGTAGAGATCTTTAACTTCCAAACGTCAAAAATACGAATTATTTGTTGTATTAATTATTAATATTTGATCAAACATTATGGATTAGGTTTAACGGTGTTTGTAAGCTTTTGTTCAATTCGTGCCGAAAGCAGCGCTTTTTTGTGTTATATCATCGATGTTAAGCACTAATGACTCTGTCAGTACTTAAATGACTGACCATCAAGGACGAGCAAACTGAAATCTGAGTGACATACTAAGCAAAACATTGTAAATTCTAACATTTGATCAGTCTGAATTTTAAGAGACGACAAAAATTGCATAAGAAACATAAAAAAAAACCGAAATAAGCCGAAGGGATTTTTGACAATTGTCTGTTAGTATCACCGTCGATTGATTAAATGATTTAAACGGCATATCAACGCGCCTAGGGTAATTTTATGCCTAGAGGTTAGTGAATTGCTTTCACTGTATGATCATATTTACATTTTCTGTGTAGGTGGTTCTTAGGAGGTTTTTGTACACGTGGTTCAATCAAATTCTTATGATTCAAAACAGATCGATTTAAACGATTGATCGGACCCTACCAGAGACTACGATCTTTCATTAAAGTAGACCTGTGAGTAATGGCAATGAAGGGGTAATACACACTCCCCTGATCTCCAAAACTTGAGCCTCACCATCAGATCCAGTATAGCTTTATATTCCGGACACGCTTTTGTCGTGGATATTTTATCCCCCAGCAGAGAATACAGTCAGATTATTCTATGATCTGCCGACAATGCAATTAGTCTAACCGTGTCTACAATCCAAATTTTAGCCCTTACTTAGAGTATATATGTATATATATATAAACTATAAAATAAGATAAGGATAAAAACTCACGACTCTTAGTTCCACTTTGCCGATCCTCAGGTAAGCTGATATTCGACAAAGTAAGGAGTACGAGTTTAAGCCGTATTCAAAGCCAACTTTTAGCTTCGAACATTCTTCCTATAATGCAATGAAAGAAAAAAAACGTACAATGCTGAAAATTGAATTAAATACTTACTCTCCGGAGGATCAGGTGAAAACTTTGAGGGGCAAAACTAAGAGTTACGAATTTTTATTCTGTTTTAATTGTTATCATTATCCTATTTCGCATAGAACACAGCAAAGATTTTACTAATCAAAAACGCTGTTAGCGTTAACTTTTAATAACTATATATATATATATATATATATATACGATGGTCTTTCAATAAATAAGGTGAATTTTGCCAAAGGAGTTGACAAAAGAAATTACCATTTAGTTACTCATTTTTCAATGAAATCAATAGTGATGGATCCTTTTAAATCCCAGAAAATTGTCCGCGTGACCTTCTTTACTGACTCATGCGCTTTGAATCTTTTCTTTACTGGAAAGTCTATGTGTTTCCTCCCAATGGACTGTAATTTTGAATCAAGCTAGTAGTGACAAATCCATGTTCAACTAATTTGTAAACCTATTTTGACAAAAACCTGTTTCTCCGTACACATAAAACATTCTTCCGTAAATTTCACAGAGTTCACTCTTATCAGCCACCATAAATTTGATATACCACTATTCTAGTCTGGAGTACTCTATTTGATTCGTCACCATTTTGAATAGCCTCAAAACAAATATTTTTTTGCGATTTACCATTTCTAAACAATGCGGAGTTTATATTTATGGGTAAAAATTAAAACAAAAAATATTTTGCTTTTTTTTTCGAAAGAATTCCCCTGATCGAATGACCCTCGAAAATGTATATGAGATGCTACCTTAATCCTCGGAGAATTTGAGGAAAAAGATCAAACTTTTTATTTATAAAATCACTTTGGGTTTTCCATTTCCCAAAATCTCTCTAGTAAATAAAGGACCCTATTTTTCATTCTTTGGCGCCTTAAGTTATTTCGCTTTAAGCTCCTCGAAGTTTTGTACAACATCTAGTATATATATATATATATATATATATATATATATATATATGTGTGTGTGTGTGTGTGTGTGAATGTATATGAACACTAACGTAAATAGCTGTAATTGTATATATATATATATATATATATATATATATATATATATATATATATATATGTATGTGTGTGTGTGTGTGTGTGTGAATGTATATGAACACTAACGTAAATAGCTGTAATTATATATATATATATATATATATATATATATATATATATATATGTGTGTGTGTGTGTGTGTGTGTGTGTGTGTGTGCGCGTGTGTGTGTGTGAATATATATGTGCAGTAACGCGAATGGCTGTAATTGAATTTATACGTTATGTATCTCAATATATATGCCTGATTACTTTCCCTTGATATTTGTTGTAGTTTTGGTAAGCGCATATACATACTCGTTTATATATATATATATATATATATATATATATATATATATACATGTATATGTCTGTGTGTGTGTGTGTGTGTGTGTGTGTGTGTGTGTGTGTGTGTGTGTGTAAAGATGCGGACAGATTTGGAGAAACATATACTACTCAATGCACAAGCATACATTACAAGCGAACTTATATAGATGTATATTTTATGCATATTAATTCACTTAGAGAGAAATAATTTCCTGATTGATAACACATTTAAATTTTTCTTCGTTTTTATTTTTTTTATCCCGCGCCATTACCATTCGCATACATTTGCCGGGGGATTTTTTACTTGTCATTTTTTGTCAAAGACATTTCTGGTCAAACATCTTTCTTTCTTTCTTTCTTTTGTTTTTTTTATTTTTCTCTTTCTTCAAAGCTTTAGGGCTTCTTTCTTTCTTTCTTTCTTTCTTTCTTTCTTTCTTATTTTCTTTCTTTCTTTCTTTCTTTCTCCTTTTATCAAATTATTTTTGTGCTTGAAAATTTTTTTCTAAAATAAAAATGATGTTATTAGAGCTATACAATCTTTCTAGTTCTTACCGTCAGTACTTTCAATTACTATTTATACATATGCAACCAATATGCCTATGTTGTCCTGTTCCTATCTATCTATCTATCTATCTATCTATCTATCTATCTATCTTAGTCCACTCATATCTATCTATCTATCTATCTATCTATCTAAGTAGATGTACTCATCTACCCTATATTTCATATAATTCCGCAGGCTTCATCGCCATTTTAGTAAAGTCAATATTCCAACAGGTTGTGACAGCAAACATATTAAGTCCATATAATTTTTTCCAAGACACTGCACCCAACAAATTATTTCATGTTAGTTTTTAAGGCATATAAACTCCCACCAGTTATTCAACGTTACTTCTATTATGTGCCCCTCTCTTGAATTTTCCTTTTTTTTTCTTTCTTACGACAAAATCCGGACTCGTTTGTCACTGTTGTCTTTGCGACCGGAGAAACAGGGGAAATAAATGACCCAAAAGGTAGAGGCGTTTATCTACATAGTTTAGAGATGGGAAAGTGGATAGAGCTGTAAAGTGGAATGACAAGGGATAGGGAAGGGGATACAATGTAGACAAGATGTCGAATTAGTGTTAAAATGTTTACATATGTATTATTGCGTATGACTTGTTTGATGTCGAGAAGGGAAAATGATTGGTGTCATTATAATGGTTACAATACTCGCTGATTAATATATATACATATATAGTCTTCCTCACAAATTGCTAACAGCAGCTCTCGTTTGTGTCTGAAAGCACAATAATAATAATAATAATAATAATAATAATAATAATAATAATAATCAACAAAAAAAGAACTTACAAAATTGTGGACTTTGCTGTCCCGGCTGACCACAGAATAAAACTGAAGGAAAGTGAAAAGAAGGATAAGTACCTCGACCTTGCTAGGGAATTGAAAAAACTATGGAACATGAAGGTGACATTAGTTGTCTAAATTACTGAGACGAAGCTTGATGATTTTCATCATTTAGCCTATAACGTTACACTATGTATCCTGCTGGACACATAGCATAACGGTTATAGGCGTTGGTTCCCTAAGCTTCTTAGCAGACAATCATCTGGAGGTTGCAGGTTCAATCCTGACTGCAGGCGAGGAACAATATAGGAACACTACCACTTGTACCCGGTTATGGCTAACGCAATCAGAACAGGCGACCTTTGTGAATTCAATAAAGGGCGTAATTCGAAATTCCGTGAAGGTTCCCGAGTTCGATAAACACCTGAAGAAAGCCGGAGGATATATCGGACGAAACGTTAGAGAAATAATAATAAAGATGAAGGCAATAGTCCAAAAACCATTAATGATAAAAATGAATGAGACAATTATGCTAATCGTGATAGGTGCTTTTGGTACAGTCACCAAAGGATTATTAAAGGGACTGGACGACTTGGAAATAAGAGGACGAGTGGAGACCAGCCAAACTACAATATTATTGAGAACGGCCAGAATACTGAGAAGAGTCCTGGAGACTTGAAGAGACTTGCTGTCACTCAAACTCCAATGAAAGACCATCAGCTGAAGCTGATGTGAAAAACTCTCAAGAAGTAAATAATGATAAACTTAACCTTTTAATTTTTGAATCTAATTGAAAATTTCAAATATTATGGGACCGTTCACAGCCAATCAACGAGTATCCATTAGATCTGTTTATGTTTCCCATGGATGCCTCAGTGGGGTTTGAAGCATTGAACTTGCCCCTCTCAATTACTCCTATGCAAATATCCGGACATATTCGCCATACCAGAGTGTCGAGGGTAATTGTGAATAATAATAATAATAATAATAATAATTATCTCAGAGAGACGACCAGACCAAGTGGTAGTCAACAAAAAAAGAGAACCTGCCGAATAGTGAACTTAGCCTTCCCGACAGACCGCAGATTAAAATTGAAAGAATGCGAAATGAGAGGTAAGTACCTAGACCTTGCAAGAGAACTAAAATAAACTATGGAATATGAAGATGACTATAATATCTATTATAATTTGGACACTCGGTACAATTCCCCAAAGGATTAGTAAAGAGATCCAAAGACTTAGAAGACAAATGGAGACCATACAAACTATAGCATTATTGACATACTAAGAAGAGTCCTGAGGATTTGAGGAGAATTGCTATCCCTAAAACTCCAGTGGAAAACCATCAACTCATGCTAATGGAAAAATCTCTTATAATAATAACTATTATCATTTTACTCTTTGCGAGTTTTTCACACCAGTATTAGCTGGTGGTCTTTTACTGGAGTCTTGAGCAACAGCAATTGTCTCCTCAGGTCTCTCAGACTCTTCTGTCGTTAATTTTGTCAACTATTTTGTTTTATCTTAACTTAATTATGATTTGTTGTACTTCGTCGAAAAAATATCTATATAAGAAATAATATCAATATAAAAAATAATACAGTAATAGTTGTCTGAATTTCTGAGACGAAGCTTGATTTTTATCATTAAGGGTATTCGGGACTATTGTCTTCATCTTTATTGTTATTTCCACAACGTTTCGGCCGATATGTCCTCCGGCCTTCTTCAGATGTTTGTCGAATTTAAGGAACCAAGGCCTATAACCGTTACACTATGTGTCCTGCTAGACAACGGAATCAGAACAGGTGACCCCAGTGGATTCAATAAAGGACGTAACTCGAAGTTCCGTGTAGGTTCCCGAATTCAACACCTGAAGAAGGCCGGAGGACATATCGGCCGAAACGTTGTGGAAGTAACAATAAAGATGAAGACAGTAGTCCGAAAACCCTTAATGATAATAATACGGTAATATTGAAATATTCCGAGTAACTGAGTTCTAAACGTTTCTTTTCTCTGGGCTACTTTTTCAGAATGATGAATATACTCATTTCACAGTAAATTATTTTATTAAATAGGCATAAAAAAAACTAACAATTTATAACGTAGAACACGACGACTTCATAACATGATCAGGGTGCTTTGCATGATGTAATAGGTTTTTGGTTCGGTTGTTTAGTGTCATATTAACCTTTGTAGGTTATTTAATGCCAAATCCATCGTTCTAGAGGAACAGTAATGGTGCTATTTAACCCATAGCTGGGAGGATAAGGGATTCATACCTTTCCCAAGAGTATTTGCCCAGAAAGTGAACGTAATAGCGTGACTGGAGTACGAACTCGTTTACTACGATTTAGCAGTCTACCGCGCTAACCATTAGACCACTAGGACAACCCCGATGTGATAGGCTAGTAGACCACTGTTAGTGAATTCGATTATCACTATCTTCATTAAACTAAGACTAACTTATGATATGGGACATTCAGAAAGGAAGCATATTTAACGTAACGGTCATCGTCAAAAGAAATAAATTCGGTAACCCGAGTTCGAAACCTAGACGCGGTTGTCTGCATGTGTTGTAATGTGGCTCGTACCATCTGATATCCAGTAGCCCAGATGTATAAAAAGTGACTCACGCGTAGCGGTCGGCAGTTGTTGAATATCGACATCTGGTGTAACATTCTTAAGGTGAGAGACTGTGAATATTGTATATACTGTGGAAAGTACTGTTCAACCAATAAAAGGATTTAACTCTGCATTTCTCTGTTTATTTCTTCCTTCACGCGTCAATACAAGGTGCGGAAGCTACAATGAATTAATTTTTAAAACGTTTTCTTTAGTCTGATTAATCCAATTTTTTGAAAAATCAAAAAACAAAACAAAAAGCAAAAAACAACTACAAAAAAAAAAAACAAAAAAAAAAACAAACAAACAATAAATCTAAATTTTTATGATTAGTTCTATTGTTCAAGCACTTTTTTAATAAAAAATCTGTCCAATATGAGCGAGCGAGAAAAGAAACGACAAAGAATTTATGATTTGCTTGACACCGAAACCAAACCAAAAAAAATTCCGGAATAATTGGAGTTTCTTTGTGGCCTCCATTAAGCCTAGATAAAGGGCGTTTTAGAAAACAAAACTAAAGAAACTTCCCATCCAAATATTGGTTTGCTTAAGACTACTATTGAGGAGGAATGATATCTGAGAAGAATTTATTTTGAAGGCATGCCAATCGTTTCAAAGACGTGTTGGGCGGTCATATTGAGTAAATTTACTGTTTTCTGTCAAGATTCTTATTTTGTTGTTTATTTTTTCAAATTAGAATTAATCTTGTTTTATAATAGAGTCGTTTATTATTATACTTGAATATTCCAATTTTGCTTCATCACACTATATTCAAGGAAAAGGCCCTAATCCATTCCATTCACCCTCCAGCAGACTGTGCTGTCTACCCTTGTAGGTAAGCAAGCTAGTCCGGGAGAATGGAAACTAAATTCCAACTATTTCGCAACGTGTTAGCGTGCCATGGATCATTCCTACTATTGGTATCATGTAACACAGTACAATCTGTCACATGTTATTACAGAGTAGATGAGAACCACCCAGTAATTCTTCTATTGCTCTGAGGGAGGTTGCAAAAGAGAAATACTTGGTATGGCAACCCGAACACTAGAAAAAGGTTATGGGACTAAAATATTCAGAAAGTACTACGGAGCAGCTTCTTTCCATACTCCTCAGATAGCACAAGTCCCTCACCTAAAAACGGTTATGTCTTCATCGCCTGGTGTTTGAAGCACCCCTGAAGGGAAATTACGACAGAATCTAAGTGACTGTTAAAGCCACCTCGCTGGAGGCTTGCTTCCTGCAGTGCACCACACATTAAACTAACTCTGTGTCATATTCTGGCCTCTTGGGGAGTCAGATAAAAAGCTATCTCTATTAAATGCATAGTTGGTAAAATGTACGAAAAAAAGTTTTCTCGTTGCATCTTACTTTCATAGAAAGTGGAGTCAGGCTATTACATGGACTTAAAAAAGTAATTTCTGCGACAAGGTGGCATAAAATGTAAATTTTTTTTCTTAAATATGAAAATTGTATATCAATCTTAGATAATAGAGTAATTTTAATCCGATTCGCAACTTAATAATAAGGAAATGAGGTCTCCTTATCACACTCTCCCAAATCACAATCCTTTTCTCAAGAAAGACAGTGAATAAATACTGTTTATAAAATATCTCACTGATGTATTTATTTGTTTTCAATGTAAATTCCATAAATAGAATGTGACTGAATACAGAATTTAATGGCCGCCAAAGGTGGCCTTAAAGTTTATAATGGAAATCCTTAAATGTTTATGTGCAAATGAAGCTTTAAACGTCGGGAAAAGGAGTATTACATTGTAACATATTGGTAAACACTGAATAACGTTGCTTCTTTATTTGCAGGGATATGTTCCACGATCTCCAGCAGATACTTGTAACTGCATATAGTAATTATAGTGACACTATATATATCAAAGATTTTTTATACGTACATATAATAACTGTTTGGTTGGGTTTTATGGCACATCAATCTATGTTGGTTACTTAATGTCAAATCCTGTTTATATATATATATATATATATATATATATATATATATATATATATATATATATATATATATATATATATTATTTGTAAACGAATAGTTTTTAGGTAACGTTTAAACGAGCCAGAGCTGATTTGCTGGCTCGCATTCAAATAGTTTCTAGTATTCCTATCTAATACGAATAATTCTATCTAACAATACTCATTCGTTTGAACACAGTTTAATGGTTTCAAGTATTGCTATGTTACGTTAACAATTCAGTTAACAGTCATTTGTTTGCCTACATTTAAATGGCTTCAAAAATTGCTTTCTAACATTGCTCAGTCGGCTGTGGCTGTAGAATACACCGACTGCTTCTCTGCAGAGGTGTAAGACTTCCCCAACGAGTGTCCTGGATATGACACTAGACAATCTGATGGCGAGGTTCTAGTAATGCTGGAGCTTTGGGGAATGCAGAGTACCCCTTCATTGCCATTGCTCCCAAGTCCACTCTGACCCGGAGTGGTAGCACCTAATATGACCCTATCGATGGGTTAAATGGAACTAACTGCATATTTATGCTGAACTGAATTGTTTGAACTAGAACTTTTTGCCGAAACAGAATAGCTTGAAATTTAAATGCTTTTGACAATTAAACTGTACTTACATTTAAACTGCGTGTTTATGCTAAACTGAATTGTTTGAAATCGAACTTTTTTTTAACATTAAAACTGTACATACACTAAACTGAACTTTTTAATATAGAAATGTTTTGACATTTAACTATGTGTAAACAAAATCTGTACTTATACTAAACTAAATTAGCTGAATTAGATCTGTTTGAATAAACAGAATAGTTTGAAATAGAAATGTTTTTGACAAACTGTGTACTCTAGTTCTGGAGATCAGGGTAATGTGGAGTACCCTATCGTCCCATTGCTCCCAGGACCACTCGAAATCGAAGTGGTAGTTCCTGTTAGGGTCCTATCTTTGAGTCAAATAAATCTGTTTAAAAAATATTCGTATTCAATTGGACCGTGTGCAAAAATCCCCAAAAGAAACAACTGCAAAAAGAATATAAATATTAATATGCCGTTAAACATCAACAAACTACTAATCTAAGAGTCAAGTAAATGTTTAAAAATTATTCGTATTCAATTGAACTGTGTGCAAAAAATCCTCTTAAGCAACAACTGCACAAAGTGTATGAATAGGAACGCACAATGAACACAATTCCAAAACTTGTGGACATGAAATAACCCTAGACAGTTTGTTATGCCTTTTAAAACAATCAATCAATCAATCATAGTCTCAATTAACGGATGTTAATAATTTGTGTATACATTTTGGAATTGCTTTTATAGTTTTTTCTCTTTGTTAATATATATATATATATATATATATATATATATATATATGTGTGTGTGTGTGTGTGTGTGTGTGTGTGTGTGTGTTTCCATTTATAAATATTGTAGCCAATACAAACTGGTATTTTCGAGGCGTATTAAAAAAAAGACAAAAAAATGAAAATAGAAAAGAAAAAAGAAACCGTGCTTTTTCCAAAAGAAATTTAACACTTAACCTTTCACATGTAAAAATGTGTTCCCTTCAAAATAGTCTTCCAGCTGTTGCTATGTCATTTCAAGAAGTTTTCCTTTTGTGAAAATCGCTTTGATGGACTATGCGAAAATCTCTTTGTGCATTTTCTTATAGTCTGAAATCAAGGACTTTCACTCAATATTTCAAATAAAAAATAAAATAAAGTAAAATAAAAATTTAAAAAATTGTCTCCTGAAGCCAAGTTCCCTGAAAAAGTCGATTTAACAGTTTTTGATTGATACTCAGCAGATTTTGTACGAACGTTACATCCTTATCAGTTTTCAATATAAATTCTTACCTATGCTGGAGCTTCAGGGAGAACAAGACGTAGATTTCCGCGGATCGCAAGATGTAATTTTTCAGAGATTGGGTTACCGACACTGGACACGAGACGAACAGCTTCTTAGAACGATTAGACACAAAGGGTGTGGGACGGATCTCACTGAAAAAATTAGTCTGAGCCGGGTATTTTAGCACAGGTTAATATCTTTCTCGACATGACTCCAAAAATTATTAATAGATGGGTTAAATTGAGACAAAAATTTAGCTGAAGGAATTGATATTTTGTGAGTAATCAGATTAAGTACTTCCGTAATAAAATAGTGAAACATTTTCAAGAATACATGTTACAAAGTCGATCAAGAAAAGTATTACATATCTTTATTTCAATAAAACTTTTTAAGTGCTCAAAAGATCTTCCTTTTGTAATCTGGGGCAAATAGCATCGGCGAGAAACTGAATTTCAAATATCTATTGTTGATTGTGTAACAGGTTTGTTCGGTTTAGTTTGATTTCTTTATTTAAAAGTATATCAAATTTACGGGTCATTTAATGCCAAAGTTATCCTTATAGAAGGACAGCAGTGGTACTATTTAACCCACAGTTGATGAGAATAAAGGAAGTTCATCTTTATCAAGGATGTTAATATGAAAGTGAACCTTATAGCGTGACTGGATTGGTTAGTTTGTTGTTTTATTTTACGGCGTATCAACCCTTTTCGGGTCATTTAATGCCGAATTAAGTCATTTTAGTTTAGTTTGGTTTGGTTTGTTTTTATGGCATATCAACTATTGTAGGTTATTTAATGCCAAATCCATTTTTAATTCATATAAACAGTTCTATTTCAAACAAATATACAATCAAAATCCGATAGATAGATGGACGAAGGGATGCATACTCCCCTTCCCTAAAAAGGGGGACCTCGGATTAGCCAAAAACTACCGAGGCATAACACTTACATCCATATCTGCCAAAATCTACAATGCCCTACTACGAAACAGAATAGAACCCAAAATCGACAACATACTTAGAAAAAACCAAAATGGCTTCCGAAGAAATAGATCTACGACCTCACAAATATTAACCATCCGCAGAATCCTTGAAGGTGTACGGGCAAAGAACCTACAAGCGACATTAATATTTGTCGACTTTACCAAGGCTTTCGACACCATTCACAGAGGAAAGATGGAACAAATCCTACTAGCGTACGGCATACCTAAAGAAACCGTAGCGGCAATAACGATTCTCTATAGAAACACTAAAGTAAAAGTACGATCACCAGATGGAGACACAGAATACTTCGACATAGTAGCAGGAGTACTACAAGGAGACACGCTGGCTCCGTATCTCTTTATCATTTGTCTAGACTACGTACTTAGAACATCGATTGACAAAATCAAAGAGAATGGCTTCGAACTGACGAAGAAAAGAAGCAGAAGATACCCCGCAACAACAATTACCGACGCCGACTACGCCGATGACATAGCGATACTGGCAAATACACCTGACCAAGCCGAAACACTTCTGCATAGTTTGGAACGAGCAGCAGCAAGCATAGGCCTCCATGTTAATGCACATAAAACGGAATATATGTGCTATAACCAAACGGGGGACATCTCCACTCTAGAAGGAACCCCTCTTAAACTAGTAGACAAATTCACGTACCTAGGAAGCAGCGTCGAATCAACCGAAAAGGACATCGAAACGAGGTTAACGAAAGCATGGACAGCTATCAATAGGCTATCGACTATATGGAAATCAGACCTAACCGATAAAATGAAACGCAGTTTCTTCCAGGCAGCGGTCACATCGATACTGCTATATGGATGCACTACATGGACGCTAACAAAACGGCTGGAGAAGAAACTAGATGGCAATTACACAAGAATGCTACGTGCAATCCTCAACAAGTCCTGGCGGCAACACCCAACAAGACACCAACTGTACGGCCACCTGCCCCCTATCACGAAAACTATTCAAGTTAGGCGAACCAGACATGCAGGACATTGCTGGAGAAGCAGAGATGAACTCATAAGAGATGTACTCTTATGGATCCCCACACACGGCCGCGCAAAAGCAGGACGACCAGCACGAACGTACATTCAGCAGCTATGTGAGGATACAGGTTGTTGTCCTGAAGACCTGCCTAGGGCGATGAACGATAGGGAGGAGTGGCGAAAGAGGGTCAGGGATATCCGTGCTGCCAGCACAATATGATGATGATGATGATGATGATGATTTCAAACAATACAATTTTGCATAAGTACACAGTTTAGATGTCAAAAACAGTTCTATTTCAAGTTAATCAGTTTTGTTAACAAAGTTAAATGGTTCAAAGTATTGCTATGTATCACTAACATTTTAATTCAACATCAGCCATTTATTTCCACGCAGTTAAATGTCAAAACAGTTTTATTTCAAACAGTTCTATTTTCAAACAGTTCTATTTGATCCTTAGATAGGACCCTATCTGGTACTACCACTCCGTGCCAGAGTGGAACTGGGAGCAATGGCAATGAAGAGGTATACTGCATTCCCAAAAGCTCAAGCATTACTGGAATCTCACTATCAGATTGTTTAGTGGCATATCTAGGACACTCGTTGGTGGAGTCTTAGCCCTCTGCAGGGAAGCAGCCGACTGGGCCAAGCGCGACAGGAGTTCGAAATCACTTACTAAGATCTGACAGTCCAGCTCGTTAGCCAGTACGCCAAGAATCTTACCCCTGGTTTGTTCAATAACACTAATTGTAAAAACGAAAAGGTGTTGTAGCGTACAGAAAATGTTGTTCAGTCTGGTGATGAAAAAGGGGGGGTACTGCATCTGATTAAATGCCCCGCAAAAAACTTGTATAAGTTGATGTTCTGATAATCGAGTTTATTTGAATTGCTCCTCTAAATTGACGGTATAATTGTTTACTGAGGATTATTATAATAAGTTACTTTAAACTATATAACTGAGCGTAAACAAATGATTATTATTGAATATAAATAACTATTTGAATTGATAGAATTAATAGTATAAGATGGAAATACTTGATGTCACGTAGCTGTATGCAAAAATTTTTAGAATCAAACACACAAAAATGTAAATATCAATGTAAAATGAACGCAATTCACTAACCTCTGGGTATAAAATAGTACTAGATGGCTTGATGTGCCGTTAAAATCAATCAGTTGGCTATTCTTTTAGCTTTCTGAATATTTTTTTCTTTTCTTTAGAGCAGTCTTTCGGGTTATTTTTATTACTAGGTGAAATCTGTAAATAATACAGTTCAAACGCGAGTTGAATATATGATTTTCAAGGGGAGTAAAGTTTTTCCTAACGTAAGAACTGTCTTTGGAGACGTGCTTAGCGTAACGGTTATCGGCAAAAGAAAGAAAATCGGCGTACTGAGTTCAAATTCTAAAGAAGGCTGTTTGCGTTTTCTTTCGTTCTAATTCCCTTTGGGAAAGGTATGCTTTCATTCCTTTTGCCTACAGCTAAAGGTAAATCGTAAGGCAGACTAGGCTCTTTAGCCTTGGTAAGACCACAAGTCTGGGATAATGTAAACTCAGAATAAGTATAGTTGGTGACCCGAAGGCTCCTCTTTCAACAGCTACTACACCAATGTTCAAGAGAGGGCGCCACTCGTTTCCCTGGGTTGCTCCAATTTATCCTATATCTGTACCTTATAATGGTGAGTGTTAAGCCAAGAGGCATCAAGTATCATTTTTTAAGTTTTTGGTATGACTCGACCTAGGATTGAACCCAGTTCTCCCGGGCCATTGGCGAACACTGTAACCATTATGCCAATAAAATGCAGATTTTCGCTGTTTAAAACATTGACATTTATTACATTCTCTTCGCAGTGGATGTGTTTGGTAAATACATACTTTAGAGCAGTTTTTCTCTTGCTTTTCCCTTTCCAGTATGACCTAAGGCATAACATAAACATTTGGTTTAAGAACTTCTGGTGGGGTTATTTGGAGGTTGCAGGTTCTATCCTAAGTATAGGCAAAAATAACAAGGAATACTTACTATAGCTTAACACTTGTAGGAGGTGCCCCTGATGTAATTGTTATCGTCCTAGGAAATGAACACGGCGACACGAGTTCAAATCCTGGACGAGACTGATTGCATTTCACATTGCACTAATACCCTTGGGAAAGGTATGAATCCAATTATTCTCCCTCCAGCTATGGGTAAATAGTAGGACAGACTAGGTTCTTCAGCCTTGGTTAGGCAACTAGTCTAGGAGAAGGAAAACTCTGAATTCAAACCTGTTAAACTCCGCTTAAAAATTGACCTTGTGTCATATCCTGCCCGAGCGGAGGGGTTGGGTAAATAGGATAGTTTAACACTTGTACCCGGTCATGTTTAACGGATTTAGAACAATCTACCTTGGTGGATTAAATAAAGTGTTCGGCTCGAATTTCTGAGAAGGATCCTGAGTTTAACTAGAAACACTTGAAAAAGGCCGATGAACGTATCGGCCGAAACATTGTGATTATATCTATAAAGATATGGTTTGGTTTGGTTTTATGGAATATCAGCCATTGTAGGTTATTAATGCCAAATCCATTTTTATGCATATAAACAGTTCTATTTAAAACATTTCAGTTAAGTATAAGTATAGTTTTTTTGTTTACACAAAATTAAATATCAAATAGTTCTATTTCAAACAATTCAGTTTAGCATATGTACACAATTTCAATGTCAAAAAGTAGTTCTATTTCAAACAATTCAGTCTAGCATAAGTAAACAGTTTAAATGTCAAAACAGTCCCATCTCAAACGATTCAGTTCAGCACAATCACACAGTTTAGTTCTATTTGACCCACAGATAGGATCCTATCAGGTGCTACCATTCTCGGCCTGAGTGGACCTGGGAGCGATGGCAATGAAGGGATACTCTACATTCCCCAAAGCTCCAGCATTACTGAAGCTTCACCATCAGATTACTTAGAGTCATATCATTAGTCTTACCCCTTTACAGAGAAACAGTCGTTGTATTCTACAGCCCCAGCCGACTGGGTAAAACTATAAAAATGAAGACGATAGTCGGAACACTCTAAAAGATAAACTTTATTAAGTTTCATTAAAGAAATTTCGACAAATAGTTTTCTTTTGTTTTTCTTTTAAAACTTTTCCAGAACCTTCAGTAATATATTTTAAAGGGATCATTAGATAATACATCCACCTCATAGTTTGTTTGTTTTTTATTTCGCGTGTGAAGTATATACATGAGTGCAATAATGATTATATAACAGAAATAAGCTCATCGGCAAGAAAGGGATCGGTAAACCCCTCCTGAAAATCTCCCTGTGAATGTAATATTGTTGAATGGCCGTGACCATGATTAAACTATACAAACACATAATACATATACATATGCATACAGAATCATAACGACACAATGATAAAGACGACGAGCGACACAGTCTTTTAGAAAAATATACCTCTCACTTTATTTGAAAGGTTCCGTGTGAGAGGGAGTTGAAGACTGAACAAAGACTGCAACATATTGACCTCCCCAGCCCCTCCGGACATAGCCGTGTGTCATTCTCGTTCTCCTGGACTGCTCTACCGGAGGCCTGGAAGCCCTCACCGATGGGTACTGTTCTCTCAACCGCATCTTGTCTCTAACTCATATGATCTTCAACTAACTGACTTCCTGTCCTCACCGAGTTATATAATAGTTCAATCGCCCACTTAATATCTCCCCATGGCATGTTTGAGTGTCATCGAGCGGAAATAACTGTCATGCAGTTCACAGGTCACTCTTTTCCGGTGCATCAGTCTGACTGTACCGTGGGATGGTACCTTGTCCCATATTGTCAGCCAAGCCCGCCTACGCCAATGGAACATGCATCTTCCGCGTTTTTGGAATGGCATAATTGGCCGATTCGAAGGTCAATATACAACAATATGAACTAATTTTTCTGTGCTAATTTTGACAGGATAAACCATTTCTCCTCGCAGCCACCTCCATTTGTACTGTAACATACTCATATGCATGCAGAAACATAGTCAACACAATAAAGACGAGCGGACACACTTCTTTAGAAAAATATACCTCTCACACTTTATTCGAAATAGTACGAAAGGGTTACGAAAGAGTTATGTGCGAGAGATGAGTTGGAGACTGAACAAAGACTGCAACATATTGACCCCCAGCTCTTCTGGCAATTACTGCAATTCTTTCTCGTTCTTCTGGGCTGCTCAACCGGGGGCCCTGAGGGCCCAGTCTCTGCTGGAACCTGGTTCTCACTCCTTCGAACTGCAACAACTGACTCCAAACTTTGATCTCCTACTAACTCGAACTTCCTGTGTCACCGGGTTATATAATTGTTTGACATCCACCGGCTTCAGTGAGCGTCGCATCTGCACTCAATTCAACCCGTCCACAGTCAAGGTCATCCCCTGATATCTTCGACCGGATGCACCTGTTATTTACGCATGTGCATTTCTTATTTGACAGCTCGGCCGGTTCGGAGGTCAATATGTTACAGTACTGGCTCCACCCATTGGACTTAATGGATGCTTCCCACTTGCAATACCATGGCGATGTGCCTGAAGGTAGTATTTTTATCACTCTTACTCGGAGAAACTTTTACAACTTGCACAGAACTACCAGTTTCCGGAGAACTCCAACTGAAAAACAGTTTAAACTATACCATCTCCTATACACACTGGGTACTCATTGGGTATGAGTATCTATTTTGGAAGTTTATTTCCCGGGCAGAGATCTCACTGGATCATTTGTATCTTTGGGTGTGTGTTTGTTTTTAGCTCTCAGCTATTTCAAAATCTATAGGTAAGTTAGACATACATTGCTCACTCGAATGGTTGGGCTACACAGTCTTCCTCACACATGTCATAAAGAAATTGGTAGTATGCAAATTGTTTAGCTAAGGCTCGCATGATGGCTGAGTTTTGAGTTTTCATCTTGTGCTTCATGTGTTCGAATCTAGGTAATAACTTAGGTTTCAAATGCTGATTATCAAACTCATTATCAAACTCTCCGAAGGTTGATGTAGCACGATTTTATCAGTGCTAGAGAAATCAGTGCATTAATGTACTGGTAAAATCGAGAACACCTACATGATCTATCTATCTATCTATCCTTTCCTGTGTTGATGCATTCATCCTTTTCTGTTGTGTATATACACGTGAAGATTTAAAACTGATATAGACAAAATCCAACCCACGGAACCTCTGCGTCATCAAAATGGTCACGTGACCAGAGCGAAATTCGAGAATTTCAGGAACTCTTTGGTTTTTATTTATGCGACAGTCCAGGAAATACCCATGTTGAAATTCCCCGGGGAATCCTTTCTTGTAAATCATTTCTTTCTACTGTATTTGATAATATATACTATCTACACGCACTGACACGTTTTTGTAATGTGGATACAATTATTTGCTGACATTTGTGCAAACACCGTCAAATCTTTTACATTAATAATCAAGAATTTTTCTTTTCAGATATGTGTACCCTAATACTCAAATAAACGTCCTTGCTTCTCTTTCTCTGTGTTTGTGTCTCTGTCTCTGAAAATCTATCTATCTATCTATCTATAAAAACTGGAGTGCAAAAGATATTGTGTAGGTCCTTCTGAATAACGGTGGCTACATGACGTAGCAAAGAGTATATGAGATGTTGGAGCCGTTGTGGGATCTATCTATCTATCTATCTATCATTACATTGTTATCAAAGATTTTCTCTCCAGATATACGTACACCGGTACTCAAATACACGCCTTTGCTTTCCTTTCTCTCTTTCTGTAGGAAGCGCTCGTGGAGTAATGGTTATCGTTATTGGAAACGGACACGGTATTCGAGTTCAAATCCTTCGCTATTGGTTTCCACATAGCACTAATACTCTTTGGAAAGTAGGCATCTAACTAATCTGTCTTCCACGGTAAATTGTAGGGCAAACTTTGCTCTCTCGCTTGGTATGGCAACTAGTCTAGGAGAAGGAAAACTGAATTTAAACCTATAAAACTTCGCTAAAAAATTGACCTTGCATCGTATCTTGTTCATGGTTGGGTAAATGCACACACACACACACACACACACACACACACACACATATATATATGTGTGTGTGTGCGTGTGTGTGTAAACTGAAGTGCTAAAAATAGTGTATATCCTTCTTTAACTCGAATAACGGTGACTACATGACGTAGCATAGATTTTACAAGATGCCGTTGTTTGGATATATCAATGTAGATACGATCCACTTCATATTAATACTCTTGCAAAGGTCAGGAATACATTTCTTCTTTTGCATATATTTAAATAGTAGGAGAGACTGGGTTCTTTAGCTTTGCAAAAGCAGCTAGAAATTCAATCTAACTACATTTTATTCAAAAATTCAAACTAAATGCATTTTACTTAAAAGTGAGCCTTAGTGGAGAGTTTTTGGTAAATATATACACGAACTGTGACCAGAGCGAAACGCCTGTTTAAAAGAGATGGAGCATTTGATGAGGCTATACTATGTCAGGTATTCATGGTCCGATGATTTCTGGCCCAGGTGAGGCGTAGTAACCGATTCTCTTGAGTCAATAAATGCGCCCTTGTTCATTGATAACTATAAAACCTCATGAGATTAAGTTTACCTAGAAGTTTGTTAACTAATAAGTTCAGCAGCACCAGCGTGAAATTGAAATATGATACTGTGTTCGTTTGGTTATCACAATCCTTCTCAGTTATCCGTGCTCCTATTCTTGCAACACTTGTGGGTACCTGCTATTTTTGTGTGTCGCTGAAGTTTATCCTGAATGCAAATATTTCTAATGTACCCTTGAGATTGTTGCCGAAGGAAACCGTGATAGAATGTGCGGTGATTCAATACTTAATCCACATCTAAACAGTGTTAAATGCCTTTAGCCGCTACAGCAACACTACCACAGCTACTTTGACACGCTACACTACCTCTTTACTCGTTGTTTCAAATAATACGTGATCCTGTTTCTATAGATTGGGAAGGGTAAAATAAACAAATATACTACCGTATCTAATTTTTGGCCCTTCGCCAAACTGAAGTTAATTTCAAACTTTGTTATATTTCAAGGGTAATTTAGCGCATATATGTATTTACCCAACCCCTCTGCATGAGCAGTATATGACACGAGATGAATTTTTAAACTGAGTTTTACTGGTGTGAATTCAGGGTTTTCCTTCATGACTGGTTGCCATACCAAGGTTGAAGAGCTCAGGCTACCCTATTCTTTACTCTTAGCGGGAGGAAAGATATCTAGATCCATACCATTCCTAAGGGTATCAGCCTTGCTTAGGATTTGAACTCGGGTCGCCGTGTTCATTTCTAATGACAATAACCATTACACGAAGACCGCCTCCGTATATGTGTGTGTGTGCGTGTGTGTGACCTCTCATAAAATAAAACGTGGATTCTTCCAAGCAATAGCTGTGTAAGGACTATTATGTAGTTAGTTGCACCACTCGGAAAAGCCTGGAGAAAAGACTACTAAGGAAGTACACAAGGATACCGCCTGCTAAGTGGGACAAATACTGGAAATAGCACCGTACAAAACAGCAGCTGTACGGCTGCTTACTTTCCATCTTATAAACCATTCTAGAAAGACAAGCAAGACATACTGACCTCTAGTTTAATGGAAATAACTAATTAATATAATCAGTTTAAAAACTCAAGTTTTGAGTAATAACGACTTTTTTTTATTCATTTTGTATCCCGTTTTTAGTGATCTTTTGAAAGAAACAATTGTTTTGCTTGATCAAATTTATGATTAAAGCTCTGGCTCGTTTTAAAAATGTTATGCACTAAGTATTTACTTAAGAATCATATGTATTAGCAGGATTTGACATTAAATAGCCATGAAGGGTTGATATGGCATTTAAAAAAAGACCCCCTTCGAAAAACAACTTTTTGATTGTAATTTTTTTTATTTGGTTTTTATGTTTAATGGCATATCAACCTTCGTGTGTTATTCAATTTTAAAGCCATCATTGTAGAATAACAGTAATGTTACTATTTAACCCATAGCTGGTGGGTGAATAAAGGGGTTTATACCTTTCTCAAGGGTATCAGTCCGTAAGTGAACGTAATAGCGCAACTGGAATTCGAACTCGTTTAAAATGATGTCACCGTCCAGCACATTAGCCACTACACCATGAGTACTCCTTAACTGTAAGGTTTCTATCTGTTACTGTAGTTACTATTTCAATATATGACACAGTAATGCTAAAAAAGTTTCTCACATTGGTTCAAATTTACAGTCTAATTTATTTTTCTATAATTAGATTTTCTTCCTAGCAAAGCTGGAGCTGCATTGCCATTACTCTCAGGTCCACTTTGATCTGGAGAGAGTACCTGTTTGAGTTTTATCTGTATTTGTATTAGATAGGAATACTTGACACTGTATAACCGTGTACAAATCATTAGTTTTAGATGGGAATATTTGAAACTATAAAAATGAGTGTAAAAATTACTAGTATTATTATTTTACCTTTTGGGGAGTTTTTCCCGCTAGCGTTAGACAATGGTTTCTCATTGGAGTCTCCAGGACTGTCCTCAGTATTCTTGCCGATCTTAATAAATTCTCGTTTGGATGGTCTCCACTCGTCCTGTTATTTCCAAGTCCTCCACTCCCAGTATCAATCCTTTGGTGACTGTACCGAGAGCGTCAATTACAAATAGTATCACCGTCACTTTTTTGTTCCACAGTTATTTCAATTCTCTCGTAAGAATCTCGTTGACCAATATAACTCACTAGGTATCCCATAACTAAATCTAATTTATATATATATATATATATATATATCCAGGGAAAGGAGCAGCGCCCTTCCTTCCCGACACTTCAATTCACCTTCGACTACGGTCAACAACTTTACTTCTATACACACACGTGTGTGTGTGTGTGTGTGTGTGTTTAAAAAGTTTGTGGAAAAGTGGATAAACCGAAAGATAGAAAACGGATTCAATAATGATATTTCGTCTTCATTTCATGAAAGACTTCATCAGTAGCATTTTTCCCCGTTGCCAGTTATCAAATCGGTATACACTCCCAGATAAAGATCCTGACTTCCAGTAAGCATCAGTAATATGATTTTAATGAAATTAAAATCAGAGGTATTTGAATTTTAACCAAGGGTGTTTACCCTCTTTAAGCCCCCTAACCGCACTGGAAAGTGTATTTCAAATAGTTTTCTTTCTCATAATATCTTTACATTAGAATATATACTTTGTATGTATCTTCCATGAAAACTGGATGTATTTCCACTTTCACTTGCATTGTGTTATAAACTTCGTTAGAGGTGTTAAATATTATTGTAAGAAGTGAAATTTAGGAATTGACTTTTCTTAGTGCGTAGTTATTATAATTTTGTTTTAATCGAAATCGAAGGTATTTGAATTTTCACCAGAGGCATTTCCCTCCTTTAAGACCCCTAATCGAATTGGAAAGTATTTCTGATGAAGTCTATCACGAAATTTAGACAAAAAATCATTATTGAATCCATTGTGTGTGTTTCGGTTTATCTATTTTTCTATATATTTTTTCACATTTCGTCGGATTTTCTAGCATTTCTCCATGCATATATATATATATATATATATATATATATCATGAAAATAATTCCTACCGGGCCAAATGGGATTCTGCCTAGGTTTCACCAAACGGCTCTTCACACCAACTGAATTAGGGATTGGATATAAAGATTAGAATATATATATATATATATATATATATAGAGAGAGAGAGAGAGAGAGTGGGGAGAGAGAGAGAGAGAGGGGTATAGAAGGAACATGAGAGAGAGAGCATCTGAGAAAGAGAGAGAGAGAGAGGAGAGAGAGAGAGAAAGAGAGGCATAGAAAGAGCATGGGAGAGAGGGAGAGCGTGAGAGTGAGCTCGTGCGTGTGTGTGTTTGTGTGTGTGTGTGTGTGTGAGAGAGAGAGAGAGAGAGAGAAAGGTAAACAAAAGTGATAAGAAAAATAGGAATATTTCTTTGTTGTTATTTGTACATTTATTGTTCTTAACAAGTTTCGATCAAAGTTCCTCATCAGGAGCAAGATATTTTGTGTGAGAAAAGTTTTTTAGAAAGTTTTTGAAGTAGTTTTTATAGAGTTGATTTGAGTGGGTTTTGGTTTGGTTTTATGGCACATCAACCATTGTAGGTTATTAATGGCAAATCCAGTTTTATGCATACAAACAGTTCTATTTCAAACAATTCAGTTTAGCATACAAAAACAGTTCCATTTCAAACAATTCAGTTTAGCATAAGTACGCAGTTTAAATGTCAAAACAGTTCTATTTCAAGCAATTGACTTTGACATAAGTACACAGATTGGTTCTATATAGCCCCTAGATAGGACCCTCTCAGGTGCTACTTCTACAGGCCAGAGTGATGGCAACAAAGTGGTACTCTGCATTCCCCAAAGCTCCAGCATTACTGGGACCTCACCATCAGATTGTTTAGTGTCATATCCAGGACACTCGAAGGGGGATGTCACCCCTCTACAGAGAAGCAGTCGATGTATTCTACAGCCCCAGCTGACTGGGCAATATAGAGTTGATATACGACCAAAAAAAAAAAATAATAATTAAAAATGTACAGGTAACGTAGCATATCCGTTCGTTGAATGAAAATCATTTTTTGTATCCGAGTGACCATTATATATATATATATATATATATATATATATATATATATTATGATTCAAGCTTGCAGCAATGCTCGATATCTGGGATAGAGAATATATAAGGAGTGGAAGTAAATAATGGAGTAAAATCCGACAATATAGAGAAAAAATTGACAAAAAGGTAATACAAACAAAAGGAGATATTTATTGAGAAACCAAGTCGACACTATAGCGTTTTTGTTCTAATGGACCATCACCAGGACTGTACGCGATTATATTAGCGATGTTAAATCAACGATGGACGTTTAAAAAAGTTATATAAAAACCTAGGGAAAATCAAGAAAAAGTTTGCCGTTTAATCAGTAAATCAGCGTTTGTTTTGAAATTACGTCATGTGACTTATTGGGAATACTGTGTAGAATTTATATGTTCCATTTGTTCATCAGGAAAAATTTCGAATCGATGACATTTATCTGTTTCATCCTCACTCCTTCTTTTTCCTTACTCCTGCCTTTCTTCTATCCTTATCTCCTGTTTCTTCTGCTTTCCTCTTCTCCCTTCATTGCTTCTTCCTTCTTTCTCTTTCTTTCTCTTTTTTTTTTCTTTATCGTGTGTAACACAGAAATCAAATTCGTTTATTGCAACTAATAGTTTCATATTTTCACGCAAATAAGACAATATTGATTTTTATGGGGACGAGAATGTGGGAGATAAGAAGCTGGAATATGAAACAGAGTTAGGTTTACATTGCAAATCATCGAAAAATTGGTCTGTAGAAAAGTTTTAATACATATATCGTCGGAAAAATCGAATGAAGAATGGGATTTATTTTGGGCACCCTGTTCTTGTTTTTCGCTCCCAAGACTAAGCGATTAGAAACTAACTTTTGGGCAATATCGTATATATAGCTGTGTCATTGATGTTAATATAGCTGTACAAAGTAACAAGCACATGTTCTGTACAGACTTATCTGTTTATACACAGACCTCTCTTTATCTATCCCAATTTATCTAGTGATACGTGAATATTCATATTTATAGTCATGTATACATGCCAGTAGTTATATATATATATATATATATGTGTGTGTGTGTGTGTGTGTGTGTGTGTGTGTGTGTGTGTGTGTTTTAATATATATGTATATATATATATATATAAAGTTAGGGGTAGCCTAGGTGGCTAGGGATGCACAATACACCGATTGGAGGTAAGACTTCCCCAACGAGTGTCCTGGATATGAACTAAATAAGCTGATGGTGAGGGTCTAGTAATGCTAGAGCTTTGGAGAATGTGAAGTATCCTTTCATTGCCATCGTTCCCAGGTCCACCTTGGCATGGAGTGGTAGCACCTGATTCTATTTACCCAACCCCTCCGCTCGGGCAGGATATGACATAAGGTCAATTTTTAAGCGGAGTTTAACAGGTTTGAATTCAGAGTTTTCCTTCTCCTAGACTAGTTGCCTCACCAAGGCTGAAGAACCCAGTCTGTCCTACTATTCATCCATAGCTGGAGGGAGAATAATTGGATTCATACCTTTCCCAAGGGTATTAGTGCTATGTGAAATGCAATCAGCCTCGTCCAGGATTTGAACTCGTGTCGCCGTGTCCATTTCCTACGACGATAACAATTACACCACGGGCACTTCCAAAGCACCTGAGAGGGTCCTATCTATGGGTCAAATAGAACTAAACTGTGTACTAATGCTAAACTGAATTGCTTGAAATAGAACTGTTTTACATTCGACTGTATGTAAACAAAAAACTGTACTTATGTTATACTGAATTGTTTGAAATATAACTGTTTATATGTATAAAATGAATTTGGGGATTAAATAACCTTCAATAGTTGATATACCATAAAATCAAACCACATCAAACCAAAGTTCGGGGGTTCCCGAGGCGTAGTGGCTAACGTACTGGACTGCAACATCGTAGGAAGCGAATTCAAACTACAGTCTTGCTATTACGTTAACTTTCAGATTAATACCCTTGAGAAAGGCATGAACACTCTTAACCCCCTAGCTATAAGTTTAAATAGTACCATGACTGTTCTTCTACAAGGATGGCTTTGGTATTATATAACCCACGAAGATTGATATGCCATTAAACAAAGAAAGCAGCTAGTATAAAAGTTTGGATGGTGTTGACAGAGAGACAGTAGCGTTTGGTGACTGACACTTCCTCGCTTATGTGATTATCAGACCAAGAGGCTCCAACGTGGTCGGTATCCTTTTATATACTGTTGTATGAGGCATGATGAGAAGGGTAATCTAAGTTGGGTTTCTTCGTTTAATGGCATATCAACCTTCTTAGGTTATTTAATGCCGAATACTTCTTGTAGAACAGTAGTGGTACTATTTTTAACCCATAGCTGGGAAGATAAGGGGGTTCATACCTCTCCCAAGAGTATTTGCCCGAAAGTGAACGTAATAGCGCGACCGGAGTTCGAACATGTCTACTACGATTCTGCAGCCCAATGCTTTAACCATTACACTGCGAGGAAACACCTGGTAATATAGTTTATTGGGTTTTGTTTCTAATTGTTAATTATTTTAGCTCTTGCGATTTTTTCAAACCATCGTTAGCTGTTGGTCTTTCGCTGGAATCAAAGTCTCCTTTGAACTCTTTTGAGTATTCTAAGTCTCAAGAACTCTTTTGAGTATTCTAGCCGATCTCAACAATACTGTTGTCTGGATGGTCTTGATTCTTTCTCTGATTTCCAATTCTTTCACTCTTTGTTGTAAGCCTTTTGGGACCATTCCAAGCGTACTAGTTACAATTGATAACCCTATCACCTTCATGTTCCACAGCTTTTTTGTTCTCTGGTAAAGTCCACGTATTTTTTCTATCTTTTCGCTAGCTTTTTTCACACTGTGGTCTCGTGGGACGGGAAAATCCCTGCACAGCAAGTTCTCTTTCTTTGTTAATTACCACTCGGTCTGGTCTTCTTGCCCGGTGTAGTTGCTCTGTTCGTAACAGGGAATTATATGCCTCTCATTATCTAGGAGTGGGGTTCTGGTTTTAGCATATACCATTTGGTAGTATGGTCAAATTTTAATCTCTTGCACAATTCCTAGTGGCTAGGCTTATACTTATTTTGTGCAAGATTTCTTCATTCGCTTATGTAATTAACCGTTTCTTCTCTTTCTCCGCATAACAAATATTTGCTATTCTGTTTTTCGTTTTAATATAATTGGTCATATTGGCATTGTTTTATACGTCTATTAGAAAAGATTCAGTTTCTCTCATGAGATTTTCCTTTCTTAGCAATATCCATGTCTTCTTATTTTAATCTTGCCAGTTTGTCGCTTGAAATATCCATACAGTTGTTTTTCTCCCTATTTCTTTTTTCTAGTTTTGGTTGCTTTTTTTTGTCTATTTCTGTTGCTAATGCCGTCATTAGCTGCTCTGATTAATATTTCTTTTCTCTTTTTAATGTAGTTCTCGAGTCCTTGCTTTGATAAATTATTTTCAATGCTCATTGTAGGCGAAACCTCTTCCTCTTTCTTTTCTTGGTACTTACTGTCTTTCTGTGTCATCTTTTGGATTCAAGGTCTTGTGCATCCTCATCAACTTTCTTATCCAATTATTTGAGTTCCTCGCTTGCCCATTTAAGAATAGTCCTGAGTATCTTACAAGAAGGACTGCCCAGATTATTTATTTGTTAATTTATTTATTTACTTATTTCATTCATCTATTTCATCTGTTTATTCTATTTTCATTTATATATTTATACATACATTATTTATTTGTTTTTCTTTGCTTATTTGTTTATTTTATTTTGAATTTTGAAATTAATCTTAAACTAAATTTTTTTATTGTACACACGGACAATGATATATATATATATATATATATATATATGTGTGTGTGTGTGTGTGTGTGTGTGTGTGTTTTGATATATATGCATATATATCAATACACACCAGTGGTGACTCTAGCCTATTTTTCCTACTCGTGCCCCCCCCCCGCACTCTGTCAACTTCAAGTCCCAACCCGTGGTCCGTGGAGCCAAAGTAAGTCATCATAGTTGCTATTGCGTGATTCTCATTGTATAGCACAGATTGACAAACCTACCTTGCATGGTGTTTTTTTTTTTGTAAAAAAACTATATAATTTGTAGTCTTGTTAATACAGTTGATAAGATAATTTTTTTTCCTTTCAAAAGTATAGAAGAAAAGAGATGTTCATTACTATGACGAGAAAAATATGTTTATTAGAATAAAGAAACTGATGACAATATACACAGACAGAGCTAGTAGTTTCAATTTCGCTTAAAATAAAGATTATTTGTTGAAAATGTATTCAAATAAACAAATTTTAGTTACAGAATGTAATATATGCAACATTCATTAAAGAAATAGACATCTGTTAGTGAAAAAACGAATTAAAACACGCCGTTTAACCAACATTTACCATAGCGATGATGATGACGTCGGCGACAGCTATATTCTTCTACCCCCCTCTCTCTCGGTCCCTCTCCCTCTTCCCAAGACAGCTGTCAGCAGTCACATTGTGCTAATATTTTTGAGCACGGTGTTTTGAGTTGCTCTTGCTATTGGCTACAGCCAAAAGCGGATTGCTCTAACATTACTGTTATTATAAGGGTCTAGTGCCTGGCACAGATTACGGGTGTTCAACATTATAGGCGATTTTATGGGATGTTCAATGGATATGACGGTGGCCGGACAAAGATCATCCGTTCAAAACAGCATCGTTGTATTATTCCCAGATATATTTATGAACTTTTTGCTACTTAGTTATCGAAACTTGAATAGATACGTAATTTAATTGAGATCAAACTAAGTATGTTGAAATTAATGGATGATTTTTAATCCATTTTGAATAACATTGACCGAGTTATTGGTCGTGCCGGGCACGAGTAGCACAAGTCCCGTCTCCGCCCCTGATACACACACATATTCATATATAGAAATATATATATATATATTCTTAAACAGGTTTGGTCGAATTCCGTGGATCGTCTTTTTTTAAATCTTCAAATGAAGACGTTCAAATCTTTTCACTAATCTTCTTATGTCTGGATCAAGTTGGTAAAAAAGTACCCTATATTAGCCCAAGCGCTTTCGACCCTTTTGCTGGTCATCTTCAGGGATTGTATTAGATCTTTTGTTGCTGTGAATCTTATTACATTTATTTGGAGTGTTTTTTGACAATTTTTAAAAAAATCATAGATGGGGTTGGCTCATTCTGTTAGGATGGGTGGTTAAATATTGAATATGTTCAATATGTTTATACTTGTGGTGAATACTACTTTATTTGGAGTAGGCTTTTATATTTTTATATTTATTGTTTCGAGGATTTGTAAACACACACACACACACACACACACACACACACACACACACACACACATATATATATATATATATATTAAGACACACGCGCACTCACACACAGACATTAGCATATAATTTTATAACGTTATTTTATTTTATTTTGAATGCTTAAACATATCGAGTCACGCTTAAAACACTTGAATCATCAATCTACGGCAATAAAAAAAAGTTTAGTCTGGAAATACAGTAAGTAAAGTTGGCGACCGTAGTCGAGGGCGACCCGAAGGCTCCCTTTTCAACACCTTCTACACCGAGGTGTTGGGGATGACGCTACTCCTTCCCCTGAATTGCTCCACTTTAACCTTGATACGTACCTTATAATGCTGAGTGTTAAACAAGAAGGTATCGAGTACCATTTTAAAAGTTTTTAGTATGACTCGACCCGGGATTAAACGCCGGTCTCCCGGACCATTGGCGAACACTCTATCCACTAGGTCAATGAGACTGGAAATAATAAAGATAATTTCTGCGTGAAATTCAATACTTACCAGAGTGTGACCTGGGTCTGAAACTAAACTACGTTTGATAGTGAGACTTCACTTCTAAAGATCAGGAGAGAGTTAAGCGCTTATTATTGCCATTACTCCCAGGTCCACTCTGACCCGGAGTAATAGTACCAGTAAAAGTATTGTCTATCTATCATATAGATCTGTTTAAAAATGATTCGTATTCGACAGGAATACATGATATCATATAACTGTAAATTATTTGTATTAAGAAAAATTACAGGAAGCTATAATTATTTACTAAGTATCATTATTAGTCACTTGAAACCAAATAATTGTATGCAAACAATCCCAGGTCGAGTCATACCAAAGACTCAAAAATGGTACTTGGTGCGGCCTTAACACTCAGAATTATAAGGTATGGATCAAGCGTAAAGTGGAGCAATCAAGGGAATGGAGTAGCGCCGACCCCTACACCTCGGTGTTGTAGCTATTGAAAACGGAGCCTTCGGGTCACCCTCGACTAAGGTCGCCAACAACTTTATATAATTATTAGGATTAGACAGGAATACTTCGGATCATACAAGTGTGTGGAAATTATTTGTATTAGAGAGGAATACTTGAAATTGTATAACTGTGGAAAACACTCTCACGAACTACTCAAAAAATGTAAATATAAATGTACAATGAACACAATTCTTTAACCTCTAGGCATAAAATAACCCAAGACGTGTTTAAATGCCGTTAAAACCAATCAATCTGTTATTTAGTACCATATTAGTTTATCTGTGACTTACGGTCAAATCATGTTTAAAGAACCAGTTTAAACTTCGTTAGTGTATTAGAGAGAATTTGTAACATGATCTCGCAGGTTGTCTGCCTATTAAGATAGGTCATATCTCGAGGTGATGTGGTTTCTGGGCTGTGCCCATCTCCTTTACAAGTAATTACGAAAGGTTGTACTGTTTTTCATAGTACAGACAAGTAGTAGTCTCAAAGCTGACCTATTAGGAGAGGTTAATTGAAGCCTTTTCTAAGAGTTGTAATGTGAACTGAATTGAAAATATTTCAGGAGAAATTTGAATACCTTGAGAGGAGTCTCCATGGCGTAATGGCTACAGTGTAAGACTGTTACCTTGAAGTAAGCAAGTTTGAACTTCTGTAGCATAGGCATAAGTAACTAGCAGGGACAAGTATGCCACGTGGTCGCTCAGGCATATGTCGGAGGGTGCGAAGGTCGATATAGAAAACAACACGAACGCTTAAGTATTTTTCTTTTGGGCTTATAACTAGCTCGCTATAGTCAGTAGTTCAATGAGAGATAGTGATACTGGTTAACATTTTCTATTTCAAAGTGCGCGGCTTTTTTTTTTTGGCCCGACTTCCCTCCTGATCAGCCGCTTGAATTCTCCCGTTCAAACCCGGGTCACCCCCTTACTTCCGCCTGTCGTGTCAGGAGGCGGGGAGGAACATATTCGTTTCCGGTGGTTCCAAACCGGCATAGAAGATTTGGAACCCTCGGTTTTTTCTGGTCATTTTTAATTACCATAGTCATTCACCCGAGACTGGCTGACCTACAACAAGTGCTTTGGTCTGACTCACTCAGGGATCAACTGGCCATTCGTAGATTGTCAGTTTTTTTCTTATTTACTTTTTTTTTCAATTTCAATCTTCTTTGAGCCTTTCAATTATGTTACATTTCCCTTATAACGGTTCGGATCTGATCGGGTGTGTCTCGTCTCTGGATATACCTCGAACATCAGGGGGCCGTTCCCCTAGGGTTTAACCCTCCTTGGATGGGTTAGGTTTATCGCCTGGTGCTTAAGGCACCAGGCGATAAACCTAACTTTTAGGGGAATGCCGACGGGGCCCGATGCATTTTTACATATGCCGGGTGTGTCTGGGCTATGGCCCTGCGCCCGGACCCACCTTAGAAAAAGACCTTGTGTCACATTTGCACGTTTGGTGCGCCAGTCAACGAATACCGTTAAATAGTAACACTGCTTTGGCATTAAATAACCCTGGATGGTTGATATGTCATTAAACAAAGAAATGGAAAGTGAACATCCCAACCACATTTTCTTCGACATGTTAAACACTTAGCCGACACTGAGCGGACACGCACGTCCGTAAACACACACACACACACACACACACACACACACACACACATACATATACAAATATATATATATATATTCACACATTTATGGTAAAAATTTAACGTTGAAATATTCTTCATTCGTAAAATCTCTACAGATAAGGCAGAGCCAATATGTTTCAAGAATAAAATAGGGATAGTAAAGCTGATAAAAAATTCCCAACTCAGAGGTTCACGTAGTCGATCCTAAGGTGAGTTAGAGTTAAATTTTAGATTTATTTAATCTTAGCTCACTCGAAGATTATCATTACTTTATAATTAACATATATGATGTATATCTTAGCGGGTCATTTTTCTTAATGAGCAGAGAGTTTGCCAATGTTCCGGGAGACCAGGGTTCAATCCCAGCTTGAGTCACATTAAAGACTTTAAAATTCCTACTTGATATCGCCTTGTTTAACATTCAAAATCATAAGGTAACAATCAAGGGTAAAGTGGAGCAATCCAGGGAATAGAGTAGCACCCTCCCCTACACCTCGGTGTAATAGCTATCGAAAAGGGAGCCTTCGGGTCACCCTCGACTATGGCCACCAATTTTGCTATTAATTATGTATATATATTTGCCTCTGCCTCTGGACGAGTAGGATGTGACACAAGGTCAATTTTAAGTGGAATTTAACAGTTTTGAATTCAGAATTTTCCTTTTCCTAGACCGTTTGTCATACCAAGGTTGAAGAGCCTAGTCTACCCTACCATTTTCTCATAACTTGTGGAAGAATAATTGGATTCATGCCTTTCCCAGGGGTATTTGCACTATGTAAGATGCAAACAGTCTTGTACAGGTTTTGGACTCGTATTGCAGTGCCCATTTCCTACGATGGTAACCATTACACTACGAACGCATCCATTGTGTATCTATACATACATACATACACGTACGAAGCATGTTTAAAACAGAATTCGTTGGTTTCTTGGTTTTATACCCTTCTCCAATTGTGATAATCCGAATTTGAACGTAATAGCGCGACTGGAGTTCGAACTCGAATACTTCGAGGCCGCAGTCTGACATTTTGCCTTTTACGCTTCGGGTTCTTTTCCGCTGGATAGAGATGATCAACGAATGAAATGTTTATTGCCATCAAAAGAGTCCTCTTTATATTCAACACACTTGTTCCAGTGAGTTTATCCTCGGTCGAAGCTCTTTTACTACTCTTCTTTTGATATAGTGTAAGGCAGCACATTTTTTTTTCTTTTAATGTCCTCCAAGTTTTCAAATCTTATCATTGTTGATTAAAAAGTAGTTCATAATATAATGGTCTTTTTAGTGAAGAAAGAACTCTAAAAATCCACTCTGCGAAATACACCAAATCATTAATGAACGTAAAGTTAGCATGAAAATGTAATTCAATTAATGCAAGGTCCTTTTAAAATCAAATGGAAAGAATAAGTAAATGAATAGAAAATAACAGAGTAAAATAAAATGAGACGTTTCGGCGTTTTTTGTTTTTTTTTTTATAGAATGCAACAGATTTATAATGTGGAATATATGACATATGGGTCACTTTTCTTTCTCCATTTTGCTCTATTTTAGTCATGATTAAAAAAAAGACTTATTTTTCTTTCTTTCTTTCTTTCTTTCTTTCTTTCTTTCTTTCTACCATGTCACGACTGTAACCCTTGCAGAGGGGTAAGACTCTCCCCAAGAAATGTCCTGGTGTAATACTAAACTGCATTTGATGGTAAGGCTCCAGTTCTGGAAATCTGGGGAGAGTGGAGTACTCATTCATTGCTATTACTCCCAGGTACACTCTGACCTGGAGTAGATGTACAATCCATGGATCATCCAGATACATTTGAAAATTATTAGATTGGAATACCTGATATCATATAACCGTACAAAACACTTTTAAAAACAACTCCCTTCTAGTCATAAATTATCCAAAGACGGGTTGAAATGCCATTAAAATCAATCAGTTAATGCATCATTTATTTTCTCTTTTCTTTTACTGTGTTTATTTTCTTTTTTCTTTTTTTAAGTTTTTCTTTGAGTATCTTTTTTTATTTTCTTATCTAATTCCTTTATTCTATTATATTCTTTACTTTTTCTTTGTTTTAGTTTCTTTTTAGTTACTTACCTACCTTTGTTTGTTTGTTTGTTTATTTGTTGGTTTGTTTCTTTCTTTCGTTCTTTCTCTTTGTATTCATTTCTTTCTTTCTTTGTGTTCATTTCTTTCTTTCTTTCTTTCTTTCTTTGTGTTCATTTCTTTCTTTCTTTCTTTCTTTCTTTGTGTTCATTTCTTTTTTTCTTTGTGTTCATTTCTTTCTTTCTTTCTTTCTTTCTTTCTTTCTTTCTTTCTTTGTGTTCATTTCTTTCTTTCTTTCTTTCTTTGTGTTCATTTCTTTCTTTCTTTCTTTCTTTCTTTCTTTCTTTCTTTCTTTCTTTGTGTTCATTTCTTTTTTTCTTTGTGTCCATTTCTTTCTTTTCTTTCTTTCTTTCTTTGTGTTCATTTCTTTCTTTCTTTCTTTCTTTCTTTCTTTCTTTCTTTCTTTGTGTTCATTTCTTTTTTTCTTTGTGTCCATTTCTTTCTTTCTTTCTTTCTTTCTTTCTTTGTGTTCATTTCTTTCTTTCTTTCTGTTCATTTCTTTCTTTCTTTCTGTTCATTTCTTTCTTTCTTTCTTTCTTTCTTTCTTTCTTTCTTTGTGTTCATTTCTTTCTTTCTTTCTTTCCCGTTTTTAATTTAATTCAGTTCGTATTTTATTTACTTTTTTCATGATCTTATTTATTTATTTATTAGTTTATTTATCTATTTATTTATTCATCAATATTCGTTCAATTATTTGTTTATTTTTCTGATATCTCCAAGATTTACATTACAGATTGAACTGTTTCACTTAAAAAAATTATTTTCTAAAAATAAATGTGCGAAAGAAATCATATTTATTTCTCTCATCTTTCTATTCCGTTTTTAATTTTTTTTCATATCTGACTTAATCTACATACCTATGATTTCTGCGTAACTTATGAATTTTTTTTTGTAACTTATTCATCAATTTAATTATTTATTTATTTGTATCTTATATATATGTATTGTAATTTTTTTCAATTTTTATTTATTCATCATTTGTTGATTTCAGACTTCCTAATTATTAGATTATGTATATTGATCTACAACTTCTATCATTTCCCTTGAATTATAGAATTGATATCCTTATCTTTGTTATTTCTCTAACAACGCTTTGGCTGATGTATTCTCCGACCCTCCTCAGATATATTGTTTATCCAGTTACCCTTTGGGATTTATTTCCTCTTTTATGGATGATTTTAGATTTAATCACAGTGACCGATGATCGTATCATCCAAAACTTTGTTTTAAAAATAATAAAAATCAGGATATTATTACCGAATTATCAGAGCAAAAATGATCATAAACTATTTTAGAAATTTAGACAAAATGTACATCATAAAACTATTTTTATATTTCTTTCATAAACACAAAGATATGTTTTAACTAAACATTTGGATTCCTCGCTGGAAATTTATCAACCATTGAAAATTTATCAACTGTTGAAACTACAGATTCTTCTTTTGATACTTCATCAGCGTTACGGCCTTTTTTATTTCAAATCCTGAAAAATACTAATAAATTGATTTTTTTTATTAACAATAACACCTTTTTCAATGATTAATGACAATGAGAAATATTATTTTGGTAAATCATACACGAGTATTTTGGTTATTTTAATACATTCGTGCTGAAAGATAAATTCAATTAGGATGTATCCGACACTAAAACCTAACTTGGTAATAATCTCGTCCAAAAAAGTAGTTATAGTAATAATATTATCTTATTATAATATTATTTTATAAGAATATGATAATCTAAGAGTCCAAAGTCAAAAAGAAAAATTCATTTTTTGTCATTTTTGTCAGGTTTTCTTTAATCGTTTATTGAGACTCAGGAACTGCATGTAAAAATTCTCAAAATCGTTTTTGTTGACGAAAGACGGAAATAATAAGGTTGGATTATTTTATAATAAGGTAGATTTTAAATTGCTTGAGTTTAAGGGAAAATTATCGTTTTTCTAAAATTTTCTATTATGTATCTTATTTTGTAAGAAACATTATCTATCTATCTATCTATCTATCTTATTAGCTATC
This sequence comes from Sepioteuthis lessoniana, assembly GCA_963585895.1. Taxonomy (NCBI): domain Eukaryota; kingdom Metazoa; phylum Mollusca; class Cephalopoda; order Myopsida; family Loliginidae; genus Sepioteuthis; species Sepioteuthis lessoniana. Next base: position 74,571,250 of record OY757905.1, read on the forward strand.
TCGGTCTATTATCTATTTATCTTTTAACGATACTCTGTTTATTGTCTATCAAGCTATCCATCAATCAAACACTTATATATATATATATATATATATATATATATATATATATAGAGAGAGAGAGAGAGAGAGAGAGAGAGAGAGAGAGAGAGAGAGAGAGTGAGAGGAGAGAAAGAGAGAGAGAGAGATTGTTTCATTGTTTACAGAATAAATATATTGTTACGCAGCTATATTAATCTTGTATTTATTGTATTTATATTGGAAAAACTCCAAGATTTTTGGAAGCAGTGATTTCAGTTTGACAAGACGGCCAAAGGCAAAAGCCAGCGGGTTTCTTTTAACAAGAAGAAAATTATGAAAATCAGTATTCGATCCGTGGGAAAATATGATTGATTTGGTAGATATTTAGATGTTTATTCCCACAGTCTTCGGCTCAGAAGACTCATAAGCGTCTTTTGTAGATCATCAAAAATAGATATGAAAATAATAAAAGAAACAAACAAAACAAACTCTGAAAAAAAAAACCAAACAAATAATTGTTTAAATAATAGAAAAAAAAATTCCGTTTTCTAAAATTGATTCATTAAATCAGCATTGAAAATTATAACAAAATCACCTAAATTTTGATCGAATATCTTAAAGGGAGATTTAAATTCAAATAATTTTCCAGAATTCATGAATTTAGCGAGATATCCTGCTGAAAGGTTTCGTGAGGAAGTAATCTATCTATCTATCTATCTATCTATCTATCTATCTATCTCTCTCTCTCTATATATATATATAAATAAAGAAAAATGATTCGGCAGGGGAAAAAAATCCGAACGAGTCACAATACTAGATTATTTGAAAAAAAAAAGATAAGTAGTCTGAGTGAATCACAATACAATAAATATAGAAGCAGAACCCAATACAGACTATATATATATATATATATATATATATATATATATATATATATATATATATATATATATATATTGAATCACAATACAATAAATAGAGAAAAAGTACCCAATACAGACAATATATATATATATATATATATATATATATATATATATATATATATATATATATTGGGTACTTTTTATATATTTATTGAATCGTGATTTACTTACACTATATATGTAGTCTGTATTGATTAATTTCTCTATGTATATATATAAATGGACTCGGCTACCCGAGATCAAAACCTGGACGAGGCTGTTTGCATTTCTCATGGTGCTAATTCTTTTAGGAAAAGTATCATCCAATTATTCCCACTTCAGCTATCTCCTTTAGATGAGCCGACTGGGATCTTTAACCTTGATACAGCAACCAGTCTAAGAGAAGGAAATCTCTGAATTCAAAGCACCTTGTGTCACATCCTGCTCATCTTAAGGTAGAATGTTCGCCAATGGCCCTGCAGAACAGGGTTCAGTCCCAGGTCGAGTCATATCAAAGACTCAAAAAATAGTTATTGATACGTCTATGCTTATCACTCAGCATTATACGATACGTATCAAGGGTAAAATGGAATAATCCAGGGAAAGGAAGAGTACCTGCTTGGTGTAAAGCGATGAACTGCGGAATCGTAGTACGCGAGTTCGTACTCCAGTCGCGCTATTACGTTCACTTTCGGGCAAATACCCTTGGGAAAGGTATGAACCCCCTTATTCTCCCTCCAGCTATGGGTAAATAGTAGGACGGACTAGGTTCTTCAGCCTTGGTGAGGCAACTAGTCTAGGAGAAGGAAAACTCTGAATTCAAACCTGTTAAACTCCGCTTAAAAATTGACCTTGTGTCATATCCTGCCCGAGCGGAGAGGTTGGTAAATAGTACCTGCTTCTACACGTCGGTGTAGTAGCTAATGAAAAGGGAGCGTTCAGGTCAACCTCGACTACAGTCGCCTACTTTACTAAATCGATATGCAAATGTTTTCCAGGCAAATTTTCGGTGTTCTAAATTTCGGTACTGTGCAGTTTTTCTTTAACTTATCATATCCGATCACATTTGGTTATGGATTTGTATAATATTGTAAGATATATTTTTCTTTTACACATTTTTCTTTGCGACTTTAACTTATGAATGAAAACTAACTGAAAGTAGATGACAATGCAAGCTCTCTCTCTCTCTCTCTCTCTCTCTCTCTCTCTCTCTCTCACACACACACACACACACACACACACACACACACACACACATATATATATATATATATATAGATAGATAGATTCAGACGTGTCGATGAAAGCGCACCTAAGGTTCGGGTTCTTGAAAGAGAGAGTCTTGTGTTTTGACTCTGCTATATTTTACTTTATTGTAGAAATCTTGTGATAATATTGCTCTGAAATTTTGTGCCTTGAGCACTCTATTATTCATTTGCAACAGTTTTAGCAGTAAAACTCTGGTTATCTATCAATCGATGAACAATAGCTGCAGCAACAATAATTATAATTATTTTCCCTCTATAATAATAATAATAATAATAATAATAATTATTATTATTATTATTATTATTATTATTATTATTATTATTCCTTAAGAGTTTTTCACATCAGCGTTAGGTGATGGTCTTTCACCGGAGTTTGAGTGACAGCAAGTCTCCTCAACTATCCAGGACTTTTCTCAGTATTCTGGCCGTTCTCAACAATGCTGTTGTTTGGATGGTCCCCACTCGTCCTCCAACTTCCAAGTCCTCCATTCCCTTTATTATTATTATTATTATTATTTTTATTATTGTTGTTGTTGTTGCTGTTGTTGTTGTTGTTGTTCTACTCTTAGAGAGGTTTTCACACGAGCGTTAGCTGATGGTCTTTCACTGGTGTCTGAATTTCAACAAGTCTCCTCAAGTCTCCAGGACTCTTCTCAGTATTCTGGCCGATGTCGGATAGTCTCCACTCGTCCTCTTATTTCCAACTCCTTCAGTCCTTTTAATAATCCTTCGGTGACTGTACCAAGAGCACCAATTACAATTGGTATAAACGCCACTTTCATGTTCCACAGTTTGTTTTGTTTTTTTTTCAGTTTTTTTTTGCAAGGTCTAAGTATTTACCCTTCTTTTCATTTTCTTTCAATTTTACTCAATGATCAGCCGGGACAGCAAAGCCCTTAATTTTGCAAGGTCTTTTTTTTATGGATTATTATAAGGTCTGTATTATTATTATTATTTACTCATTAGACTTTTTCACATCAGCGTAAGCTGATGGTATTTCACTGGAGATTGAGTGACAGCAAGTCTCCTCAAGTCTCCAGGACTCTTCTCAGTATTCTGGCAGTTTTCAGTAATGCTGTTGTTTGGATGGTCCCCACTCGGCCGCCAACTTCTAAATCTTTCAGGCCCTTTAATAAACCTTTAGTTACCGTGCCAAAAGCACCTATCACACAATTGGTATAATTGTCACCTTCTTACACCCTGTTCATGCAAAGGAGTTGGTAAATACATATATGTGTGGTTGATTGATTTATTATTATTATTTTTATTATTATTATTGTTTACTCGTAGCTGTAGTTGTAGAATTGCTTTTTATCATTGTGTGAATAAAAAACAAAGAGCAGGAAACATTGTAGTTGTGATAATAATAATCGAGATTATTTCTATCCTTAATTACATGCATTGTTTTCTTTAATACCTGTTATGATTACAGATAATATTTGGTTTATATTATTGATTTCAAATATGAATATTTGTATACAGAGTATTTGTCTCAAATATAAAGATACTTTGCTAATATTAATTATAAATGAAAGTTCGACTTTCGTTAAAAAGAAATGTAATTATAGACAATTCTCTTCAACTGATAACAAAAAATATGTGTACAGATTATTAATGCACAACAACTTTTCTTTTTATTCCTTTTGGTGTTTTTCAGTAGTGCAAAATGATTAATATATACTTCTCTTTCGTAAAAAAAATCACATATTCTTTAATATGAAAGAGTTTGAAAGTAAAGCAAGCATTATTTAGAATGCATGTATACATTTTTTTAGAACGAGGTTCATTTGATAAATAAAGTGAATTTTCTTTGACCGTGGAGATAGACCAATTATATAGACGAGGGTCATTTAATAGATTCGGGGAAGTTTCTGGAAGAAAAAAAATTCATTTTGCAGAACTTTTTTTCCATAAATGCAAACTGCATTGTTTGGAACTGGTTGACAGTAAAAAATTATTCTCATCACACAAAATATTTGTTTTGAGGTTATTCAAAATGGTGGAAAATTGAACGGGGTGCTTTTAAACGGAGGTTTGATAACAATGTTTGGTGACTGAGAAGTGCAAACCTTATGAAATTTACGGAAGAATGTGTGATGAGAACGGAAAATCATGTTTTAGTCAAAATAATATTTACAAATGGAATTAAAGTGGGTTTGCCTCTTAGAATCAAAGTCGAAAAGACAGATTGGAGACATACAAACTCTCCCGTAAAGAAAAAGTTTTGGGCTCTGCGGTTAATAAAGAAGATCATGCTGAATATCTTTCGGGACATGAAAGGACCCATGAGTATTGATTTCCTTGAAAAAGAGATGAACTGTAAACAGTGCTGTCGATTGCCACCTCCTGAGGCAAAATTCACCTTATTTATTGAATGAATCTCGTATATATATATATATATATATATATATATATATATATATATATATATATACGTGGGTGAACTGAAAAGTTCATAGGCTAAGGAGTTCATATGCGTAAATCGTTTTTTCTGTCAATGACTTTTTGTTCAATGGGATCCAAAGACTGCAACATCGATGGAAGAAGTGTACGGATCACTTGGAGGACTATGTAGAATAAACCTCATTTTGTCACATTCTATGAGAGTAACTTGGTCAGTTTATGAATTTATCAGCTGACCCTTGTATATATATATATATATATATATATATATATATATATATATATATATAACATAATCTCTTCCCTTATCAACGCACTTAATTCAGTAGTGAATATCAATCACCTACCTCTAGCATTATACTGTGAAAATCTCATATGAAAATTCAACAGATAACCACTTATAGGCTGACAGATGTAGTGATACCGCCTCATACTTATATATATATATATATATATATATATATATATATATATCAGCAATGGGTTAATTTACAGGAACACCCTTTTTCTGGTTTCTTAATTTTTCTAATACTTTATTGTTTTAACCCCTTTACTTTCGCCTGAGAATTTAAATTTATACAGGGTTTTCTTTTTTCTTTTTTTTTCAAACACATATATAGACTGTAATCCATATTTGCTGTTTTTCAACCTCAAATTAAATGTGTGGAGTCATCTGATGAAACGAAGAGTATAATGATATTCTTCGCTGAAATAGATTTATAATGACGATTTAACCAGGTTTGAGTTTTCTTCTAATTGCCTTATATATATATATATATATATATATATATATATATATACACACACACACACACACACACGCCAGCGCGCGCGCACACACACACACACACACACACACACACACACACACACATATATATATATATATATATATATATATATATATATATATATAACGGTGTAACAGTTTTGTTGATTTTAATGCATATGTAGACGTATAGAATTTAATAAATAAGGTACATGAAAACTATGCATAATATGAAATCTAATGAGATGATACGAAGTAAAAACATTGATGTTGCTAATATGAACAAGTATATCTTTGAGTAATACATTGTGTCTGTACATAGTGGTATATTCTCTCTCTCACTCGTGCGTACATACATACATACATGCATACATACTGACAGACATGCATACATACGCGTAAGTGTATGGGGGTGCGCACGCACGTGGTCTAAAACCACAGTACGAAATACGTTAATATTTCTATATAACTTTCGGTAGATTATCAACAAATTTACTTTAATATATAATGAGAAATCTTCTTATTTTAGGAGACTGGCTTCACAATGAACTTTCCTCATGTTTTTAAAAGAGAATTTATGCCTTAATTTGCGCGTCGAAAATCAGATATAGTATAAAACAATATGTCAGATTTTGTTCGTTGGGGATTTTTAAAATTACTACTAGTATACCTCATCTATCTATCTATCTATCTATCTATCTATCTATCTATCTATCTATCTCATTACAATTGTAATTGCTTATAGTGAAATAATGAAATCATAAAGAAAGAAATTTCTCATGAATTTTGCGTAAATTCCACGACATTTCTTCCTGTAATTCTCCGATTATCATCAGCTCACCTTTAAATCGTTCAGTATCATCAATTGTTTTTTTTTGTTTGTTTTTTGTTATCAATAACATTATAGAATTATTTAGTTTAATCAATTTTTTTTGTTATCAATAACGTAATAACATTTCTCTCGTAAACTTTTTTTGTTATCAATTTTTTTTGTTATCAATAACGTAATAACATTTCTCTCGTAAACTTTTTTTGTTATCAATTTTTTTTGTTATCAATAACGTAATAACATTTCTCTCGTAAACTTTTTTTGTTATCAATTTTTTTTGTTATCAATAACGTAATAACATTTCTCTCGTAAACTTTTTTTGTTATCAATTTTTTTTGTTATCAATAACGTAATAACATTTCTCTCGTAAACTTTTTCGGCTCTTTAATAGAGTTCAATAATGAACTTAAAAAAAATCTTTTTACTTGAATAAAAATGTTTAAAGACAATGTTTGTATAGCATTGTTGTCGCCGATTTTACGTGTTTCACTTGCAGAGAATAAAAGTCAAATCGCATCACTAAACCCTGTTTATATTTTGTCTGGTACAAAATGGCTGAAGAGATTTTTTTTTCGTTTAACCAATAATAGAAGATTCTTCCACTTGGATCGAGCTTTCGTTGGATCATTTAAAATTTACCAGAAAGGAAAGAAATATCTGTCAAACTGTCAGGTTGACTCTAGAAGTTACGTTGTACCTTTATAAAATTTCATTTAATGTTAAATAGAAAAAAAAATGAATGTTTTTGTTTTAATGACAGATCAGTGACTATCAAAATTACTACCTCTATCTCATAAGAGATTTTTATTTGTAAATAAATGACATCATTTGCATATAAATAGCATATCATTTGCATATAAATAGCTTTATCATTTGCATATAATGGTTATAATTCATTGATTTTAACGTCATGTCAACTCTTCTTGGGTTATTTTATGCCTCGTGGTCAGGGAATCGCGTTCATTTTTCATTTATATTTACATTTTTTCTGTTGTTGTTTCTTAAGAGTCCAACCGAATACGAATAAACTTTGAATAGATCTATTTGACCTATTGATGGGACTTCATTTGCATATAAATATCGTACACTAAATGTAAAATCTATTATGACCCTGTATACTGTAAATACACTTTGTAAAAATGTTCTTATGACTGTTACTTAAAATTTAAGTAAAATGTTTGATTTGTGTATTTATTACATTAAGATTTTTCTAAAGAATTTCATTAGAGAACTTTATTTTGAATATGCATTACATAATGCAAACACAACAGCTTTCATTTGGTCATCTGCTGTATCAAACTAGTCCAAATAAATATTTTACAGTCCAACCTACCATTGAGGCCTATATTTTGTTTTACTAAATTTTTACACCTAGTTTAAACCCATTATATCATCAACAAGAACTCATTGAAAATTTTCTTCTTAACTTCACAAGAAGTAGCCACAAATAAGTAATAAATAAATAATATAAAACATTGAAAAATATAGTTGGTTGGTTGGATTTTATGACATATCAACCTTTGTAGGTTATTTAACGCCAAATCCATTTTTATTCAAATAATCAGTTTTATTTCAAATAATTCAGTTTGATTGTCAAAAACATTTCTATTTCAAGCTATTCAGTTTAGTCAAACAGTTCTAATTCAGCTAATTCAGTTTATTATAAATACAGATTTTGTTTACTCACAGTTAAATGTCAAAACAGTTCTAAATTAAACAATTCAGTTTAGTGTAAGTAGAGTTTCAATGTCAAAAACAGTTTAATTTCAAACAATTCAGTTTAGCCTAAGCACGCAGTTTAAATGTAAGTACAGTTTCATTATCAAAAACATTTCTATTTCAAGCTATTCGGTTTTGTCAAACAGTTCTAATTCAAACAATTCAGTTTAGCATAAGTATGCAGTTAGTTCTATTTAACCCATAGATAGGGCCCTATCAGGTACTACCATTCCAGGCCATAGTGGACCTAGGAGCAATGCTAATGAAGGAGTACTCCGCGTTCCCCCAAGCTCCAGAATCTCTGGAACCTCACCGTCAGATTGCTTTCTGTCATATCCAGCGCAATCGTTGCGAAAAGGGGTCTTACCCCTCGGTAGAGAAGCAGTCAGTGAATTCTACAGCCCCAGCTGACTGAGGCTATATATATATATATATATATATATATATATATATATATATGTATATATATAATAGCTGTCTCTATATTTTGGTATCATTTTGGTTAATTTTAATTTCATAATAAAGTAAGTAAAGTTGGTGACCTTAGTCGAGGGTGACCCGAAGGATCCCTTTTCGATAGCTATCACACCGAGATGTAGGGGACGGTGGTACTCTATTCTCTGGATTGGTCCACTTTACCCTTGATCATTACCATATAATTCTCAGTGTTAAGCAAGGCGGCATCTAGTACCATTTTTTGAGTCTTTGGTAAGACTCGACCTGGGATTGAGCGCCGTTCTCTAGGACCATTGACAAGCATTCTACTCATAAGGCCAATGGCCCGGTTAATTTTAAAGTAGTGATTCACAATGTATTATTAATATTTATATTACATACTAAAAGGCTATGTTCTGCTTCAATCATGAAACAGTGATATTCGTGGTTCATCATATTCATTTGGAAATTGTAAGCTTATCCTTCTATTTGTATAACACCAAACATTGGTTTTTAATGATATTTTTTTACCAGAGTTCATATTCAAATTACTGATGTTTTTATGATAGTGATAGTCTTTAAGAGTTTGAGATGAAGTTTCAATTATTCCACGTAGTTCTTTACTCGTATATCACAACTGTGTAAAAGATACCTCCAAAAAAATATACTTGGCATATCTATCTATCTATCTATCTATCTATCTATCTATCTCAGCCAGTTCATATATATCAAAGAAGATTATCTGAAAAGTTCATAGGCTGAAAAGAATATATGATGATATTATATATGCTGTTGATGACCTTTTTTATAAATGGGATCCACACGTTGCAACATTAATGGAAAAAGTGAATGAACTACATAAGAGGACTATATTGAAAAACAAACCTTATTTGGTCACATTCCGTCACGATATCCTGGTCAGCCTGTGAACTTTTCAGACGACCCTCGTGTGTAATAGTTTTGCCGATGTTTATTCTCTTTTTCATAGCTAATCTTACCGCATTAAGTACTTGTAAAATCTAGCATAAAATGGTTGATTGGTTTTAAAGACAAGTCAATCCGTCTAGGGTTATTTCATGCCTAGAGGTTATGGAATCGCGTTCATAGTACCATCATATTTACATTTTTTATGTTGTTATTTCTAAAGCATTTAATTTTAGTCAACGGTCCTATCGAATATGAATAATTTTCAAACAGATCTATTTAACCTACAGATGGTACCTTATCAGGTTTGCCCAGTCGGCTGGGGCTGTAAAATACACCGACTGCACCTCTGCAGAAGGGCAAGACCCGCCTCTAACGAGTGTTCTGGATATGACATTAAACAATCTGATGATGAGGTTCCAGTAATGCTGGCGCTTTGGGGAATGCAGAGTACTCCTTCATTGCCATTGCTTCCAGGTTCACTCTGGCCCGGATTTGTAACACCTGATAGGATCTTATCTATGGGTCAAATAGAAATAAACTGAACTTTTTTGACATTTAAACTGCGTACTTATGCTAAACTGAACTGTTTGAAATTGAACTGTTTTTAAATAGAACTAAACTGTGTACATATAACAAACTGAACTGTGTTGACATTTAACTGTTTGTAAACAAAAACTATACTTATACTAAATTGAATTGTTTAAGATTTAATTCGGCGTTAAATGACACGAAAAGGGTTGATAAGCCGCAAAACCAACCAACCAACCAACTTTAGCAGATACCACCTCTTCGGGTTAGAGAGAACCTGGGAGTAAAGTGCTTAAAATTGGTCAAATAATCAGATAAACTTAGAAAATAACATCCTAAATCTTTGAACTTTTTGGACCCATTAGTCTGAGATCAATTAAAAATATTTATACACACATTTTCACTCACATTTTTGAAGGAAAAGCTATTTTCGTATTTTTGTTGCTCTTTGTTACAACCTGTTTGACTTTTTTTTGGTTTTGTTTCAGATTATTAGTAATCGTAACAAGTATATTCTGACTAGAATTGAACCCTCATTAGTAAAGGAGTTTGTTAAATTAGGCAGAAATCCGTATACCATTTTTGTCTGAGAAAACCATTACAGTTAGTCCAGATTAAAAGCGCAATAAAGGTAACCCGAAGCCTAACATTTTAGACCTTATTTTTCCGATGCAAGTATCATTGGGGAAGCAAAAAAGTTTTGGTAACCGGGCCAAAGATACTAGCATCGGAAAATAAGGTCTAAAAGTATTAGGCTTCGAAATACCATTATTCAAATTTTAACCTGGACTAAGTCAGAGTTTGTCTTAACCGTTGTCTCTTTGCAAATCGTATAACAACAATGGAATTCAAGCTTAGCTACTACTACTACTACTAGTAGTAGTAGTAGTTGTATGGTGGTGCACTTAGCGTAACGATTATTGCAGTAGAAAATAGAATCGGTGGCTCGAGTTCAAATCCTTGACGAGGCTTCGTTTCACTTCTAGCTAAAGCTTTTAGGGAGAGTATAAACCCATATGTTCTTTCTCACCGGTTATGGGTAAATAGTAGGGCAGACTGATTTTTTTAGCCTTGTTAAGACAACTAGTCTAAAAGGAAAAGTCTGAATTCGAACCAGCTAAAAAATTGTGTCATATCCTGCCCGTGATAGAAGGGGTTGGGTTAATACATACTTTTAGTAATATCTTGAAATTCGATGAAATATTTCTTTTATCATTGCACATAAATTTTACTAGAATTTTGATTGTTGTATTAAAAATAAAAAGTATAAAAGGATCAACCAAAAGTGAAAAAAATTCGTCTATGTTCTTTTTTTTTTTTTTACTAAACTTTGGTTATGTACTGCACATAGTACCAGTTTCACTTAAAGGATCACCCATCTCTGTAATGAACCGGCTCATAATTGTTTAACTTCGGTGATCTCACGGGAACTGGGGCGTTCAGCGTGACTGTAAGTCTAACGCTTGAAATGTTGTAATTTACTAACAATTTTCTTAGGTTGTGCTCAGGTTGCCTACTGTACCTATTGTTTCTTAAGTGGTCACCCATCTAAGTATTGAACAAGCTTATCACTATTTAACTTCGGGAAACGGTACGTTTAGCGTGACTTGACCGTAAGTCAGAATTTTGGTCCATGTTTGGGTTTTATTTGAACGTGACTTTACCCTTCAATTATAGTTATTTACAAAGTTTATCTTAGTTGTAGCACCAGTCCAGAAATACACGGCACTCGGCGAGAATGGAAGTTCCTCGTAATAGTATACTAAACTAACTGAATAACTACTCTCCTAATCTTGACATGGTCACCATGTTTGTAAGTTCGTTTAGTTCAGTACTCGTTATTTTGTAAAGCAGCGTCGGGCAAACTGGAAATTTGGAGGTGCCCGTGGTGTAATGGTTATCGTCGTAGGAAATGGACACGGCGACACGAGTTCAAATCCTGGACGAGACCGATTGTACTTCACAGCTATGGGTAAATAGTATGGCAGACTAGGTTCTTCAGCCTTTGTGAGGCAACTAGTCTAGGAGAAGGAAAACTCTGAATTCAAACCTGTTAAACTCCGCTTAAAAATTGACCTTGTGTCATATCCTGCCCGAGCGGAGGGGTTGGTAAATATGGTCGGGCAAATTGGAAGGAAGAAAAGAATTAGGTATCAAGCAGTTTAAAATTTAAAGTTTAATGCATCAATTTTGCTTGTTAAAATTATATCGGCATTAAATACTTGTAAAATCTTGAAACAAATGAGTCGAATACTAAGTTTATCATCATGATCAAGTCATGCTCATTCCACAGATTCGCTTGACATACACCCCCCCACACTCCCTCTTGCCATCCGCCTTTAATTGTTCATCACCTTTGGCAGGTCTTCTAGACAGCATTCAGTGTCAGTGCAGAGTTAATGAATATAGATCTTAACTGGTTAGCCAACACTGGTATATTCATGTGTGGGAGTCCAAAGAAGAAATTTTCTAATGTGTTTGTCGCTGCTTCTCTTGCAGTGTCCAGCATGTCTTATTCGACTTAGGTGGTTTGTGGGATGAGAAGTAAGTGGCCGTATATCCGCTGTTTTTTTTTGTTTTTTTTTTTGGTGAAGCTTCAAGGATTTGTTTAAAACAACACACAGCACCCTAGTGTTGTTCGGTTTCGGTCTCTTTGTTTAATGGCATATCAAACTTCGTGGGCCATTTAATGCCAGAACCATCCTTACAGGGATACTATTTAATCCATAGATAAGGTGTTTAAAGGGGTTCATAACTTTCCCAAGAGTATTAGTTAAAAAGGGATCGGAATAGCGTGATTTGAATTCTAACTCACTTACTTCGAGACGATAGTCCAGTAGTTAAACTACTACGCCACGAGGACTAACCACGTGAAGTTCCCATTTTCATTTTTCTCCAAGCGCTTTGTAAAAGTGTAGATGATGTAGCAATATGATTTGGTTTGGTTTGGTTGTTTGGGTTTTATGGTATATCAGCCTTTGTTGGTTATTTAACGCCAAATCCATTTTTATGCAAATAGTCAGTTCTATTTCAAACAATTCAGTTTACCATCAGTACACAGTTTCATCATCATCATCATCATCATCTCGTGCTATCAGCACGGATATTTCTGACCCTCTCTCACCATCCCTCCCTATCGTCCAAAGCTTTTGGCAGATCCTCAGGGCTACATCCAGTATCGACACAGAGTTCCAGCAATTCAGTTTATTCAAACAGGTCTAATTCAAACAATTCAGTTCAGTATAAGTACAGATTTTGTTTACACACAGTTAAACGTCAAAACAGTTTTATATTAAACAATTCAGTTTAGTGTAAGTAGAGTTTCAATGCCAAAAACAGTACCATTTCAAACAATCCAATTTAGCATAAGCACGCAGTTTAAATGTAAGTACAGTTTAATTGTCAAAAACACTTCTATTTCAAGCTATTCAGTTTAGTCAAACAGTTCTAATTCAAACAATTCAGTTTAGCATAAGTATGTAGTTATTTCTATTTAACCCATAGATAGGGCCCTATCAGGTACTACCATTCCTGCTCAGAGTGGACCTGGGAGCAATGGCAATGAATGAGTGCTCCGCGTTCCCCAAAGCTCCAGAATCACTGGAACCTCACCATCAGATTGTTTAGTGTCGTATCCAGCACACTCATTGATGGTGGTGGTGGTGGGGTCTTACCCCTCTGCAGAGAAGCAGTCGTTGTATTTTACAGGTCAAGCCAAATGGGCAAGGTTTGGTTTTATGGCATATCAATCATTGTTGGTTATTTAATGCTAAACTGTTTTAAATTATATATATTAAATACATGATTTCTTAACACATTTTGTATATAATATTTTTAAACAAGTTTGAGCTCATTTTTTTTTTCACACAATTAAATGGTTTCACTTATTTCTATCTAATACGAATAATTCCATTTACTATTAATCATTTGTTCGTACACAGTTAAATGTTTTCAAGTATTGCAATTTAACTCTAACAATTCAATTAAAAATCAGTCATTTGTTAACACACAGTTAAATGATCAGAGACTTCTATTTCAAACAATTCAGTTTAGCATAATTCAAAGTTAAATGGTTCCAAGTATTGCTATGTATCTCGAGTAATTCAATTAAACATCAGTCATTTGTTTACACATGCTTAAATGATTAAACAGTTTATTTCAAGTAATTCAGTTTAGAATAAATCATTTGATTGCACTCAGTTTAAATGTCAAAGTACGCAGTTTAAATGTCAAGCAATATGACTCGTAGATAGGACCCAATCAAGTGCTACCACTCCGGGTCAGAGTGGATCTGGATTCGATGGCAACGAAGGAGTACTCTGCATTCCCCAAAGCTCCAGTATTACTGGAGCCTCACCATCAGATTCTTTAGTGTAGTATCCAGGGTACTTGTTTGGGGTTCTTACCCCTCTGCAGAGGTGGAATCGGTTTATTTTACAGCCCCAGCCGACACGACCAGGTATAATAGGGCTATTACTTGGAATCATTGCCGATTTATTTTAGCAGAGGGATTAGATTGTCGATAATCTCCAAAAAGCAGTCCATACATTTCCAAAGCATATTTTGATATTTCTCCCACTAGATAAGATATTGCTACAGAGGAATTTTAAATAGTCAACTAATTTTAGAGTTTTGTTGTTTAATGTAGAGATTGTACCAATTGTTTAAAGCACAATTCTGGTAAATACTGAACATATCGCCAACGAAGATCTAAGAAATTAATCTATGTGCAGACAAGCAGATGGCTAATAAGACTATTACATGCCTTGTCATAACGGCTTTGGTGGAAAAATTTAGGAGGAGGACGAGCATGAAGTCTTATTGATTTTTCTCAACTCTGGTTTTGCACTTTTTCAAAAAAAGAAAAGGATGGTTAGGGAATGTCCTCTTTTCTTTAAAAGAATGTGTCGTCATGTTTTTCTATCAGCGTCTTGGTGGCAGTCAATGCGACAGAAGGTATAAGAGTTCTTTGAAAAGTTCGAGAATATCTTTCGTGGTGGTCGTCTATCTCGGTGACTCGTGGACACTTGACTGAGCTCTAAAACTGTTCTCCAATCCACGACTCGGGATTCGCCCTGTGTAAGTGTATATTGAGAATAATGGCTTCCATGCTAGTGAGATTATCAATCTTAATATTCTTTATTCAAGAAAGTGGCTGAGGATACATCAAAGCAAAAGAATTAGAGCTCATGAGGTCAATTTGGTGGTTGAAATTCTATTAACATTATTACCTAACATCGCAATTTCCACGGAACAGGTTTGAAAATTTCTCGAAAATATTTCTCCATTCTAAATTCGTAAGAACAAATCTATCAAAATACTGTTATAAAAACTGAACAAGTATTAATGAACATCAAATATATATATATATATATATATATATATATATATATATATATATATATATATATATATATGTTTGACTTGAGTTCAAATCTTGAACGAGGGTATTTGCATTTCACTTAAAGCTAATACCATTGGGAAAAGTATGAGTTCAGCTATTCTCCGTCCATTCATGGGTAAATAGTTGGGCAGACTGCTCTTTAACATAGGTATAGCAACCAGTCAAGCAGAAGGAAATCTGAATACAAACCTGTTAAACTTCACTTGAAAATTAACCTTGTATCGCATCCAGCTCACGGTAATGACTTGTTAAATATGTATGTATATATATATATATATGCATAAATATAACACACATAAACATATATATATATGCATAAATATATATAATGTATATAAGTATATATATAAAATATAAATATGAATACATATATTATATATATGTAAATTAGTATATGTATAGATATGTATATATGAATATATATACATTTTTGCTAAAAAAAATTAGAAATAGTATATAATTCTATCTATCTATCTAAACCTGTAAAAAGTAGCTTGACTACCGACATTTTCCCCATTGAAGTCAAATTAGATGTTAAATTAACAATAAAACATGTACGATGAACATTTGACTTGAATGGGAAATATATCGGTAGTTTTGCTGTTTCAACACACACACACACACACATACACACACACACATATATATATATAGTGCAGTTTGGTATAGTCGTAAATAGAGTGCTAACTCGTAGTGAAAGACCATATGTTTTTCGCCTTTAAGATCATCGATCCGATATATATATATATATATATATATATATATATATATATATATATATATATATATATATATATATGTGTGTGTGTGTGTGTATGTGTGTGTGTGTTAATTTTTTATTGCTAATTTGACCTTTGAATATCTGATGAAACTTACCTCTTCACAAGCAGAAAAATTGAAATATGTAAAGATGTTCAAATGTCAAGCAGAATCTTTATTTGAATAGATTTGGTATTTCCGCTCGGTGAAGATAAAGTAAAAAAAACCAAAACAAAAACGGGCAGTATCATAAGGAACTAGTGAAGTACCAAGGGTTAATGGTAATGATGACTTTGTCTCGAAACTAAGCCTGACGTTGGGTTTGTTGCTGTCACAGCTGCTGTTGTCTTTGTGGTAGCAGTTGTAAGTATATATATATATAAATCATCATCATTAAGTCAACCTGATGGCACGAAGTTTCTCTACATTCTCTACATCCATTCATCCTGATCATTCATTGCTTCTGGTGGATCCTCTAGACTGCATCACGTGTCCACACAGGGCTCATATATGTAAGTCTTTGCTTGTCAGTTAACATTGGTGTGTCCTTGTGTACCAGTCCATCGGAGAACGTCGCTTCTAAGTTCGTCTTTGATATCCCAGAAATCTTCAGCTCGTCTTATTTTGGATGGTTTGTGAGATAGGATTTAAGTGGCTGTACTGATGCTGTTTTGTTGGGTGCTGATTTCAGAATTTGTTCAAAACAGCACATAGCATTCTTATATAATTCCCACATATTTTTTCTCAAGTAGCGCAACAATACCGTGGCACAGATACGATCATATCTTGGAAGAAATCCCATTTTTTAGAGGTCAGATTTCTATATGATCAACAGTCTGTCGATAGTACCACACTTTGCATATCAGTAGATGAGATATTGATGCCGAAGTAGGTTCATTGATCTTTTAATTTTAGGAGGCACATTAATTGATATCGCCAAGGAAAAATGATTATTGTTAAAAAAAAATTGTAGCCCAGTCGGCTGGGGCTGTTGTATACACCAACATTATCCCTCCAGAGGGGTAAGACTTTCCCAAAGAGTGTGCTGGATATAATACAAAACAATCTTATAGTGAGGCTTTAGTAATGCTGGAGCTTTGGGGAATACTGAGTACCCCTTCATTGCCATCGCTCCTAGGTCCACTCTGAACCGAAGTAGTAGCACTTGATAGGTAACTATCTATGGGTCAAATAGAACTGTTTGACATTTAAACTGTGTACTTATGCTAAACTGAATTGTTTGAAATGAAACAGTTTGATCATTTAACTATGCGCAAACAAATGACTGATGTTTAATTGAATTGTTAGTGTTAAATAACAATACTTGAAAACATTAAACTGTGTGCCAACAAATAATTAAGAGTAAATAGAATTAACTTTGAAAATAGCGACAATGTTTTAAAACGCCGTTATTTTTATTTTATTTTTTTATTTTTTAGTTATTAGAGAAGGGAAAAAGATAGAAAAGTTTTAAAATATTCTATTTCTCTCAATAAACATTCTGTTTCCGTTGATAGCGTTTTGTTTTAAATTCGTTTGATGTCATTAGCATGTTAGTTTAATCCAACTATACGTTTACGTAATTTATGCAATGTTATTAAAAAAACTTTTTAAAAACTTTTAAAATCCAACAATCTTTATACCTGCAAACAACCTTTGGTGATGACCTATGAATAATTCGAAAGCGCTCGAGATAATTTCGGTAAATTCATCTACCAACTCCAACCTAAAACCAAAACACTCGTCTAGAAACTTGAAAGCATCCTAATGAAATTATACATACAAAATGTGACTTTATATATAACTTTATATATATATATATATATATAACTTTATATATATATATATATATAACTTCATATATATATATATAACTTTATATATATATATATATATATAACTTTATATATATATATATATATATATAACCAATAGTGGCTCTTAGTCATCAATTTTACTCGGGCTCATAATTTTAACACAATTTTTAATGTAATGTATACTTTAGGATATAAGAAGAATTCAAGCATCCTGAAACATCCTAATATGTTTTCTAATACAGTTGATCAAATCTCTGTGGGGGTTTGCACCGCTTGTAGTTGACAACAGTCCATTCTACAAAAACCAAATGGATATTTTGTCTTTATCTGTTGTATTTTTCAAAACAAATGTTTAAGGTTAAACGCCTGTCTCAGTTTCCACTGAAATCTTTTATGTTAACCGTTCAATGTCTCGGTCAGCAGAACAGATCACTCCCCCCACTCCCATCACTTTCAAAGTAGGCTTAGAACTTAGAATCTTTTGAGCCCGATGTCGTATAATTAAATTTCACTCATATATAATATCATTATAAAAAGAAACAAATTATTTACAGTAATAATGCAACTGTTAAAGTTGAAACAATAATATATTCTTTAAAAAGCGGTTAGTAAAACATATTTGAGATTTTTAAAGATTATTGTTATTATTTTTGCCTGAAATCTATTCCTCTGAGTCATGTTGTTAGAAGGATATCGTTTTTTTTTTGGGCTGATTTTCATGGGTATGAATTTATTAGCCAAGTTAGTTTTCTTTATGTAATAGTATTATGAATAAAAAGTTGGCGACCGTAATCGAGGGCAATCAGAAGGCTCCCTTTTCCATTGCTACTACACCGAGGTGTAGGGGAGGGCGCTACTCCTTTCCTAGGGTTGCTCCACTTTACCCTCAATACGTTCCTTATATTGCTGATTGTTAAGGAAGGAGGTATCAAGTACCATTTTTAAAGTCTTTGGTACGACGCGACCTGGGATTGAACACAGGTCTCCTGGACCATTAGGCGAACACTGTACCCATGAGGCCAATGCAAAATTTCTGTCAGCCGCCAGAAAAATTTATCTAAATCATTATCTAAAGGCATGAATATAAAACAAAGCTATGAAATTTAAAGAGTTAAAATGATCATTCAGGATGATTCGAGACAGAGCATTCAGTCTAACGAAAAGGAGGGACGAACGACTTGTTCTGAGAGAATTTTATTTCTTCGAAATAGATAGACTTTAGAAAATAAGTTTTTCGGGAAGAGCCTAAAAAGCTTTATTCGCGGTCACCACCTTATATATATATATATATATATATAATTTTCATTCAATGAATGAAAATGAAACATCAATTAATTTTTATTCCTTTTTTTATCACTCTTTTAAAGACTATTTCAAAAACTAAAAAAAACAACAGTTTTTTCACACAAACTTTCCTTCTGACAATGATCTAAGGTCAAAACCTTAATAACACAAAAGAAACATTCTTCTTCTTCTTCTTCTTCTTCTTCTTCTTCTTTCTTACTCTCGCTCTCGCCCTCCCTCTCTCTCGTTTATCTGATATACGAGAGACATTCAAAAAAAGAAATAAGGGGAATTTTTTTATAAAAGCAAATCTTTTTTTTTTTTTTTTTTCGAATTTTCTTCTATAAACGAAAACCCAACATTGTTCGGAAATTTTTATACCAAAAATTATTATAATCTCACAGAAATATTTTGTTTTGAGGCTATTTGAAATGGCTACAAATTAAACACCAGACTTGAATAAAGGCATGTCATCAGATTTTGGGTGGCTGAGAAGTGCAAACCATGTGAAATTTACAAAAAAATGTGTGATGAGTATGGAGAAGAATGTTTTAGTCAAAAAATATTTACAAATGAGTTATACACAGTTTGTCATGATGAATCCGGGTCGAAAAGACAGTTAATGGAGTGTAAAAATACTGACTCTATTAAAGAAAAAGTTCTGGGTGCAGCAGTCAGTAAAGAAGGTCATGCTGACATTTCTAGGGCATGAATAAACTCATTAGTACATATTCCCTTGAAAAAGGTGCAACTGTAAACAGTGCTTCCATATGCCAGTTCCTTCGGCAAAATTTAACTTATCTATTGTATGAGCCTCACACACACACACACAAACGCGCGAGCGTGTGCACACACTTATATATATATATATATATATATATATATATATATATATATATATATATATATATTGAATACTCCTAACCCTTGGATTTCTTCCTTGGATCATATTAGAATAAATATATACGAGGATCATTAAATAGGTTTCCAGACTTTTTTCGTATGGGCACTTTTATTGATAGTAGACACATGAAACTCTAGTCCCCTTCGAAGTAGTCTCCTCCGGCTGCAAAGCACTTGTTGTACCGTTCCAAAAACTTCTAGAAGGCCCCATGGAGGTCCTCTTGTGTGAGCGTGTCAATGACCTTCATCACAGCCTCTTTCATCTCCTCAATTGTCTCATAACAGGGAGCAAGGTCTGGACTATAGGGAGGGTGAGGAACTGTCTTGATACCCAGCTTGGTCAAATAGTCTGTGACAAGGATGGAGTTGTGGACTGGTGCATTGTCCTGGTGGAAATGCCACTGACCCGATTTGAAGAGTGCTGGCCTCTTCCGACGGAATCTCTTCCTGAACTCCCTTAAAACCTCAACATAGTAACCCTAACCCTAACCCTTTGGCCAATCAACTCTGGTGTATTGACTATTTAGTCCTCTCATCATCCCTCACAGACTCCCTGCCTTCCTTGAGTATCTTATGCCTCTCAAAAACCGATGCTCGATTTATGCAAAAGGGTCGAAAAGCAGTCTGAAGCATTCCATACGTTTCTGTGGTATTTTTTCCTAGTTTAAAACAGAATTTTACTGCATATCGTTCTTCTAAAGTGTCCTGACGTCCAGATTGCATTTTTGAAATTCACCAGCTGTGACAATCAGGTTTTAGTAGGGTGTATTCCAATTGCTGCTGTAGCTGTTGATTTGAACATGAAATCATAAAAATTGGTCAGTCATCTTATAAGATATATAGCAATAACATACTAAAATTTCAAGAGTCTACGACAATTTTAAATACCTGTACAAAAAAGTCTGGAAACTTATCGAAGGCACCACGTATATATATATATATATATATATAGATATATATATATGCACATACAAACACACACACATACAAACACACACACACATACTCATATATATATATATATATATATATATATATATATATATATATATATATATATACGTATGTGTGTGT
>OY757905.1:74594794-74667294 GCA_963585895.1 Sepioteuthis lessoniana
TTTAACAATACTGCAACATTTGGTCCTCCATTAACTAAGAAAATGAGCTAGTAAGAACCATAAACATCTTATATATATATATATATATATATATATATATATATATATATATATATATATATATATAAGTAAAGTTGGCAACCTTAATCGGGGGTGACCCGAAGGCTCCCTTTTCAATAGATACTACACCAAGGTGTGGGGAAAGGTGCTACTCCTTTCTCTGGATCGCTCCACTTTACCCTTGATCCTTAGCTCATAATGGTGAGTGTAAAGCAAGGTGGCATCGAGTACCATTTTTTGAGACTCGACCTGGGATTGAATGCCGGCCTCCCGGACCATTGGCGAACACTGTACTCATTAGACCAATTATATATATATATATATATATATATATATATATATATATATATATATATATATATATATATATATATATATATATATATATATATATATATATATATATATATATATATATATATATATATATATATATATATATATATATATATATATATATATATACTCGGTACTGTTCTACTGTATTCTTTGTTTCAGATATTACTATCCTGGATATGAGTATTGTGATTCTGGCAATTTTGAGGCGTTATTTCAAACTGGGCCTTAGAGTTGCTTAAGCTGAGAGTGAAAGAAAAGGAAACTTTTTCAGACTGTTCTAACCAAAGGTGCTTTAAATGCTTTGAAGATTGTAACCCTTGTCAAGAAAAAAAAACCTCGAAGGAGATGGCTGTTACTTGCCAACTTTTTATGCATAATAAAAAAAATGCAGAGAACATGACAAGAGGTATTCGAAAACCTTCAGAAGAGCAAGGATCATCAAATGATTTGTACAAAAAACTACAAGTTAATTAAAATTTCAACTTCGTCTTTTAATTTCAGCTTCATGTTTAGTCCCATTTTTAAGCACCTCAAACATTTTCTTCGTCAGTGGCATCTTGCAATAGTTAATGCAGAGATGATTAGGTATGTTTGACAAATAAAACACTCTCCCATGAGTATTTTACCTACCCACGGTGTAGCAGCAAAAACTATATCCTCTATTGATTCATCAATTAATTTAGCAAATTAAATCTATCATCACATCATGATCTGATTAGAATAGTCTTCCTAGCAACGAACACTGTATTGGTGGTCGCAGTTACTTGAAATATTAGGCAAAATACTTATGGGAGAGTGGTTTGTCTAAGTTATAATAAAGATAAAATTGAAATGCTGATTTTTAAAGTAGTTGTCAGATTTGTTTAATTCAAATTTCTTATTAGTATTCCTCCGGTCCGACCTTGTGGCAACTTATTCACCCTTAGAAAACTGCGCCTCCATCAACCACCGGCCTCTTACCTTCGCTCTCAGTTTGAAAAATAGCCGAAAATGTAAAATGTTATTTAGCTACTTTACAGGTTGTTAATTAACAGGTTACAACATTCTAGACAATTTAGAATATATAAAAAATGATAAGAGTATATATAAAATGTAAACATTTTATTGGGAATTGCGATGTAGAAGTGTGGAATTCCCAGCTGCCCGGGTTTAGGTATTTGTAGTTAGTGGTACAAATACCAGCCACTCAATTTCAAAGGGTTAAGCTATGTAGAATGGTTAGTAGTCTAGTAGAATGGTTATATTAGGTTGATGTTAAGATTTCTTGGGCCATATTTGTAAAATATCAAGGAAATCTAAAAAGTATTTTTGAAATTTATTCAACTCTTTTTTTTTTAGTTAGTGTACGCTATAAAAGATTTCTGGAAAATACAATTTCTTGATTTTTGGGGACAAAAATCTCATATTATTATAAAAGATACATTTTCCCAATAGAAAATAGATTCATCGAATATATTTTTATCTTATGAAGTTGGTATTGCTTTATGAAAAATTTCATAGAGTTTTATAAAGAGATATTTTTAATTTAAGTAAGAGACAACTAGGAGATTTATTGATTTAACCTATATGTTTTTTCCTGATTGTTCGTTCAAATTAAGCAATAATGTTTTGAAATTATTTCTCTAGTGTGAAGAATTATTATTATTATAGGCCTAATTAGTAATGCTTAATTTAATGTGAATAATTATTTTTATAAGGCAAATACATCGTTAATGTATTTTTTTTTTTCAATTCTGGAATTTTAGATATCGTAAGATTATTTTTTATACATAGAAAACTTTTTTCAATGAGTGCCCGGCTTTTCTTATGAGAAACATTTATTTTTAAGTTAAAATCTTCGTGTCCTTTAATTTTGCCTAAAAATTTGGTCGCTCTACATCAAACCATTTAGCTGTTTAATTCCTACTAATTATTCATATAGACACCATGCAGTAAATGATCATCGGTGATATAGATAGTTCTTTCATTTATGATGTATTCTACAGATGTTTCGCCTTGAAATTATCACCTGTAATATCACATGCAAGATTCTTTCACTAGTCAGCCATTCTAACAATTTGAACATATCGAAAATTTCCTTTCAGAATTTGTCGAATCGAGACCTGAATTGTTCTTTGATGATGGAAACAGAATTAAGCTGAAATATGACGTAAGGTCACTGGAAGTGTGAGAAAATACTTTGATGACTAAATAATGATGCTATGAAAAAACGAAAAACAAAAACAAAAACAAAACAAAACAAAAAACCGAACAAAATTCCCCCCAAACAAACAAACAATGTGAAAAGTAATGGAAACATTGTAGCAGGACCCGACTGTTGTGAAGTTGACAAAAGCGAAAAATCTTTTCACCCTAAAATTTCGTCGAGTCGTTTGATTATTTTATGTCTTATTTGTAATAGTTTCCCCATCCTTGCTTAACTCAACACGTTTTGGCCTATAATTTCTCGATCCAAGCAAGTAATATCGGAAGGCCTGAAGTGAAGCATATTCATTATTTACGGAAATGTTTCGGACGAGTATTCCAATCTCCGTTGTTTACATCAAATGGAATAAAAATAGGCTTACATATTAGACAAACTGTATCACTGGAAAGCATGTAACGTGATGGAAGCGGCATATATAATTTTGAAAAAAATTCTAATTCACCAATGAATAATTAACCACTATATGCAAGACAGAACTTTAGAAAATACGTAAAGAGCCGGAGAATGTAACAGTCGAAAACACTGTGATCGTAACAAGAAAGGTGTTGATACTGGTTGAAATAATCCATGGAAGAATATTATTAATTAATCTCAGATTTTCAGACAATGCGAGGAAGGTCGGAGAACACCCCGACTGAAATGTTGCAGATGAAATAATAAAAATGAGAAAGCCATCAGATAATGAATTTACTTTTGAATTTAAAACGACTTAAACGTGAAGATAATTTATTTGTCCCAATAAATCACAATATTTTTTTCTGAAATAAAAGGCAAAGAAGCAAATAAAAAATAAAGATTGAAAATTTAAATATAAATAAGTGAATATATTTTTTTCGTAACAATTTGACTTTTTTTTGTATCCGTTCATTTATCAAGCGCAACTAAGAAATCACAATTTTTAAAAATAATATCCTCCAATTTAAAAAAAAACAAACTTTCGCATATTTACTGAATCTTGCAGGTGAAATAATTGCATATTTCCCAATGGTAACAGTGGTTGGAGTCCAAACCCATGTAATAAAAATCCGCATTCCGAATGCTGTTTTTAAAGAACAGATTTACTCTTCCACTTGAAAAATTAGCGAAGCACAATCTCCCAAACATCTTTTTGTTCTGTGCGGCAATCAGGTAAGCTTAATGTAGATCAATAGTATCTTGCCTTGTGTCGGCGATGGGTCGGTATTTTTCAACAGTGTCAAAGTGGTCCAGTCGGTGGGCTTTAAATTAATCGATCATATCCCTCATAAAAAAGGATACACTGCGTATAACACTAAACTCTATCCAGTGGTGAGGCTCGTGTTCTAGAGCTCTGTGGACTTATGAGTCACCACTACGTTGCTATTACTCCCAGGTAAACTATGACCCGTGGTAGGGCTAACTTTTAACTATGAAATAGGAATACCTGAAACGATATAACTATATACAAATTATTTGTATTTGACAGGAATACTTAAAACAATATAACTGTATACAAATTACTTGTATTAGATAGGAGTACCTGAAACTATATAACTATATACAAATTATTTGTATTAGATAGGAGCACTTGAAACGATATGACTGTAAGCAAATTATTTGTATTTGATAGGAATACTTGAAACGATATAACTGTATATAAAGTATTTTTATTAGATATAAATATTTGAAATGATATAGATGTATAGAAATTACTTTATTAGATATGTGTACTTGAAACGATATTACTGTATGTAAATTATTCGTATTTGATAGGAGTTCTTGAAATGATACAACTGTACGCAAACTATTTGTATTAGATAGGAATACTTGAAATGAAACAACTGTACGCAAATTATTCGTATTAAAAAGTATACTTGAAACTATAATTGTCCATAAATGATGTGAAAAACTCTCAATGAGTCAAATAAAATTTAAATTTGACCATACGAACAAATGGTATATGCACAACTCAGCATCTGTCATCGAAAATGAGACATAAACTCCTACTGGATTTTAACATACAAACAGATCATCTAATCTCGTCCAGACGACCAGAATTTATAATTATCAACCAAAAAAAAAAAAAAAAAAAAAATTGTAAAATCGTGACCACAGACTAAAATTGAAAGAAAATGAAAAGAAGGATAAGTACCTGGACCTTGCTAGAGAATTTTAAAAAAAAATTTAGAACATGAAAGAGATACCATTATTATTTGTTACCTTGAAGTACATAATTGCTTACAAAAACGAAAAGACTGACTTAAGATTTAAACATGTCAACAAGAGTTGACATGAAATAAAACGAATCAAGTTAATGTTCGTGAACTATAATTGAGCCCAGGTAAAGAGCTGGGACTATGAATGGTGAGTTTTTAGGTAAACAGACCTTCCTAATTCAAAAGACAAAAACGATATTCTTTATAAGCTCCGTCTTATCATGCCGCACTATGCACAGTTTAAAAAATATTTTTTAAAAAAGAAAGAAAAGAATTTGAACGATTATTTTACACCAAATTTCCCATAGTAGATAAATTAGTGGCCTTAACAATCAAGATTTAAAATTCTTGTTTTTACTTTGGTGGTCAGGAGAAGCTATACACGATTTGCTCACCTACCAAGTAACATTCAATGTTCAAACATTAAATTTAATGTTTGAACGTTGTATGTTCTTTTTTTTTGGTTATGTATTTACTCCAATATATCCTGTATTTCATTAAACATACATTCTTATTCCTTTAACACTTGATGTCACCTTTTAAAGTCCTGATCATAAGATATTAATACTAAAATATTAAAACGTCGACTTTCCTGCTTAATAACTTCATGACTTTTGGACTACTCTGTCAATTTTTCAACATACAGTCGGATTCTTTTTCGTTATTTAGTTCCATATATATATATACATATATATATATATACATATGTATATACATACATATATGTATATACATATATATATGTATATACATATATATATATGTATGTATATATATATGTATGTATATATATATATATATGTATATATATATGTATGTACAGGGAAAGGAGTCGCGCCCTCCCCTACACCTTGGTGTAGTAAGCTATCGAAAAGGGAGCCTTCGGGTCACCCTCGACTATGGTCGCCAACTTTACTTTATATGTATGTATATATATATATATGTATATATGAATATATGTATATATATATATATATGTGTATATATGTACATTTAAGTATATATATGTGTGTATATGTATGCATATGTATATATATATATATGTATATATATGTGTATATACATGTATATATATATATATATGTATATATATATATATATATCTTTTAATATATGTATATATATATATAGCTTAGTGGGTAGAGTAATCGCCAATGGCCCGGGAGACCGGCGTTCATTCCCAGGTCGAGTCACACCAAAGACTTTTAAAATGGGACTTGATACCTCATTGCTTAACACTCAGCAATATAAGGTACGTATCTAGGGTGAGATGGAGCAATCCAGGGAAAGGAGTAGCGCAATCTCCTACACCTCGGTGTAGTAGCTTTTGAAAAGGGAGCATTCTGGTCGGCCTCGACTACGGTCGCCAACTTTACTTTACTTATATATATATATATATATATATATATATATATATATATATATATATATTAAGTCACAGTAAAAATTGAACCTTCTGCATGAGTAGTTCATCTGTGAAATAATTCCGCTGTGGGAAAATTAAACTGCGCCGCTAGATGAATAATTATTGGATTTAGTCAGGTAAAAGCCTTAGCAAAAGACTATTTTTCTGAGAATTGAATCAATTGGATTAATTAATTGTTCTATGAAGCCAGATTGTACAATCCTCAGCTCTCAGCTCGTACATATTCAATGTATAACAAGATTTAAGAAATATAGAATAATTATATTTGCATATTTACTTGGGGATCTTCGTCAAAATTCAGTACAAAGGGATTTTAAAATGATTAAAAAAACAAAAAACAAACAAACAAACAAGTTCATTTAAAGAATAAAATTATGTAATAGTCTCTTTTTTCGTATTTCTTTTTACAAAACTTTCATTTTCTTTGTACAGAAAATAACAATAAAGAATATTCATTTTTATATATATATATATATATATATATATAATATATATATATATATATATATATATATATATATATATATATATATCTTTACCTTTGAATTTCACAGTTTCATATGAAGCGTTCATTTGCATCTTACCAGAAGGGAAATGGTTATCCTTCTTTAATGAAAAGTTTGAAGTTTTAATCTTGCAGTCAGTAGTTTAATGGTCCGTCTGATTTTATTGACATTTTTTTAACTGATGCTCGAAGCATTTATACTTTTGAAAATGTCGCCAAATGGCATCCCTCCCTTAAAATATCCATGTTTTAATTAATTATATTTATCAATATTTTAGGTTCCTCGATTTTGGAATAAACGATCAAGATTTTTGTTAAATTATTTAAAAAAAACGGCGAAGTTTAATGAAATGTCACTCATCTAATCTTGTTGTAAGTTTCAAATGCTGAATGTGGCCATAATGTGAGATGTCAGATCTAAGCTTCAAGGACCAGATAGTGGCATTGATTTTTAAAGAGTGTTATTGAGATTTATAATACGAATAGAAGGATTCTGACTGGGTAAAAACATGTTTTAAAAAAAAATGATTTTAATCAAAATGAGTTTATGTGTTTCGTAAAGGATTCCTTTTTATCACAATTAATGTCACATTTAAGAAATTGGTGGTTATTGTTGTACTTTGAAAACTGTTGTTGAGCACACCTCAAAGTCACGAGGTTCTTGATTTGTTGTCAATTCATGTGAATTCGTTATTTTTTATTTTCAATTTTTATTTTTTGCATTACAGTCAAATTACCAAAAAAACAATCACAGAAGAAACTTCAGAATTTTCTGAAATTTACATTTCTCGGTTTTGACTACGTTTCTCGATTGGTCGTCTTTGATGACATTCGCATGACGTTTTCAAGGTTTATTTTGAATTCTGAGCCAAATTTTTAATATCAGTGTTGAATTTGTCACTTATTATCAATTTCCTTTCCAAATGTCTAGTTTCATTTGCATTGTATCCCAAATTATGTCTACAAAAAGAGTCGACGTTCTTACTCCATAGTAAACATAAGGGTGAAAAACCAACGTTTTTAATGAACAGACGATCAGAAAAGTCAGATATAACAGTAGAGTATTCAGATTTACACTAGCAAAATAATACACTTCTTCAATCCCTTTTATTGCAGCAAATCGTGAATCGTCGTTAATCCAACAGTTCATACTGATTTCAGCAAAGTTATCTTCTCTTTAACTTTTTGTTAGTTATCTTCTCTTTTTAATTGTTATATTAGTGTTAACTTTTTACGATTCCATCGTAAGTAATTTTCCTTTTACGTCCTGTGCGTCGACGACCTCTTCCATCGATAGCTGTGGTATCTTTTATAAGTTTTATTTCAGCCCCTGTGCTTTTCAGAATGCTTGCAAGTGCTGAGATATAGTGGATAGCTAACCGGAGAGTAGCGATCTTGGAGAGTTTTTGGTGTTCACTTAGGTTCGACTTAGGCACCACCCTCCGAAGATCGTCAAAGGCATCGTTTAGCATATGCATTCGAGTTCGCTCCCTCTCTGTGGCACCTTCACGGCTAGAATCTGTGTGACCATTACTCTGGCGAGAACGCGTCCTTGCCGGCCGATGGTAGTGTGCCATATTGTGATATTTGATTGATTCTCTATAGATATCAGTGCCAGGGTAATTTGGGGAGGGGTTGACTCCTGTTGGGGTCACCGCCGAATTGGGATTTGAATGTGGGTGTTGATTCTGGGTAGGTTGTCCGTGCGGGTGGAGGTTGTAAGAGTAGGCGTGATGATGGTGGTGATGGTGGTGGTTATGCGGATGGATTTGCGGCATTGATTCTGGGATGTTGGTCAGTTGAGCCGGATGGATTTGAGGTTCTTGGGGTTGGGATGTATGTTGTTGTTGGTGATGTTGCTGTGGTGGGGCTTGTTGAATCGATTCTGGGTGTTGCAGATCCCGCAGGTCAGTGGTCGCAACTCCCGTGGGATAGTAAGCACCACACGGGTAGTCTGGCTGGATAGAAGCATCGTGTATACCCCAGTGTATAGTTGTTGTAGTTGGAGTGGCCATAGTGGCCCCGTTGTACGCGTAAGTAGACGGTGACGATGAAGCTATTGGTGTTGAAGTTACGGAACCTCCACCGGTCACAACTGAAGTATCTCTTTGTCCATAGAAAATATCAGAATCTAATGCTCGCGATTGCATGGCTTCGTAAGTTCCAGTAGCCCCTCCATTTTCAGGGTACATGCTCGTTGGGTACGTAGCTTCGTATTCCATCATTTTGGTGATTATAGGTGTGTTGAGTTTTTGTATCAGGTGTAAAACTGGAGAAAATAAGTATATTATTACACTCAAATTGAAATGAGTTGATTGTTTCGTTACTTTGCGACCGGGAGACCGGGACTTTTTATTTTACTTGATGAATATGTATTTTTTGTAAATGAACTGAAATCGTTAATAATTTGATATTATTGATAATTCATTAAATAGGGAATTACCGCTTTATTTAAGTGTATTAGTAATTTTTTTTCTTTTACGGTGTTTGTTAACCTTGCACTTAGGTATTATTAATTTCCTTGTAAATTTTAGAATTGATATTTTCTTCAGGTTGAAAACCAGAATTTTTTTCATGAAAGATGTATTTCAAAAGGAAGACCTTTATGTCACCAGTTTAACTGTTTACTACTAAGCTATCACAGATATACAGTGTATTTGCTTTCATATGTTTTTATGGTTTAGTAATCTTTGGTTTTGTGTTGTAGTGTATATGTTGTAGTATATATGTTGTAGTATATATGTTTACGAAAGCCAGGGATTTACTCCAAAAAGACTCAAAACAGTCAATAGAAAAATTTTAAGAAAATACATGACAATTATTATTTTCTTTCGAGTTCCAGTGATTATAATAAAAAAATTTTGTTCAGAAATTCATTCACTCTGACGTGTACACATACTAAAGCTTTAAATATTATGAAATATGAAATATAACAAATTAGTCATATCTACTCTTCCTCGTTATATGTTAAAACCATAAATATTAATTTGGTCATTAATATTTGATTTCTTTCACAGTTATTTTAGTACAAATATAACTTATTCTAAAAATATTTTGGAATGAATTCAATAATTTTTTTAAAAAATTCATAAATTCTTTTTTAAAAAGTTTTACATTAAATTTTCATAAAGCTTTTACGTTATTTCAATTGCTTTGGGAATATTTCAATTTTCAGAGAATTTTGGAAAAGATTTTAATGAGAAATCTTGATGATTACTTATTACTTAAGATATTTAATCAGAAGAATATCCAGAGGATTTTGACAATATAATCAAAATTACTTGAAAAGCTTTTTTAATCATATTTTAAAAAGGTTTAAACTATATAAGTACCAAGATATTTTTATGTTTACAAATATTTTAACTAAAAGAGTTTTAAAGGGTTTGAACTACTTTCGGAATTCTTAATATTTATCCGATTAATAATATTTAATAAGAATAATTTTTAATAATTTGGTAAGATTTTCATTGAAATTTTTTAACTAATATTTTTTTATGCATTTATTTCCTTTAAGGGAAATTTATAAAAAAAATTCCATTTAATTATATTTCGATGACAATTTTCCATTCAAAAATCTTCTCCAATTTTTTCTATTCGGTGTTAATAATAATAGATGCTGTCGATGAAATTCAACTCTTGACTACTGTCCAAAGAAAGTACGTAACATTTAAATAGAGTAAATGAAATTATTCTGTTTTTGTAAATAGTACTTTTTAAAGTTCATTTTTTTTTTCTTATTAACAATTTTAATGAAAGATCTTAACCTGAATGAATCAAATTAAGATGGTAAAGTTTATGTTCGTTTTAAAATTCTCAGATTTTACCAAACGGAATTTTAAATATGAACAATAAGAACTGATTAAAGGTTAATTTTTTTATATTTATCAATTTTGATAATAAAGTAGATTACCTTTTTCTTTCTGAAAATTTTTATTCTGATTTTAAATTAACCTGTTTGATATATGTTGCTATATGTAACATATACATGTATAAATATTTACTATATAGGTTTTAGATATACAGTATTTATCATAAGCAATATATATGAGATACATATATCAATATACATATTTCATGCATACGTGTGTGTGTGTGTGTGTGTGTGTGTGTGTGTGTGTGTGTGTGTGTGTGTGTGTGTGTGTGTGTGTGCGCGCGCCAAATAATTCCTTTCAATGAATATGAAACGTAGTTATCCGCCGGTCAGTGTCGTGATCAGAAAAAACGGAAATCCGTTGTTATTCTGCGGGTCCGGCTGAATAAGCGATTGGACATGATGTTGTCAAGCTATATCCATGGTAGAGATTGGTCAAAAATATTCCAGTCTTTTTTCAGGTTATTGAAGAATTCGATCGGATTCCTTTCAGAATATCGTAGAATACGCTGACGTGTTTATCGACGTGTCTTTGACAGTCCCCAGCGTAAATATCAGTATCATTAATTTCGAAACAGATGTTGCGAAGTAAAAAGACTTTTATGATGATATAAACGGGAATATATCAGTATTTATGATTTAAAAAATTTTTTAGATTATGTTTTTTTTAAAATAAGATACAAATAGAATGTTCATCTTTTGTAAATAAATAGTTTTATATCTTTTCAAATGTTTCATGTTTACAAAACGTTTGTGAGCATATTTTTAAAAAGTAATATTCAGAAATTGTTTCAATTTGTGTTCTAGTTTTTAACTGCAGTTTTTTTTTTCGGCACTTTGTCGTGATTTTAAAGTCATTAATATTTTTTTTACAAATAATTCTTTAAGTATACGATATTGAGGCAGGTGGGGAGCTCAACAGCTGATACATAAAATCAAAAGAACCATGAAGGTACTCATCCGAATAATTCAGAAAATAATAAAATATTTATAAATCTAAAAGTGGTGTGTCAGAATATGAGATCTTTCTTTAGGAGTCGGGTGTTGATTGTTTTAGATTGTCTATTCAACGATATGAAATCATCGCCCTTCCACATTTTCACGTACACAAATTGTCAATGATTTTGTTACACACGTGTGAGAGTATGTGGTTTAGAACTGCACTTACCTTGTATTAAGGTATTACCGTATTAACAACACGTTTACAGGTGTACCTAATTTTTCTTGCAGGTGTAAGAGTTGCCATATATGCGTTGTTTTGTAGATATTCTCCGTAAGTAATTGCGTAATTATATCAATTTTTCAAGCGTGAAAATATCTTAAAGGTCTTATTGCGTTCCCAGGGTTAAAGTGCCCTCTTAGCAGTTAAAAATAAGAATTGAGCACTGCAAAGTTATTGGGATACGTGTCTCAAGTTATAAAACATTTAAGTTAACAAGAAGAAATGGATGTATTGAGTTTACACTGCTAACTCGAATTGGTGATAATCCGTAATTAAAAAAAAGGAGAATACACGCGTCAGTTGGAGTGCTCGTTGATGGCAGGTGCTTACGAATCAACTACGAAGTAGGAGGAGTTTATATATCAAGAGGAAAAGGAGACCACACCCACCGGCTTTTGGTCCGTCGGTCTCTTCAATCTAACGACGATATATAAATGAAATATATAAGCTCAATATAGACTAGCAAAATAGAAGAAACAAGTTTTGGAAGATTGCTTAGCCTCAGGTTTTAAATAGGCTTGCTAGTCTTAAAAATGCGTATGTGAAACTCAGTTTTTATTTGGTCTCCAAAAAATGTCAAATTTCGACCACTTGTACCGAGAGGAAAATACACAACTATTAAACAGGTTTCTCTTTGTTATATCTTATTTTATTATTTTGTAGAAATAAGACAATTTATTAATCAAGTTTTATTTAAAGTAATTATTTAAAATTTTCGGAAATGTCATAGTCTTAAGGGTCTGAGTTCCTCAGATAAAGCATTGTCATTATTTAATTTTTAGTAGTTTTTCTTGTAAGTTATTTCTACTACCACAACAACAACTACTACTACTACTATTTGTCGTAGTAGTTGTTGCAGTAGTAGTAGTGGTAGTAGTAGTTGTAAATTTTTCCAAAATTCTTAATTCACGAATTCTTATTTTTTGTTGCTTGTCGATACCTCAAAGTAAGAGACACAGCACTCTCGATTGATTAATTGACTTTAACGGCATGATAACTCATCTAGGGTAATTTAATACCAAGAGGTTGGGGAATCGCATTCATTTTACGTTCATATGTACATTTTTTGGGAGAGTGTTTTTTTTTTAAATTTTTTGTCCATGGTCCTTTCAGATACAATTCATTTTTAAACAGATCTATTTGATAAAAACATGGAAGCCCAAGAAGTACTACCGTTCTGAGTGGACCTAGTAGTAATGGGAAGAAGGTTTACTCCACTGTTTTCAGATCTCCAGAAATAGAACCTCACCATAAAATGCGGTTTAGTGTCATACCCAGGACACCTTTCTTTTTTTTTTTTTTTACAGGGTGGGGCTTACTCTTCTGCCGGAGATACATTCATCCTCACTGACAGGGCGTTAGAAGTCCTGAGTTCTCCCAAATATTTTTTTGTCAAGCATGGTAATTATTATTATGAAATTTTGATCCATTTTTCCTTCATCTTATTTTGTTTGTTGTTATAACAAACAAAATAAAACTATTTCCTCTATTGCAACTCGTTATAGAGTAGAAATAGAGGAAATAGTTTTATGTTATCCGGATTGATTATTATCATTATTGTTCATTTTTGGCAAGTTCTTTTCTTTTATTTTTGTTGTCTTTTTATATCTTAAGACTCAGATCATTTTTGATATAAATACTTTAATGGTTCATCAAGTAAGTTTCAGAGAAAGAAAAATTGAATACGTATTCCAAAAGAATGCGTAATTCAATTTTCAAAAATGAAAAATAATTCCAAAATAAAATTTTAACAACCACTAAGACGTCAAAACGAACAAGAGTCTTGGCGTCTCTTAGAGTCAAAATTTTCACTTTAAAATAGGAAGAAAATTGAATATCAGTCTTTAATAAAAGAGTGATTAAAAAAGAAAGAAAAAAAAAAAGAAAAAAGAAAACTTGCTAGACTTGCAGGCCATTTAGTTTTGGTTCAGAGTTCGTGAAATATTTATTCAGCCCAATAAATCACGAACTGACACGAGAGTAGGAAGGGTCAAAATTAAATCTGATTGTATTTCTCCGATTCAGCTGGTCTCAGTCTAGCATTAAGCATTTAATCAACTCTTTACTTCATTTAGTCTATTCTAATACTTGTAAAATCTGAAATTTTAATAAAAAATACAGACCATAAGATTATAGCATGAAGATTTCGAGAAATAACAGAAAAAATAGAAAAGAATGATATAACAGAGAAATATGTATATATATATATATATATATATATATATATATATATATATATATATATATATATATATAAACATGCGGATCGTATATGCATATTCTAGCATAAGTCACACGTATTGTCTCATATATTTGTATTTATGTATTTACATATACACATAAATTTTATAAATACATATAACTCTTTTGCAATATATATATATATATATATATATATATATATATATATATATATATATATATATATAGATAGATAGATAGATAGATTTTATAAATACATATTACTCTTTTGCAATATGTATATATAGAGAGATAGATAGATAAATAGATAGATAGCTAGATATCTATCTATCTATCTATCTATCTATCTATCATTACCGATTAATAAAAAGTAGTATTACTGTGTTGGTCTTCCAAATGAAAATGGCTTGCCTGACTTGCAAATCAGCTTTTGAATTGCTTTTATTTTTAAACCAAATGCAAGCTTGGAGAGCCAATACTAATTCACATCAGTAATTTGACACCATAATTGTATCTTTCCGTCAATTGATGCCTTTCTGTATCACCATTCTCTCTCTCACTCTCTTTATATTATATATATATATATATATATATATATATATATATATATATATATATATTAGAAATTTGAGAAAATTAAAGCTCCTGTTAATTAAATCTGAGATAAAAAAATAAATTCATCAGTATCTTTTAAAAATAGAATAAAATTTTTTAAATATATCAAAAAACTAAACATATTTTCTTGTGGATATGAGTTTTTTGTTTTTTTATTACTAAAATGACATTTGAAGAATGAGTCGAGTTGATGTTGAGAGACGTCCTGTATATACATGAAGAAATCACGCGAGATTTTGTGAGTTGTACGAGATTTCGGTGGAAGAAGCCTTTCAGCTGTACTGCCTTCGGGTAACGATAGCATTTATCATACCTGGGAGCTTTGTTAACGGTTGGATGAATAACAGCTAAGAAAAAAAAATTGAAGATGGATTAAGTGTCTATCTACGGATTTGTATAACCCATAAATGTTTGCATTGTATGAGTTAGCTTGTGTAAGTAATTGTGTTCGAATATCAACTTGTCTGTACGTAAGTTCCTTTAAATGCATATTGCGTGTGCCTGAGCGTGTGTGTACCTATGTGCATGTGGCTGTGTGTAAGCGCATATAATATTACGTATAAATGTAAATACACATATAATCACACACACATATATATATTAATCTACAAGTTCTGTTACATCCTCACCCCTGTCCCTATCTATCTATCTATGTTGGCATGTCTATACGTACGTATTCAGGCATATACATTTTAATTTTTTATCACACACACACACACACACACACACACACACACACACACACACACACACACACACACACATATTTATATATTTATACACAATTAAAATCGGTAAACTCACCCGTAGGAGAAAATTAAAACGTTAGATAAGATATCTAAAACGGTAGTGAAACCAACAAAATTATAACACGAAAGTACGGAGCAAATATTATTATATTACAATTATTTACAATTTTAAAATATGATAAAAATAAGTGGAAAAGTGGATAAATCAAACACTTACAACGTATCTAGTAGTAATATTTCGTTCTTTATTCAAGGAAGGACTTTAAAAAAGATTAGTCAGAAGTTCTTCCTTGAATATAGAACGAAATATAACTACCAAACCCGTTTTAAGTGTTTGATTTATCCAATTTTAAAATATACTCACGACTTGGGGTTTCACGTAACTGATATTAAGGTGAGTACTTTTAACCTCGTGTGTGCAATTTTCCAGCGTTTTTAAGGATGAGAGAGAGAGATAGAGAGAGAGAGAGAGAGAGAGAGAGAGAGAGAGAGAGCCATGGGAACTTTTGAGCATACATAGATTATGCAACAAGAAGGAAAAGATGAAACCGGTAAAAGCGGCGAGTAAATGAAGGATTTGTGCTTCCTTTAATCATCGACCCTCGTGACCGAAGTGGTTTAAGCGGCATCCATTACAGGGATTGGCGGGGAGGGGAGCTTGTAGGCTGCAAGTTTGAATCTTGTCGGCTAGTTTCTGATTTGCCTTGTTTGTGATAGAATCCAAGGAGTCTGGCAATCTGTTGTGATAAAGAGCGTTACCAAAAATATGGAATAATAGAAGAAAATTGACTACTACTACTACTAATAATAATAATTATGATAATGATAATAATACTCACGAGGTAAAAAAATAAAGAAAACCAAAAACAACTACCTTGATTGAGAGCTGAAAAAAATGAGAGAACATGAAGGTGACAGTGAGACCAATCATAATTGGAACACTTGGAACAATCTTGAAGAACCTGGAAAGAGACTAAGAGAACCAGAAATCAGAGAAAGAATTGAGATAGCTCATACCACGGTGCTGCTGAGATTAGCAATAATACTGAGTTGAGTCCTGGAGAGCAGAAAAAATTGACTGTAATTTTTTTTCTGTGAAAACCATTAATTGCTAAGAGGGTAAAAAAACCCACAAAGACTAAAATATCAAACACAATAATAAAACATATTTGCACATTCATAGCTG
This sequence comes from Sepioteuthis lessoniana, assembly GCA_963585895.1. NCBI lineage: Eukaryota > Metazoa > Mollusca > Cephalopoda > Myopsida > Loliginidae > Sepioteuthis > Sepioteuthis lessoniana. Next base: position 74,611,350 of record OY757905.1, read on the forward strand.
TATCTTTACGTTACATGTTAGTATGAGTAAACGCTCGAACATTGATATAAACACATATTTGTACAAAAAAGCACAAGCAGTCACGTGTGCACGAGTGTGTGTATGTGTGTGTTGATATATCTGTGCGTGTATATGTTCACTTGGCTAAACCAGACTGAGTAAATATCTAATTTAAGTACGGGTATATCTATAAACAGAATCTATCTTTTCATGTGTGTGTATGTATATTTGTATGTCAGCCAATATATATATATATATATATATATATATATATATATATATATATATAGCAGTATTCGGTCCAGTTAAACCGGAGTTGGGAGTAATTCCATCAGGACAAAAAAAAAAAAAACATTCAACAGTGGACAATTAAATTTTCTGGTAAAGAGCTCAATGTAACTGACATTACAGAGAAATAATTTCTTTTAAAAAAAACAAAAACCGGTCACATTTGGATTATAAATTTATTTCCATCCTGTTATGGGTTTTTCGTATAAATCAAAAGCACCAAAAAAAAAAAAAGATCTGAAGAAGTCCAGTTATTTTGTGTGTGTGTGTGTGTTTTTTTTTTTTTTAATTTATAGCACCATGGTTACAACATCCAACATGGCGTTCTAACATTCCACGTGTCACCATGTTTACAACGCCCCCCGCCCCAAAAAATTAAATATACAACACTTAGTTCATTTGAAAAAGTCTCTAACGATGAATTTTTTACTTTGAAATGAATTAGACTCAAATAATCATTATTTCGCATTGCAAAAGCCTTCTAATTTAATAAAATGTAATAATATATACATCCAACCCATCTGCACGAACAGGATATGACACAAGGTCTTTTTTAAAGTGCAGTTTAACAGGTTTGAATTCAGAGTTGTCTTTCTTTTTGACCAGTTGTCATACCCTGGTTGAATATTCAGTCTGCTCTACTATTTACCCAAAGCTGGAGTGAGAATAGTTCGGTTTATACCTTTCAAAGGGGTACTAGCGTTAAGTTAGCAAACAGCCTCGTCCAGGTCTTGAGCTCGGAGTAACGTGTCCATTTCCTACATTGACAACAATTACAACACAAATGCCCCCCTCTTTCCCCTCTCCCTCTCCCCCTCTCTCTCTCTCTATATATATATATATATATATATATATTATTACAGTGTTTGTTGTCACTAAATCACTTTGTGGGTTTGTGTCGAACCAAGTGCAATATAATATGGAGAGTGCTCAATATCTATAGATAGAGCTATATATAACAATAATAAAAAATATATATATTAGATATATAAATTTAATTCATAGAATTTAGACTGCGACCCCTGGGTTTCATCGAGTTTTTTTGCAAAACAACAATCATCAGGCAGTTAAGAAAATGAAATGAACCGAAAATCGAAAAAAATTCAGTCGAAAAACCGTTGGGATTTTGTAGGAATGAAACCCTGGGGGTCGCAGTCTAAATTCCATGAATTATATATATATATATATATATATATATATATATATATATATATACGAGATCTGTCTGAAAAGAAAACGAACTGGGTGTGCAGTTTGAGCTATGGGCAAAATAAGGATAAACGGATAGTATCATCATCTTATATGATATATTGGGAGTATATAACTGTAATTTGCAACCAGAGGATTTTTTTCACATACTTTTATTTACCCTTCTTTTTTTCGGATAATTTAGCTATGAGAACTGAGGAATCAGTAAACTTGAAATTTTTCGTACGATTCAGAGAACTCTTTTAAAAGCCCTTGAAATACTTCAGCAAGTGTATGGAGATAACACCATGTCGTGCTTACGTATTTTTGAGTTGTACAAAAGGTCCACGAGGAAGTGAAAGATGAATCCAGGAGCAGGATGCCTTCAACAAGCAGATGTGAGATCAATGTCGAGTGAATAAGGCGAGTAGTGTGTGGTGATCGTCCGTTGACTGTTCGAATGATAAGGGCAGTTTTTGGAAGATTATCATCGAAGATTTAGGCATGTTTGAAAAGTAACGAGACTGGGTATGCTGAGTATCTAGTTTGGTTTGGTTTGGTTTCTTTATTTCAATGGCATATCAACCTTTGTAGGTTATTTAATGCCAATTCTCCTAGAAGAATAGTAATGGTACTATTTAACCCATAGCTGGGAGGATAAGGGGGTTCATACCTTTCCCAAGGGTATTTGCCCGAAAGTGAACGTAATAGCACGATTAGAGTACGATTCCGCAGTCCATCGCTGTGACCATTACACCACGAGGACACCCCCTGAGTATCTAGTAGTTCCTGGCTGACAGGTACATTGCCCTAAAGGAACTGCATCCCTATTCCTCTGATTTTGCTTCGTGTAACGTTTTCTTTTCCCCGAGTTCATAGGCATCATCAAGGGGAACCGTTTTGATGTCGTGTAGGCTATAAAGAGGGCCATGACGACAGAGCAGAGGGGGATCCCAGAAGAATCCTTCCAGAAATGCATAGAAATGTGGAAGAGAAGAATGGGGAAATGCATTAGATTTGAGGAGGATTACTTTGTAGTTTGTGGTTTGGAACTGAAATAAATCGTCTGTGACCCTAGTCCAGTAACTTTTCAGATACACCTCTTATATATATATATATATATATATATAGTATTAAGCAATTAAGATTCTTTATTTAGAGCAAGCTGATCATTTTATCAAAGTTAACAAATCTATTTCCTTTCTTATTATTTCATAAACAAACCAGACCTTTTTTTGCCTCCAAATTTTTGTATAAATAATATTAAGCAAAAAGATTCTCTTATCAGAACTTCCTGGGCATTTTTTTTATGCAAACAAATTCATTTCCTTTTTAACAATCTCAGAAACAATGGAGACACTTCTTTTCACTCGAACCCGACCGTTTACTGTCTTTTGGGTTTCCAATATTTTCTTTGCCCAGTACCTTAAATTTTCACAAGAGTACGACCCCACGCTTTTCATCTACTCTGCTCACTTTCAACTGATTAACCTCATTTCCAAGCTCAAGAATCGTATAAATCATTCTCTCTTTTGGGTTTTCAAAAGATTTCTTTATCTTTTACCCTGTTAACTCAGTCTACTGGCTTTCAATTAATTAACCTCTTCCTTCAAGTTCCTGTGTCATACAGCACTCAATACAAAAATACAGAGTGATATATGAATATATTAAGATTTATAGAAATAAGGCAGATTAATAATTCACGGCTTTGAGTTTCACGTTTGGCGAGTTGGTAATGAACACGTTCAACATATCAATTACTATACGCTCCGATATACATTTTGAGTCTCGTGACAGCATCTTGGATGTATAAGTTACGTGACTCTATCTGTCGTCAAATTGGAAAGCAAATACTTTCTATTCTCTCTCTCTCTCTCTCTCTCTCTCTCTCTCTCTCTCTCTCCCCCATATATATATATATATATATATATATAAATGAGGTATATGTAAATGTTTGGAAAGCTTAAGACGTAAAATGGTTTCTAAAAAAAACAAGAAAAATGAAGTCCTTTATTAGCAGCTGATATGATTTCGAATGATGTGTTAAATATCTGGAGAACATGGGAAACAATAGCTATTTGTTCATTCCCTAGATTGCTCCACTTTACCCTTGATACTTACCTTATAATGCTGAGCGTTAAGCAAGGTGGCATCAAGTACCATTATTTGAGTCTTTGGTATGACTCGACCTAGGATTGAACCCTAGTCATATATATCTGAAGATTACTTGCATACTATGTGACTGACAGGTGATAGCCGCTCTGTCTGACTTTATATTGTGCACTTTTTCACGTTTTACAGTGGCAGTCCGCGCTTGTACGTTTTTATAATCTTACATATATTCATAGTTTTACAATAGTTTTACAATTTCATATATATATATATATATATATATATAGATAGATATATTTAGTAAGTTGGCCGACTGTTGTCGAAGGCGACTCGAAGGCTCCCTTTTCAATAGCAACGACACCGAGGGGCAGGGTAGGTCGCAACTCCTTTCCCTGGATTGCTTCCCTTACCTTTTTCCGTACCTTATAATGCTTAGGGTTAAGCAAGGAGGCATCAGGTACTATTCTTTGAGTTTTTGGTATGACGCGACCAAGGATTGAACCCCGGTCTCCCGGGCCATTAGCAAACACCCTAACCATCATGCCAATGGGCCCGTAATATTTGTGTGTGTGTGAGTTAAATTTATTGGTGTTTCTAATATGTAATCTTGGCAGATTATAAACATATACGGAGCTAATGTATCTCCTTGCAAGACTCCAGCGACAGTGTCACCACTGGGCGAGCGAACCATTGCTGTCGTAATTCTATAAAGCATCATTGTTGTGGCACTTTGTTATGCAGAAACTATGATAGACACAGACTACGTAGATGATGAAGCACTTCTCACACCTACACTCACCCAAACTGAATACCTACTGCATAGAACAGAGTTGATGTGCTTTAAACAAGGTTATCGATCATACGGAAATCTCATCTCTCTCATGAGATAAAACAGGATTTCTTCTTAACTGTGGTTGTGTCAGTACTACTATATGGATGGACCACATGAATGCTAATGAAACGCACAGAGAAAAGCTAGATGGGAACTATATAAGAATTCTATGAAATGTTTTGAACAAATATTGGTATAAGTATCCCACATAACAGCAGCTTCGTCTAACTCGAATGGTTTGTGAGCTGGGAGGTAAGTGCAGCCACTTACCTCCCAGCTCACGAACCATTCGAGTAAGACGAAGAAGACTAGAAATAAGGATTAAGTCATAAACGAAGCTCTGCAAATAGACTCCTGCTCATGGACGCGCCAAGTTTAACCAACCAGCCAGGACTTATATTCATCAAGTCCTATTTGTTATTTATATGCTTGATATGGCATTAAAACTTATATTCATCAACTCCTATTTGTTATTTATATGCTTGATATGCCATTAAACCAAATCAGGACATACGAATTTATTTTTATTTTGGGTTATTTAATGCTAAATACACCCTTCTTGAAGAACAATAGTGGTAGTACTATATAACCAATAGCTGGGAGAATAAGGGGGTTCATATCTTTCCCAAAAGTATTTGTCCAAGAGTAAACGGAATAGGCGACTGGAGTTCGAACTCACTTAACTACGATTCTGCAGTCCAGCACTTTAACCATTACGCCACGAGGACACCCACGAGGACACCCCGGGACACTCATTGGGTGGGGGTCTTACCCTTCTGTAGAGAAGCAGTCGTATTCTACAGTTCCAGTCAGTTAAAGGTGACAATTGAAAATGAATTTAGTTTTAAAAGAAAAATATCTATCCGGAATTAATCCCTTCGTCGTTTATTTTTCTATGTATTGGTTTTACTGGAGAAGCAGGGACGAGCTGTACTCCTATGGACCCCCACATATGGCCAAGCAAAAGCAGGACGACCAGCTAGAACATACATACAGTAGCTATGTGAGGATACGGGATGTAGCCCTGAAGACCTGCCAGAGGAGATGAACGATAGGGAAAAGTGGCGAGAGAGGGTCAGGGATATTCGTGCTAGCGTCATGATGATATATATATATATATATATATATATATATATATATATATATATATACCGGATTATATTTTTTTGCATTTTAACTATTCTTATTTTATATCACTAAAATATTTTGTCTTCGATATAGAAGAGAAGTGCATTCATAGGCAATAATGTCAGTATTTTAAAAGAGAGAGAGAGAGAGAGAGAGAGAGAGAGAGAGAGAGAGAGAGAGAGAGAGAGAGAGAATGAATGGGAATCAAAATTTCATTCGCTTGTTTTTTATTTGAGGATATTTGTGTAAAAAATGAAATAATTTGACATAATAAAAAAAAACAACTTTTTACCGAGTATTTTACTTTTTGAATGAATTAAACTAATCTTAAAATGGTGAAGTATTTTTCCCTTAGCCCCCTATTCTACTTCTGAAGACATTTTTTTTATAACAACGTTGTTAAATGAAGAACATTCATTGTTAAAATTTGCTTGTTTTGTAAATCCATATTATTTACTCCTGACCTATTTTAAAAAGAAATATTTCTGAAATCTTTTTTTTTTCATCTTTCGTTTTTCATCTTTTTATTTTCAGTGAATCAGTTTTCTTCTTTCTGTTCATTTCTTTTTTTCTTTCTTTCTTTCTTTCTTCACCCTTAACTATTTTTGTATGTATTTTTGTTACTTATTTTTTTTTTATAATTTCACTCCTTTAAAATAAAAATAATCTCCCTGATCTAAAAAAAAAGACTAATTATATATCTCTCTCTTTCCCTCCCTCCCATCTTCTCTCTCTTTCTACCCCAATACACACACACACACACACACACACACACACACACACACACACACACACACACATATATATATATATATATATATATATATATATGTGTGTGTGTGTGTGTGTGTATGTGTGTGTATGTAAGTATTTACCAATCACTCCATGCTAGCAGGATGCGACACATATGCAGAGTTTAACAGGTTTTAGTTCATAGTTTTCCTTCCCCTAGACCAGTAGCCATACCAACATTTAAGAGCCTAGTCTACCCTACTATATTACTCATAGCTGGAAGGAGAATAGCTGGATTTATATCTTTCCCAAGGATATTAGCATGATGTGAAAAAATACATACATATATATATATATATATATATATATATATGTGTATGTGTGTGTGTGTGTGTGTGTGTGTGTGTGTGTGTGTGTGTGTCTTTTACAACAATTCTAATTTTATATATGTATATCTGTGTGTAACCGTAATCCAGAAAAATAGCCCACCATGGCATTTTTTATTAGAATCACACACTTAAAATGCCCCCAGAGAATAAATCAATTTCCAGTTTAATTTGTTACTGAATGATAATTTTGAAGAGTGTTCATCCACGCTGAGAGTCATTTTTTTTAATCCATCTTTATCCTGAAAAATGTTTTAAAAATAAAATCTATATTTTCAAAAGAGCAGAGACCACACTGGAATGCTAATTAAAATATTACGCTTATATGGAAGCATCGATGTCATTTTCAAAACCTTTTCTCTCTTCATTTTCGCTCTTTGTCTTTTTGCCTACTGTTCTCAAAATATGGAGTGAAAATCTATTTTCTATCCTGAATGTCTTTCAACTTGAACAATGTTGAATGAGGCAAAAAACACAAATAGAAAAATAACAAATGGCAAACAGGAAGAAGCGGGAGAAGTGAGAAGTGTTTTTCATTTATTTTTCTGCCTGGTGGCATTCATATTGGGATTTGAGGATAGACCCTCGAGTGGAAGGAGTAGCCGGCTAACTCCTAGGGTTTTGGCTGTTTTGGTTATGGATGAATGTTGGTCGGTGTTTAGAGAAGTCGAAACCGGTTATTGGATGTGGTGGGGGACAAACTTGGAAGGGGACGTAAAAAGGATGCGATGACCTACGTGTGAAAACCAGTGTAAAGATATCACTGTATCCGTTTGAGGTACATATAAAGTCACACACACACACACACACACACACGCTCTCAAACACACACACACACACTTTGAGGATTGACGCAACATAGTCTTCTTCCTCCATTTCCTCTTGTTGGTCTTGTCTCAGAATAAGCTAATGTTTCGGGAGGACCCAATACGAGACTATGTATTTACAAATATCACACACACACGCATAGACACACTTAAGTAAAGTTGGCGACCTTAGTCGAGGGAGACCCGAAGGCTCCCTTTTCAATAGCTACTACACCGAGCTGAAGGGGAGGGCGCTACTCCAGTTCCTGGATAACTCCACTTTACCCTTGATACTTATCTTATAATGCTGAGTGTTAAGCAAGGCGGCATCAAATACCAATTTTTGAGTCTTTGGTATGACTCCACCTGGGACCATGAGCAAACATTCTACTCATTAGGCCAATATTATTAATTCTATGTATACGTGTGTCTACATCGATATATATACTTTTATATTTCGCTATATATATATATATATATATATATATATATATATATATATATCGTTATATATATATAATCGTTACACACACACACACACACACCCACAAGTGTCCTGATATAACACTAAACAATCTGATGGTGAGGTTCCAAGTATCCTGGAGCTTTGGAGAATGCAGACTACCCCTTTATTGTCAACGCTCCCTGGTCCACTCTGGCCTGGAGTGGGAGCACCTGACAGAGTCCTATTTATGAGTCAAAAAGAACTAAACTGCATACTTATGCTAAATTAAATTGCTTGAAATAGAACTGTTTTTACATTAAAACTGCGTACTTATGCTGAACTGGATTGTTTGAAATAGAACTGTTTTTGACATTGAACTTGTAATTACGCTAAACTGAATTGTTTGAATTAGAACTGTTTGACTGAACTGAATAGTTTGATATAGGAATGTTTTTGACAATTGAACTGTGTACTCATGCTGAACTGAATTTGTTTTAAATAACTGATTATTTGTATAAAATGGATTTGGCATTAAATAACCTACAAAGATTGACATGCCATAAAGCCCAATCAACCAACCACTTGAAACTTCAAGTAAAAGACGACGAGAATTAATAATTCAAATGGTATTTTTAAAAAGATTTTATGCATGCTCCACCATTATAAGATAGCACACGTTTGAATAAAATCCGACAGTATGAGAAAATATAGACAATTAGGAAAATAAAATTAACATGTTTCGCTTTTAGAATTGTTTCTTCAGAAATGAATAATATTGGTGAATAATCTATCCTTCTCTCGAAACATTGTCTTCCATTCTTCATTTACATACACACACAAATCGCGGGTACGTTTGTCTCTCTCCCTCTCTCTCAATATATATATATACATATATATATATATCTTCATTAGAAATTTCTGATTATTATTTCAATAATATAGGGTCTGTTGAAATAAATATTATTACAAAGAAATATGAGTAATTTTAAGGATTTTTCTTTTGTATGGGATTATTTGCAGTGTATTTTGATTTATTATTATTTTACATTGAGTTCTCTTTTAAATTTTGAATTACATGACTAATGTAGAAAGAAAATCCGAAAATAGAATCGTTCCCACCATCGGCTGACTTGACGTTGGATTATATATATATATATATATATATATATATATATATATATATATATATATATATATATATATATGTATAACTGAAAATAAATTGGACAGTATGAAAATGTTCAAGAATGAGAAGAAAAGAAGAAAAAAGGCTGACATTGATAAAGACTGATACATGTATTGTATAATGTTTATAATTAGTAGATTTGAAGAAAATCTTAAGTTTGATAGATAGATAGATAGATAGATAGATAGATGTGGATATGATTTGAATTTTATTAAAATGATATTTTGAACATTGATTACATCATACAAATTTGAATCAGATCACCACCAACGGGTAAAGAATGTTTAAAACTTTCTCATATTTTCGTTTCATTTAAAAATTCATACACCCTGATGAAGGTTTAAGAAAACATTTATCATTGGAAAATAATTCAATATACTCATACTCTGGACACCTGGTGTTTTTCCATATTCATACGTCTCCCCCTCCTCTCTCTCTCGCTATCTATCTATCTATCTATCTATCACAGTTTTTCTTTCTTTCTCTGTCTCTCTTAGTCTTAAGTAAACTGTTTCAGTCTCGTCATATCTATCTATCTATCTATCTATCTATCTATCTATCTATCTCAGTTTGTTTCTATTCTCTCTCTCTCTCTCTATCTATCTATCTATCTCTCAGTTTGTTTCTATTGTCTCTCTCTCTCTCTCTCTCTCTCTCTCTCTCTATCTATCTATCTATCTATCTATCTATCTATCAGTTTCTCGAAGTCTAATATTTGTTGTTTCAGTCTCTTCATAGTTATCTAATACAGTCTATTTCTATCCATTTATCTTGAAGCAGTTGTCATCAGTAAAAGATGTCAATGGCGGAAACTGATTTTTATACAAATATACAAAGGATTATCAATAATTTTGGTGTAATATCAGAATAATTGCACAGTAGAGAAAAATATAACAAAATTAAGGGTGATCATTGATACAACTTCCCATTTCAAAATTACAAATGAAAGGATAAAAAACATAAGAGGGATATTGTTGATATCTTGGTCAATATATTTACGTCTATACAATATACTAAAATGGAATTTCTTACAATCAGCAGTTGTGTCAATACTACTGTACGTATGCACCACATGGGCTCTGACAAAACGTTTATATATACCTAATGTCTTCATCAACCCATTAGATACTTGGCTCTGTTGGCGGGGGCTGTAGAATACAACGACTGCATCTCTGCAGAGGGGTAAGACTCCCCCCAACGAGTGTCCGAGATATGACACTCAACAATCTGATGATTAGGCTCCAGTAATGCTGGAGCTTTGGGGAATGCTGAGTACTCCTTCATTGCCATCGATCCAAGGTCCACTCTGGCCCGGAGTGGTAGCACCTGATAGGATCCTATGGGTTGAATAGAACTATGCTTATGCTAAACTGAAATGCTTGAAATTGAACTTTGACATTTAAATTGCGTACGCTAAACTGAATTGTTTGATATAGAACTGTTCATATTTATAAGAATGGGTTTAGTATTAAATACCCTGCAATTGTTGATATGCCATAAAACCAAACCAAACCAAACCAAACCAAACCAAACCATTAGATACTACTTACTGCTATTATGTACGATTTTTTTTACCTCAGCTCATAGTGCAATTTTTTTCATGTAGTCTTTTTGATTATTGATTTCCATTGCATATTCATCACTATACTTTGTTGGCTCAACAGGTCACTGCGGTCCAACATATGCGCTACTTTTTTGCGACGTCCTCTTCTCCACTGTTCTTCCTTATTTATTATTTTAATTTCCACTCATCAGGGCAGATGGTTTCCCTTTTCTTTCAATATATGGTCAGCTAAACTCGACTTTTCGATTTCATTTTGACATATTGCTTTTTGTTGTTACTCTAGCCTTACTTTTTGTAGGCGGCATGTTTCGCCTTTTTGTACATAGAAATTTAGACAAGTAATATCCAATCGGTACGGACCCAATATAATACATCCAGGGAAACAATTAGAAAGACAAAATCAAATATAAGCACGAATGACGAATCATCTTACGTTCCTAAGAAGATGCCGAAGATCTCAAGTTAGTTCCACCAGGCTTGAGATCGAACCTATCGGTTAATTTCAGGAAAGCACAATGGGTCGCAAAAAGAATTTTGAATGAGCTGGTTCGAGGTAGAATACTCAATAACCACTGGAGGAAACTTAAATTACGGTTTGAAATGCTTGCCCCATTCCTGGAAAGAATATCCTCGACTGAAGACAGACTCCGAATTCCAAAAATATCTAGAAAAATCTTACAAGAAGGAATTTCATGCGGTCAAGTCCTGCCAAGTTATGAAGGTGGAAAAGATGAAAACCCGGGGTATGAAAACCTAAGCTCATTACACACCAGTTGAAACGATTATTAACATCAGTAAGCACCAGCTAACTACCTTTGAGGAGTCAAATTTGCCGCGACCATCAAGCGGATCTTTTATTTAGATTTGATAGGTTCAATTGTGGAGGCAGCAGACGAGCTTGAATGGAAAGTGAGACAAGCACTAGAGAAATCAATGCCTCCAAAACTAAACGTGCCAAAAAAAAAAAAAAAAAAAGAAAAAAGAAAAAAAAGAAGAATGATGGGCCATCAAATCACTACAGGGTGACGAAAATATTACAATTTTGTGGTAATTGTTAGGGATAATGGATAATTGACAAATTTGCAGACTTGTTTGGTAATGGTGGCTATTGTAAAGTAAAAAAGACCTGACCCTGAAGATGAAAAGGAAAGTATCACAGATCCTGAGTCAAAAAAAAAAAAAAAGGAAAAAAAAAAGAAAGATCTCATATCACAAATGAAATAGAGACCAGTAACTCAACACTACAGCAAGCTACATACATATACGGACTTCCTAAAACTCATGAAGATGGTATTCAATTAAGATCCATTGTCAGGAACAGAGGTTCAGTATGTTATCCATTGAACCGCTTCCTTGTGGTACGAGATAATTTGGCTGCAAATTATTCGCTGGAAGAACGCACCGGTATCCCAATAGATAATCTGATGGCGATTTTGACTTTCTGAGTGGAAACGACCTACTGCAAGATGAGGTCTGACATATACCTAAAAGAAGAAGGACTGGCAAAGGGATCTCCGTTGTCACCAGTATTAGCCAACGCGTATATGGAAGACTTCGAAGAAATGGCACCGGGACCTACATCACTAAAGTCATCATTGTGCCTTATTTAAGTTGATGATACCTCCATTTACTGGTCTCATATGGAAGTCGTTCGAACACTATTGGATCATGTGAATTCAATCAGACCATCTATACAGTTCATAATGGAGAAAGAACAAGACAACAGATTATCCTACCTTGATTATAAATAACTCACACAGAGCAAGGATTCAGGTCATAATATATTAGTGTGTGCATCTATATGTGCGTATGTGTTATGAAAAGAGCGTTTAATTTAGGAATAATCTTTTTTAAAGATACAGTTCAAAATTTAGAAAATAATGCTACAGACATTGATCAACGCTCGGATCTGCCTGTCTGTCAGTCACTCGTGATATAAATTGTTTCATGTGCATAACAAAAGATGTCAAAACTTGATAATTTTGTGATTTCAAATTGTATATTCTTGAATATGTCGGGAAATGGTTTACTATCTCCGTACAAAAATGGTTAAAAAATTTCTCAGCCTCACCAAGACTTTACGTTTGTCGCACACATATCAACTTTGTATGAGCCTCACTTAAATAGAAAATAAGACAGAAACCTGAATTAATTTTTCTAGCTTTATAAGAAGTCGAAGTGTGTTATTACAAAAAAAAAAAAAAAAAAAAAAATTCAGCAACGGTTTTTTTTTTCTGCATGAGGCTTAGAACTCTTTAAACGATACTCGCATCTCTCTGTCTCTTTCTCTCCCCTGGTATATATATATATATATATGTATATATATATATATATACGTGGTGCATTCAATAAGATTCCAGACTTTTTTTGTACAGGCATTTAAAATTGTCGTAGACTGTTGAAAATTCACTATGTTATTGCTATACACCTTATGAGATGACTGATCAATTTTTATGATTTCAGGTTCAAATGAACAGCTACAACAGGAATTGGAATACACCCTACTAAAGCCTAATTGTCACAGCTGGAGAATTTCAAAAATACAATCTAGACTTTAGAAGAACGATATGCAATAAAAATTCTGTTTTAAACTTGGAAAAAATGCCATGTGATGAAAGCTGGATCTACTGCTATAACTCAGACACTAAGAGACAGAGTTCCCAGTGGAAGTATGCTGGCTCTCCCAGCCCCAAGAAGGCCAGACAGAGCAAATCCGCGTACGAACTTTTGATGATCCCTTTTTTTGACAGCACTGGCAGGATCTACATGCACTGGTTTCCCACTGGACAGACAGTCAACAAGGAATATTATGTTGAGGTTTTAAGGGAGTTCAGGAAGAGATTCCTCGGGAAGAGGCCATCACTCTTCAAATTGGGTCAGTGGCATATCCAGCAGGACAATGCACTAGTCCACAAGTCCATCCTTGTCACAGACTAATTGGCCAAGATGGGCATCAACACAGTTCCCCACCCTCCCTATAGTCCAGACCTTACTCCCTGTGACTTTTGGTTATTTCCTAAGCTCAGAGGCTGTTGTTATGAGACAATTGAGGAGATGAAAGAAGCTGTGACGAAGGTCATTGACACACTCTGACAAGAGGACATCCATGAGGTCTTCCAGAAGTTGTTGAAACGGTACAAGTGCATTGCAGCCGGAGGAGATTACTTCGAAGGGGATTAGAGTTTCATGTGTGTACTATCAAAAAAAGTGCCAAAACGAAAAAAGTCTGGAAACTTATTTAATGATCCTCGTATGTATATATATATATATATATATATATATATAAACAGCCAAAAATGGTTACTCCAATATCTCTCATTCTGTGTCTGTAATATTTCTGTCTCTGATTCTATAACTCTTAATATATAAGAGGGCCATTCAATGAATAAGAGAAGGAAAAAACTTTTTCTTTCAGATTTTTTCCATAAATGTACACTCTGCGCTGTTTGGAATTGGTTCTTCGTAAAAATTAAGTTAATGTCGCAAAATGTTTCTTTTGAGGTTATTCAAAATGGTCGTAAATCAAACAGAATGCACTAGGCTTGAACAGAGGTATGTCATCAAAGTTTTGGCGGTTGAGTAGTACAATTCATGTGAAATCTACTGAAGAGTGTGTGATATGTACCAAGAAGTATATTTTAGTGAAGAAAAAATGCAAACAAAACATCGGTTTGCCATATAAGTCTGAGATGAAAAGACAGTTCATGAAATGAAAACGCTCAAACTGTCCGGAAAAGAAAAGGTTCCAGGTGTAGCGTTAAGTAATGAAGGCCATGCTGATAGTCTTCTGGGATATGAAAGGACTCGTCACTATTGATTTTCTTGAAAAAAAAATGCACATGTAAACATTGCTTCTTATTACCAATTCCTTTGGCAAAATTCCCCTTATTGCAGTACTGACACATGTATAGTTTAGAAGAATTTACGGTGTAGTTTATCAAAAAAGATTAGACTTCCATATGCAGACCGTGTCTTTCTTATGCTTATTTCGACATCACTTTCTGATGATGTGATATCACTACCGAATTATCTGAAATGGTCAACTGATTTTTTCCCCGTCGGTTGGAGCTGTAGAATACACCTGTAGAAGGCATTTCCACCAGGACAATGCACCAGTCCACTAGTCCATCCTTGTCACACACTATTTGACAAATATGGGCATGAAGACAGAGTCTCCTGGATATGACACTAAACAAGCTGATGGTGAGGTTGCAGTAATGCTGGAGCTTTTGTGAATGCAGACTACCCCTTCATTACCATCGCTCTCAGGTTCACATTGTCCCGGAATGGTAGCACCTGATCGGGCCCTATCAATGGGTTAGATAGAACTAAACCACATACTTATGTTAAACTGAATTGTTTGAATTACAACTGTTTGACTTAACTGAATAGCTTCAAATAGAAATATTTTTGACTATTCAAATGTGTAGTCATGCTAAACTGAATTGTTTGAAATAGAACTGATTTTTATATAAAAATGGATTTGGCATTAAATAACCTACAAAGGTTGATATGCCATAAAACCCAACCAACCAACTAAAAAACTCTTCTAATTTCAGAGGTTTATCATTTTATGTGGAGATGGCACCATCTTGCTAAAAACGTATGAACCCTGTTTTGTCTGAGTCCACGAAGAGGCTGATGCCTTTTGCTCTGTTCCAAGCCATGCAGTAAATATTCAGGTTAGGTGTATTTGTAACAAGTGCTTGATCATCTGTGTAAACTGCATTCGTGATATTTTCTGCAGGATATCGTTTGTTTCTTGCATTTCTATCTATCTATGCTTGCTTTTGTTATATGACATGGATTTTCTGTTCGTCCTGGTGACTCCGTGTGCTTTGAAAAGCTGTCACGTTGTGATTAGTAAACAGGGCAGCACGATCTGGGCACTTGGGTACAACAGATATGTAACTAAAAAGAGACCACGTGATGAGAACAACGTGGTCAGATTTGGACCGAGTGCAGAGAATCGGAGTCGAGCGAGGGACACGTAGTCCGTCAGAGGCATCTCTGACGAGCTTGCAAGGGGGTGCAAGCGTTGGAACCCCCTGGTTCCTGGCAGAAGATATGGGAAGAAGAAGTCCTCTCTCTGAGTATATGTCTCTCCATCTATCTCTCAACAAACAACAAACTGGGTCTTTTTGAGAATAAAATGAGAGATACATTTTTTTATAAGAAACTTTTTCGTTCGTATCTGTACTGTTATTGAGATTACCAAATCGATATACAACACTTTTTGGTTAAATTCGTTATCTATTTCCACCCGTGATAGTGGTCAGCATTTATGCCTGAGATTCTGCTTTTCACTGTATGCAAAGCAAATTTATCGGTGCAACAGTATCTCAATATTACCCACCAACTGTCTTTATAACAAGCGCTATGCTAACATTTAACTATTTATCTATTTGTCTATCTTTGTATACACATACCCGATTGTATGCACAGTGTTATAGATATGATGGAATTGAGAAGTTTTTTTGTGGAGTCTACGGCATGTGTTCTTGATTGTCGGTTTACGGGTGGGATAACGGAGATGGGTGCTGTTTAATCGGGTAAATAAAAATCATGGCAAAATAATTAATCAAGTAGATGCAATGGTCTCCAGGTTAAGAATGGGGCCGGAACCGAGGGTTAATGCTTGTATTGTTTAGATGATGGCAAGAATTAGGAAATAGAACGATAAAAGATGATGAAGGAATAGGTCATTCGGTCGGTCGGTCGGTCGGTCGGTGAAAAGCGGAGTAGGTGGGGACAGAGAAGCGAGAAGAGATTTTCGTTTGAGTGGATGGAGGTGGTCTCAGGACAAAAAAAAACAAAAAAAAACGAAGAAAGAAAAAAACAGTTCAGTGTTACAGGAGGAAGGATTTTTTCCCCCTTTCAATAGTTTGACCTTATTCTCACAACATGTTTCACAATTATTATCTTCTATCTATCATTTTGCCTATTCTCAGTCTGTTCCTATCAATCTATTTTCCCAATTTTTTTATTATATCTCTTCACAATAAATTCCATATTTCTTATAGGTTTCTTTCTTTCTTTCTTTCTTTCTTTCTTTGTATTTTTATGATGATTATCTTCAGAGGAGAACCATATTTGTTATCCAAATATATATAAAACACAGTGATTTTTATACTGCGCCACTGGCCAACATTTGAGCGCTCTTGATTTATCAAATGTTTTTTAACGATTGCCTAGTCGGTTAGAGCTGTAAAACACACCGACTGCTTCTCTGCAGAGGGGTAAGACTCCCCTTATAAGTGTCCTGTATATGACACTAAACAATCTGATGGCGAGGTTCCAGTAATGCTGGAGCTTAGGGGAAAGCAGAGTACCCCTTCATCACTATGGCCCGGAGTGGTAACACCTGATAGAATCCATGGATTAAATAGAAGTAAACTGTACTTATCCTAAAATGAATTGTTTGGAATAGAACTTTTTTTGACATTGAAATTGTGTACTTATGCTAAACTGCATTGTTTGATTTAGAACTGATTTTCTATTCTAAACTAAATTGTTTGAAATAGAACTGTTTATATGTATAAAAATGGATTTGGCATTAATAACCTACAATGGTTGATGTGCCATAAAACTAAACCTTTTACTAAAAATGCTTAATAACCCGTGCATTTATTTTTTCTTATAGTTATTTCTACTCCTATACGAGGATTACCCTTTAAAAGGTATCGCCCGTAAGTATTTGAACACGCACAAAATATGTTGTAATATGAAATTCTCTTGATATGATCTTTTTAACCAAAGAGGTTAAAATATATTATTTGGTTTAGTTTCTTTGTTCTATCAACCGTTATGGGTTATTTAATATCAAAGCCATCCTTGAAGAAGGAAAGTAATAGTACTTTTTAAATCTTAGCTGGGGGTGGATATGGGTGTTCATATCTTTTCCAAGAATATCCGAAATTAAATGTAATAGCGCAACTAGAATTCAAACTAGTTTACTATGATGTCACAGTTCAGCATGTTAGCCTCTACATAACGAGGACTTCTCCGTTAATTATAGTGACATGAATCAAAAGGTATGGTTTTCAAGATAAGAGATTTTCTGTAAGATGAACCAGTACAGCTTTGATTACAAATTGTGCAGAGTAGGATTTAACAAAATATATCAAAAGTTATTGATAAGTATGTACCTTATAGGTCACAAAATATTCGGTAAGTTTTGGTGCTGCACTTTTGGGTCAATTTTTTGGGGGCCTTTGGCATATCTTAAATCGATGAATAAGATTGTAATGCCAAGTATTGATAATTAAGAAGAATTGGATTTATTTCTTCCAATAATAATGAAATCAAATAAGAATATTTTTACCTACCCCTCCTTATGGACAGGATATGACACAAGGTCAACTTTTAGCCGAGTTTAACAGGTTTCACTCCTGAGTTTTCTTTTCTCATAGACTGATTGCGTCACCAAGGCTGAAGAACCCAGTACCATAGCGAATGATTGAATTCATACCGTTCCTTAGGGTATTAGTTCTAACTTGAAATGCAATCAGCCTCTTACAGGAATTGAACCCATGTCGAAAGGTCCCTTTCCTACGATAATAACTATTGCACCACGGTTACATCAAACGAAATCAATTAAGTAAAGTATAGATTGTTGTTGTTCTTTTCTCGTACTTTGTCCGTTGCAATGCGCATCGCTTGATATTCATCACCTGTTTTAAAAGAAAAAAATATTGACCACGAGGCTTGTACCGACTTTAAATCGTCAGTAATCATTTATTGGCACCAAATCGGTGACGCCAAAATGTTGGCCCAAATAGTCCCGTTCCATTAATAATCATTAAAGAAGAACAGAGGAACAGAAATACGTTCTGGTTTGTAAAATATAAATGAAGATAATGTTGAGGGATATGTTCATCCTAAATGTTTAATTGGGGGGTGTCCTCGTGGAGTAATGGTTAAATGGATGGGCTGGGGAATCGTAATGAGTGAATTCGAACTCAAGTCGGGCTATTACGTTCACTTTCGGATAACTACTCTCGGTAAAGTTATGGACTTCCATATCCTCCCTGCTTGGGTCAAATAGTACCACTACTATTCTTCACGGAGGATGAATTTGGTATTAAATAACCAGAGAAGGTTGATATGCCATTAAATAAACAAAAATTTATATTCTACATTCGAGGCCTAATTTGGTAGTTTCGTCTGTTTTTTGTTTTTTTTTTTCGCTAAAGAATTTATGAATTTGCTGGGTGGTGTTTCACCTTCTCCACTGCCAAAAAGCATTTAATGTGACAAAAACAATTTATAGAAAGGATTATGGCCAGAATATTAATGATAATAATGAAAATAATAATAATAAAACATATTAAAGATGTATACAGCACTACTCAAAACCAGCTTCAGGTTTGTTATTCTTTTATATACACGTTTGTTTATAGTTAAGATCCGCACAAGACAACGAGAAAAATGATAGCGGGAAGAGCGTGTTGCGCCAATATACCAACTGGTTGAGAGTCCAGGCTTTGAAAATTAACAATCGAAATACTATATGTTGGCTGAACTTGGAAAAAGACCTTGACACAGGTTGAAAAATAAGCCATAATCCCAGCCACCAAGCCTGAGAGAATAAAAAACTATTCGAGGATCTTTTGCAGTTCAAGAAGGATTAGGTAAGGCTCGAACTTCTATCGATACTATGGTAAATGTTATTTAACCATAACCCGTTCATATTGATTAACTGTGATAATAGTAATAGTAGTAATGAAGAAGAAGAAGAAGAAGAAGAAGAAGAAGAAGAAGAAGAAGAAGAAGAAGAAGAAGAAGAAGAAGAAGAAACAGTAGTAGTTGTTGTAATAGTACTGGTGAAGAAGAAGAAGAAGAAGAAGAAGAAGAAGAAGAAGAAGAAGAAGAAGAAGAAGAAGAAGAAGAAGAAGAATTTTATTCTAAAAGAATTCCATTCACCGAAATTGGCACCAATCGTCAGCTGGCCCCCTTCTGCCATAATTCTTGTCCAACGCACTGGACGACTGGCCATTCACTTTCTTTTCTTAAGCAGTCTATAAACCCGCCCACGCCGCTAACAAATCAGAATGCTTCTTTCAATCCACACCATCATTTTCCTTTCGCTCGGATCAGTTAGACTCCGCCCATTTAAACTCACATGTTATGCTAACGTAAGTCCGACAACAAAGATGATACTTATTTTTTCTTTAGATAAACACACACACACACACACACACACACACACACACACACACACACACACACACACACACACATCTTTTAATATGACTGTTTACGTACGTAAGAGTAACCTAACAAAAAATGGTACATCATTGCAAGATTTTTATAAGAACACTTCAAATGTTTTAACGGAGAACAATTTTCCGTCCAGTCGATGGGGCTTAGAATATGGTGACTATATTCCTTGTTTGGGAAAAAGACGTCTCCAAAAGGGTTGTCCTGAGTATAACACTAAACTTCACCTGATGGTGAGACTCCAGTTCGGGAGAAGTTCGAGTATTCTTACATTGCAGTTACTCCCAGGTAGCACCTCTTATGGACCCTCTATTGTTCAAATAGATCTGTTTAAAAATTGTTCATATTCGATCGGAATACTTAATACTATTGTAAATCATTTGCATTAATCATAGTTACTTGAAACAATAATTGTTTACTTAGGATCATTAATAGTTACTTGAAACGATGTAACTGTGTTCACACAAATGACTATTATTAAATAGAAATAATTACTTGAAAACATATATTTATTAGTATTAGGTTGGAATAATTGAGACCGTATAACTGTGCAAATTATTTGAATTAGATAGGAATACTTGATATCATATAACTGTGTGCAAAAAACTATTAAGAAATAACACAAAAAATACTGGTAAATTTAAATGTACAATGAACACGATTCCCTAACCTCTTGGCATAAAATGACCCAAGACAAGTTGATATGTGGTAAAAATCAATCAATCAATCAGTCAATCAATCAGAGAAATTTGATTTGTTGGTTGGTTGTTTTGTTTTACGGCGTATCAACTCTTTTTGTGACATTTAACGCAGAATTAAGTCATTTTGATAAAACTTTCAAACAATTCAGTTTTGTATAGGTACAGTATTTTATTTACACACAGTTAAAGAAACAGTTCTATTTCAAACAATTCAGTTAAGCATAAGCACGCAGTTTAAATGTGAAAACAGTTAATTTCAAACAATTCAGTTTAGCGTAATTAGAGTTTAGTTCTATTTGACCCATAGATAGGACCCTATCAGGTGCTACTACTTCGGGCCAGAATGGACCTGGTAGCGATAGCAACAAAGGAGTGCTCCGCATTCCCCAAAAGCTTCAGCATTACTGAAGTCTTACCATCAGATTATTTAGCGTCATATACAGGACACTGGTTGGAGAAGTCTTACCGCTCAGCAGAGATACAGTCAGTGTATTCTGGAGTCCCAGCCGACCGGGCTGAGGGAAATTCGAGCCCCATTTTCAACAGAAGATTTTTAATGTTGAGTAAGAGTTTGGGCTGAACTTAATTTTTGTTTCAAAAAATTCTCAATATAATGGAGATTAATATGAAATGCAGACTAGAATCCTTTACTTATTTCTAAATCGAAGAATTGATATGATCATAGATGGCTGTTTCAACAGGAACCTAACTGTTGAAAGAGTCGTCAAGTAACTCATGTCACCTCACAAATTACAACCAAGATAAAATGATTTAAATTGGAATACATATAAACACATATACAGGGTGTCTCAAACTAGATGGGGAATAAAGGCGACTTACATGCATCGTCTCTGTGAGGACCATCCAGAAGTGATGGACTAAGGGAATGGATGACAAGAGAGAGTTGGGGAACTCTCTGCAATCAGCACGACTTGATCATGATCATGATACATATATACAAGATGTCCCAAAATAGATGCAACCCATGAATCTGATTATAATTTATTACAGAGACAAGCGCTATGGCAGTCATTTGGAACACGTCCTGTAAAAAATGCATCCTTTGCGCTAGAGAAATCAAATCAATGTTTTATTTTAATTGTTATTATATCAGCTTCCATGACAAGCAATCATTTTTCTTGTCTTAGTAATAAATCATTATCATATTAATGGGTTGCTTCTATTTTGAGACAGTTTTGATTCATTTTGTCTCCAAATAAGTAATGACACAAAATATTCTTTCCTCTCTTGTCCAAGACATGTGATCGAGGATTAATAGTTGTTATAGTATACTATTTTCAAATCTGAAAAAAAAAAGAACACAACATTATTATTAGTAAAGTTATTAGAAGTCACATAGGTCCCATGTATATTGAGACACACTATACTACGAAGGTGCACGTAACATGATGGTTATCTTCGTAGAAAATTGAATCGGTGACACCAGTACAAAACCTGGACGAAGCTGTTTGTGTTTCCCTTCGTGTTATTGTTCTCTCTTCAGCTATGGGTAAATAGGGAAATTTGGGTTCATTAGCCTTGCTAAGGCAACCAATCAAAGGGAAGAAAAACTCTGAATTCAAAACAGCTTTACTCTATCTAAAAACTAGCCTTGCATCACAGCTTACTCATGGGGAATGGGTTGGATAAACATAGGTACACACATGAATATAAATAGTGATATTGTATGTGCTTTCATTAATTGTCAGGATTACGTGTGAGTGTGTATGCTTGCAGATCCATTTAGATCCGTTTATATGTGTGCAGGCTTAGATTTCCACATCTATATTGTAATTTGTGAGGTGACATTATATATATATATATATATATATATATATATATATATATATATATATATATATATAAAACAAAAGCATTATCCACAGTATTCTCCTTTGTATTGTATACAAACAAATCGTGAAATTAATTTTCTCGGCTATACCCGTCCATAGGTCAATTTTTTTATTGTGCATTTGCACGTTTTATATAAAAAAGATTACGTTGGGTAACACACCCACACACACACACACACACACACACACACACACATATATATATATATATATATGTTCAGAAGAAATTTAGGAAGAGTGATCATAAGTTTCATTTTTAAAGTTGCTTTTAACATTTTTGATTTTCAGTCTTGAGTTTATTTTTATTTTCAACAAGTTTCTGCTTTTAGAATTTAAGTCTTTGTATTTTAAGCCTCGTTTTTTTGTTTGTTTGTTTTGTTTTGTTATTATAAATCGCATGGTACCCATCATAAATTCAACCTAGTTGGTTTGAGCTGCAGAATACACCAACAGCACCTCTGCAGATGAGTAAGGCTCCTCTCAACGACTGTTCTGGATATGATACTAAAACATCTGATGGTGAGGCTGTAGTAATGCCGGAGCTTTAGGGAATGCGGAATACTCCTTCATTGCCATCATTTCCAGGTTCAATCTGGCCCGGAGTAGTAGCACCTGATAGGGTCCTATCTATGGCTCAAATAGAACCGTTTAACATTTAAACTGAGTGCAAACAAATGACAGTAAAGAAAGTGCTCCATATTAGCCCGAGCGTTTTTGACCATTTCGCTGGTTATCCTCAGGGGTTGTGTTTAATTGTTTGTTGCCGTGAGTTATTATATTTATTTAGAGTGCTTTTTTAAAATAATATATCGTTAGCTCATTGTTAGGAAGGGTGGTCGGGTTAGTTATTGAATATGCTTGATATGTTATTACAGGTGTTGAATGTTATTTTATCTATAGTAGTTTTAAAAAATTTTTATGCTTTGCTGCCTAAGTACACAAGATATATATATATATATATATATATATATATATATATATATATATATATATATATAATTCGGAATGTAATGGCTATCGTCGTAGGAAATAGACACAGTGACCCGTGTTCACTTTCTGGACGAGGCTGTTTGCATATCAGATTGTGCTTATACACTTGGGAAAAGCAAGCATCCAATTGTTCTCTCTCCTGCAATAGGAATACTAGAGTCATTAACCTTGGTATAGTAACCTGTCTAGGAGAAGGAAATCACTGAATTCAAACTTGTCTAACCTCTGCCTAAAAACTGACCCTGCTCGTGAAAAGGGGTTGGGTAAATACATATTATAGAGATGTATAGATAGATTCATCATATCGAAGAGAACAAGCCAGGTGAAAAAATATGGAAAAATATTGAAGAAATAGTATATATTACATGGCACAAAAACAAACAGGTTAACCAATAGAAAATATGTTTATTTATAAAGACAATAACAGTCATCCTACTAAAGCCAATCGATCTCAAATAGGGGTATTTTAAAAAATCTGAACAAAGAAATGCTTGTGGGAAGATGGCTAGCCTCAAACACATCCTTCATTGGTTGTAAATATTCTCTTAAAAGCTACATCGTGGACATATTAATAACTATTGAAGTTGATTGCTAATGTTACATTCCCATTCAGAGATATGTCATATACGAGGGTTGATATTCGATCTTCTGATTTACTTTTATCTTGATCATCCAACGTTCATCTTCTCGGTTGTTTCCGCGTCGTGTCTCAGTAACCGCCATATTGTCGTCATCTTTGTGTCGTCCCGTTCAGTGCTCTTGTGATCCCAACTGTTCTCAGTTCTTTGTGTTGGAAGGAAAACGAACCCAGACACATTTTTATGTGCACATATTTTATTTCTTACTTTGCAATTAATTTTTTTTTTTACCCACTAGACATGTCGGGAGTCAGAGATGGAATTCTCGACCGTTCCCTTCAGTCGATTCTTTCTGGCTGAAGATGTCTTATTTCTCAACTTCTAGATTAATGTGATCTCATGGCTTTTGTCCATTGAAAGCTATATTCTTAGACGACTTCTGGGTCATAACACATAAATCAAACTGGATGACTCGACGGGTTTTCGACACTGTTTTAAACTATTATACTCTACCTGCCTAATAACAGATTACGACTATCTACTATACAACAGAAAGACTACAGAAATTTGTTGGTGAACCTATGAAGTTTTGTATAAAACACAATAAAGTTCACAAAAGAATGAAATATTCGAGGCGTTATTCTGTAATAAGTACAGTCAATAGTTGTTTGATTGTCGGATGGACAAGAGCTTCATAATAGATTCTGAATGTCATCTTACCTTTGTTTGTTTGTTTGGGTCTTATGGCATATCAACCTTTGAAGGTTATTTTATGCCAAATCCAGTTCTATTTCAAATTATTCAGTTTAGCATAATCTCACAGTTTAATTGTAAAAAACGTTTCTACATCAAGCAATTCTGTTTTGTCAAACAATTCTAATTCAAACAATTCATTTCAGTATAAGTATAGCTTTTGTTTACACACAGTTAAATATCAAAACAGTTCTATTTCAAACAATTCAGTTTAGCATACGAAATCAGTTCCATTTCAAACAATTCAGTTTAGCATAAGTACACAGTTTAAATGTCAAAAAAGTTCTATTTGAAGTAATTAAGTTTTGCAGAAGTACGCAGTTTAGTTCTGTTTGACCCATGGAGAGGATCCTATCAGATGTTACCACTCCGGGCCAGAGTGGACCTGGGAGCAATGGCGAAGAAGGAGTACTCCACATTCCCCAAAGCTCCAGCATTATTGGAACCTCGCCATCAGATTGTTTAGTGTCATATCCCGGACACATCCCTCTACAGAAACGCAGTTGGTGTATTCTACAGTCCCAGCCGACTGGACAAACCCGCTGAGATAATGTTAATTAACCAGTCTGGATGTTATGATATTGTCAGTTAATTTAAAAAAAAAAAACAACAACATTTACATCATTTAAATTTAACTGGGCGCATCAACGTTAACTGGAAGAAGTCTGAAGATCTGTCGGAAAGGTATGAATCCAAATATTCTCCCTCCAGCTATGGGTAAATAGTAGGACAGACTAGGTTCTTCAGCCTTGATGAGGCAACTAGTCTAAGAGAAGGAAAACTCTGAATTCAAACCTGTTGAACTCCGCTTAAAAATTGACCTTGTGTCATATCCTGCCCGAGCGGAGGGGTTGGTAAATATGATATGTCGGAACACCGTGTGCGAAATGGCTGGACGACCAATTGAAGACAGAGGGTAAAGTTTTATGGCCAATTCAACTTCTGTAGATCTGAATAAATTCAGTTTTTCTCCGATAGAAAAAAAAAATTATCAAGTTAATCCCAAATCAGGCAGAAGCTACATTATTACTAACTAGACACTCGCAGTATGACGTGAGGTACTGCTGGGGCGCCTTGTCTTTGTGGTAGGATTTTTTTTAACTCCGAAAGCATACTTCAAACAAAAATCTTCCTCTGATGAAGGATTTGCAGAAGTATTTGTATGACATAAAACCATTGAAGCTTGAGGTATTGCTAGGCACCCAGTCTGAGTTGCAGTGATTCTTTGGCTTCTAAATAAAACTAAATCAAAAGTGTTCATCTAATGAAGGATTTATAGGTGCCACTGCTGCTGCTTATACAATTGTATTTGTCGGAATTATATATATATATATATATATATATATATATTTTTTTTTTTATATATATATATATATATTAGAGAAGAAGGAAAATAAATCAAAATGTATGGGATAAAAAATATGAAGAACCAAAATATTCAAAGTATGTGTATATTTATATTTGTATAATATGCCAATGTTTAACTTATTGTTTTTTCAAAACGATGTTTAGACGATGTTAGTATGGGATATGTCCCGTCCGAAAAATGATTTTCTAATGATGAAATGAATCTTAGAAAAAAAAAAGAAACGTTCTAGAATCGTTCAGTGTGTTTTCTTTCAAAATATATGTGACGTTATTAGCATTCGAAACATCTATTTATTTATTTATTTTTATTTCTCCATTTATTTATTTTTTTCCAAAAAGGTAACATATTTGCTGTTAATTAAAAATATTTTTTTTCATATCCTAATTTTTCAAAGTATTCAATATTTTTTACGCGGGGACAAAGCTCAGGGAAATTTATTCTTGCTTTTCTCAAAGGTATTAATGCGATGTTGATATAAACAACCTTTGCGGAATTGAGATCGAAGCAAGAAGGAGCTCCTGTAAAAAGAACCTTGCACCAGATTCGGAGATAACCAGATTCTCTCACATCTCAGTTGTTCCAACAAGCTGAAGATAAGAATCAACGTAACGCATTAAGAATAATTCGTGAGTCTAAATGAGGAAGGCTGACCGTGGACTTTGGCTGATCGCCGCTAAATAGGGGCTAGATTCCGAGACATTATACTTCGTATTTACGGGGAATGTAACACCGAAACAACAATATTTATCTTTTTTTAACGGTTGTTTTCCTGACTAAAAACGTTATTATTTTATTATTCAACCCAGTGTTTGTTGTTCTTTCTTGCTGCACGAGACCAGGACCTTAAAACATGAAATTTTCTTGGCAAAAGTGCATAAAAATGGAATTGATCCTAAATGTCGATTATGGGATGAATCCATTGAGACTAAATATTATCTTGAAACTTGCTTCTCTTCATTAAGACTTGATGAATATCCAACCAGACATAACCAATTTGGACAATGTGTGGATAATTTGGGGATATACTGGAGAGAGTTGATCATTAAGAATTGGGATGAGTAGAAAACAAAACCAGTGACTGAAATAAATGACGTAACAATTCTCAAGGACTTTACCATCTACAGTGACAGAACACTAAATGTTAATAGATCGGATATTGTGATAAAAACCCCAAAATGATTGTTGACAGATGTTGCAGTACATTTTGAAAAAGAACGTAAGAGTCAAAGAATTTGAAAAAACTTTGAAATAGAAACAGAAAAATGTAGAAATTAATAATTCGGGCAATACCCTTTTGGGGGTCAGGGAAGTTATAAACAAGGGAATAGATGGATTTGGTTTGGTTTGATTTTTTTCTTTTAGCATTTGAACCGTCGAGGGTTATTCAGTGCCAAAACCATTCTTGAAGTAGAACATTAGCGGTACTATCAAAACAATAGCTGGTGTGGGGATTGGGGGTTCGTACATTACCTAAAAGAATTAGTCCGAAAGTGAACGTTATAGCACGACTGGAGTTCGAACTCGCTTACGACGATGTCATCCACTACGCCTCAGATGGATTTGAGAAAAAACAAACTGGGAAGCCTAAACCTTCAAAAGTTTTGGAAATTCTTATTAAAGAAGTACAGCCTATATTTTGCAAAAAATACAGTTCATCTAAAATATTTTGATATTCACCGTGAAATTTATATCAACTATTTGTTCCCATTCGATCACAACTTTATTACTCGTCTGAAATCAGATGTTGTGAACAGACTAGTTATCTGTATCTACGAATCTGCAGAAATCATTTCCCAATAATAACAAGGATAATATGTACTGCAAAAATTAAAGTTTATTCTAATATTGAAAGTATAGTACTCACTATTTATTACTAATAATATAAAAAGGTGAAACTGATTGGTTTGGTTGTTTTGTTTTACAGCGTATCAACCCTTTTCAGGTCCTTTAACTCCAACTTAAGTCATTTTGATCATTGATTTTTGTTTACACACAATTAAATATCAAAACTGTTCTATTTCAAACTATTCCTTTTAGCATAGGTACAGATTTTGTTTACACACTGTTAAATGTCAAAACAGTTCTATTTTAAACAATTCAGTTTAGTATAAGAACACAGTTTAAAATATCAAAAACATTTGTATTTCAAGCAATTCAGTTAAGCGTAATTACACAGTTTAGTTCTATTTGACCAATAGATAGGACCCAATCAGGTGCTACCATACCTGATCTAGTATAAGTATGCAGTTAGTTCGATTTAACCCATAGATAGAGCCCTGTCAGGTGCTACCACTCCGGACCAGAGTGGAGCTGGGAGCGATAGCAATGAAGGAGTAGTCCGCATTCCCCAAAGCTCCAGTATTACTGTTATCTCACCATCAAATTTTTTAGTGTTATATCAAGAACACTTGTTGGGGGAATCTTACCTTTTGGCAGAGATGCAAAATTCTGCAGTAATGCTGAAGCTTTGGAGAATTCTGAGTACCCCTTTATCGCCATCGCTCTCTGGTCCACTCTGGCTTGGAGTGGTAGCACCTGATAGGGTCCTATCTATCGGTTAAACAGAACTAAAATGCGTACTTATTCTAAACTGAATTGTTTGAAATAGAACTGTTTTGTCATTTAACTGTGTAAACAAAAATGTGTACTTTTACTTGGCTGAATTGTTTGAACGTTTATCAAAACGATTTAATTCGGCGATAAATGATCCAAAAAAGGGTTGATAAGCCGTAAAACCAACCAACCAACTAACTAACCGGCCAACCAAGAAATTATCTTCCATCTTCTGGCTCATTAACGGATTGATATTAACGGCATGTCAACTTGTGTAAAGTTATTTCATGCCAAGAGTTTAGGTAATTGCGTTCATGGTAAATTAAAAATTAGATCTTTGTGTAGTTGTTTCTAAAGAGGTTTTTTTACAAGTAGTTACATAAATCAAGTATTCCTATCTAATCCAGATAATTTGCGCAAAGTTGTATCGTTTCAAGTATTCCCATCTAATGGTAATAATTCTATGGTTTAAAATAATTATTTATTTATGATAATAGTTATTTGTTTACACACGGTTATATGGTTTCAAGTAACAAATAATTTTCCCCGAGTAAAAAACATAGCTTTAAGTTACTATATTCAATACGAATAATTTACTGTTATATGATATCAAACATTCCAATACAAAATTCATCATCATCTTGTCGTGCAACCAGCACGGATATCCCTGACCCTCTCTCACCACTCCTCCCTATCGTTCATCGCTTTTGGCTGGTCCTCAGGGCTACATCCCGTATCCTCACAGAGCTGCTGTATGTAGGTTCGAGCTGGTCGCCCTGCTAAATAATCTTAAAATTTATCTATTTAACCAGTAGATGAGATCACTACAGATGCTACCACTCTAACTCAGAGTGGACATAGAAGTAATGGCAATGAAAGGATGACTCCATACTCTCCAGGTCTACAGAACTGGAGCCTCACCATCAGATGCAGTTTAGCGTTATTGTCCGGACAACAGTTTTTTGGAGGTTTTGCCCCTCTGCAGGGGATACTGTCAAGACCCACCGACAAGGAGATTAGTTAAACGAGGATGGTTATTTGGGATTTATTACGTAACTGACTATTACACTTTTTCCTCGATGGTGAAATTTCTCCCAGTCATTCAGTCAGAAAGCATCGCTCAGCAGTTTTCTTCAATCCTCGACATTATCCGTCTTTTCTTTTCTCTCTCTTTTCCCATTTATTTGAATGTTTAATGCAGTGTAACATTTTAGTTAAACGTCGACTGCATTTTTTCCCTAGCCACCACTCGACACGTTGAGCTTGAATGAAGACTTGAAACCTAAGTAGCTGTCATGTGTACAATCCTTTTAATCTTAAGCATTTTCCGATGGATCTCAGTGTCAGGCTTGGGAAATGGATTTTAGATTCGCTGACAGGTGTCTCTGGTTTTCCGTGATGTTGTATTTTTATTTCTTTCTCTGCTTCTGACTAGTTTGTGTATTTTGTCAATTAAAAAATCCTTAAAGACTTCATTCCTTAGCTGTGACCCCGGCCTCTAATCCCCAAATTTCGTTTAATTTATTCTCTTGCAAAAAGTAAAATTTAAGAGTACAATACAATTAGCTACATACAGAGAGAGAGAGAGAGAGAGAGAGAGAGACACACACACACACACACACACACACACACACACATATATAAACTTATAAACTATTACGGTGTTTTCTCTCTTACGAAGATAATTGTTAATAACAATTGTCTTTTAAAAGGGATTTATTTCTTCTTTCTCTATCCATATATATTTATATATCATAGATACTGTGTTACCTAAGAAATTATCCGGCTAGAAAGAAATTATCTGGCTAAAAAGAAATTAAAAATACTCTATATATACATGTCTGTATATGTATACGTATGTTTTTTTGTGAGGTGTATTAAGTGTGTGTGTCCGTTTGTTTACGCATATATATATATATAGAGAGAGAGAGTGATACGCTGTTTTTTCTTTGACGAAGATAATTGTTCATAACAATGGTCACTTAAAGGGGCTTAATATTTCTTCTTCTTCTTCTTCTTCTTCTTCTTCTTCTTCTTCTTCTTCTTCTTCTTCTTCTTCTTCTTCTTCTTCTTCTTCTTCTTCTTCTTCTTCTCACATAAACACACTCTCTCTGTATGTGTGTGTGTGCATATGTGTGTGCGTATGTATGTACGTGCATATTTGTGTTTGTGTGCCTCTGTGTTTGGCATGTGTTGTACATGTTTCTCTCTCTCTCTCTCTCTCTCTATATATATATATATATATATAAAATTTCGGTTGTTGTTTTTTTTTTTTTTTTTTTTTTTTGTTAATTTAGGAAAACGGAATTTTCAAAACAAATACATAACAATGTAATTGCCTTTAAAACGTAAATTTTAAATGATGGATTAAGATATTTGCCTGGTCAAAGCGTTTTATGTAAACTGATCATTTGAAGGATTCATTGATATTTTCACTAGTGTAGCAAAGAAAAGAAGCTGTTAATTTACGATTTCAGTAATAATAATTAAAACAATAATACGCATAAACTCCTATGGGACTTTAACATACAAACGGATCACATAATCCCGGCCAGAAGACCAGACCTCATAATAATCAACAACAACAAAAAAAAAAAAAAGAGAATTTGTAAAATTATCGACTTTGCTGTCCCGGCGGACCACAGAATAAAACTGAAAGAAAGTGAAAAGAAAGATTAGTACCTCGACTTAGTTAGAGAATTGAAAAAGCTGTGGAACATGAAAGTAACGATTGTGCCAATTGTGATTGGTGCGTTAGGCACAATAACTAAACGGTTATCAAAAGGCCTGGAAGACTTGAAAATTGGCGAACGGGTAGAGACTATCCAAACGACAGCATTGCTAAGAACGACCAGAATCCTGAGACGAGTCCTGGAGACTTGAGGAGACTTGCTGTCACTCAAACTCCAGTGAAAAACCATCAGTTAACACTGATGTGAAAAACTCTAAAGGAGTAATAATAATAATATATACCAGCTATAACTTCTCATTGACTAACCAATTACAACTACTACTGTCGTTTCTTTTTCTTTCTTTGGAGAACAATAATTATAATAATACATCGTAGGTTTAACCTTCCTACACCTCCTACTACTAGTACAATACTTAAAAATGAATATTAAATCTAAGTACATCGCCATTATCATTGGTTTGCCGTTTGTTCTTTCGAAGCAAACAACAACAAAAATAATGATGATAATAATAATAGTCGTAAACAAGAAAAAGAAGAAATTCCTCCCTGGCAGCACCTGCCTCCGCGCCTAAAAGGGATTAGATCCGGGTTTGATTGTCAGCTGCCTGAGGTGCCGCTGAAGGAGAATGTTGTCGGATCCTAAGCAATTCTTTCATCCACCCTACTGGAGGCTTGCTTCCTGCGTAGATCCCAACATTAAACCGAACTTGTGTCACACTTTTGCCTCTTGGGGAGTCTAATGAATACTTATCTATCCCAGAGAGTTAACAGAACATCGGGTTAAAATGAAAGAAAATTTAAAAAAATTAAAAACTATAGAATATTATGGACACATCCCTATGGTTAACGTTATTATGTAAACAAACATCAGAATTGTGATCAGATAATTTGGAAAATTTGAGAAAAAATTCAGACTGGAGCCAATTACGTCGCCATAGAGAAGAGACTAACTGTTCCTAAATCTTATGGTATAATCGCCAGATTTGAGCATGAAAATGAACTAAATATACTAAAAGATTAAAAAAAAGTCTAACATCATCAATATTACTACTATGACTTACTAATATTATTAAGTCATTTCCAATGAAAGCAAGGAAAATGGATTGGAGAGGAGAAGTCCCAGTGACGTAGTGGCCAACGTGCTGGACGTTGACATCGTAATAAATGAGTTTGAACTATTGTCGCGCTATTACGTTCACGTTCGTACTACTATCTTTCTTCTACAAGGATAGCTTTGATAGTAAATTACCCACGAATGTTGCTATGCCATTAGACAAAGAAACCAAATCAACTAGACTCAGGTTTTGAGAATGAGGTCATTCTTTGAAACATAGCCGGAGTTGTTTCAGAATATGAAAATGAAAGAGTTTAAGAGAACAGAGTATTGAAGAAAGTAGAAAATATGTTAGTAACAAGTGTAACAAAGGATTAAAAAAAAATTCCAGAAAGGGATTGAAATAGTAAGAAATCCTTGAAAGAAAAGACGGACGAATCAAAAAATCAGAGATTCCCATGTCATAGTGGAGCTAGAATAGGCGAGAATACTACGGAATATCCTGGAGATTTCAAGGCTCTTATCTCGTGATAACCACCTAACATTTAGAGTGAACATTCAGGTATATGAAATAATAACAACAGTTGGAGATTGAAGGAAGAATCAAGACCATCCAGATTATTGAGATCAGCCAGAATACTGATTGGAGTTCTGGAAACAAGTGAAAACTTGCTGACAGACATAGATTCTGGCTAAAAAAATTCATCTCCACCCACGAAAGATTTGTTCTTTTAATAAATACATGCCAAGAAGTAAGTATGCCCGAATAGATGACTAAGAGGAAGACTATCTTGATACTGAAAGACCCCCAAAAAGGAACTATCTCCAGCGACTATAGACCGATAACGTGTCTACGTATGATGTGGAAAATCTTAAAAGCAAAGGTTTAGGTAGGAGATCTATTAATCGCTTGTATACCGCAGACTGTTTCCCGAAGAACAGAAAGCATACCACAAAGGGACAAGAGGAACAATTGGTTTACTGTACACTGATCAGCACACCCTCAAACAGAGTAAAGCGAGATTGAAAAATGTGGCTATTGCATGGATTGACAACAAAAAGAGCCATGATATGATCCACATTCCAGGATGATATATTATATAACTCTATTGGATTAGAGATCAGCCAGAGAAATTTTATTAACCAGAGGAAAAAGAAAAAAAAATCCCATTCGTTTTGTCAGCGGTCATGTAGTGCATCCATCAGGTACTATTGCCACAACTGCTGCTTGGAAGAAATACCGTTTTCTTTCATCGGATAGATCAGACTTCCATATAATCGATATCCTATCGATACTTGTCCATGCCTTCACTATGCGAATTCTGACATCACTTTCAGTAGATGAGACGTTACTGAGGTACGTGAACTTGTCTGCAAATTTTAGAAGACCTTCATATAGAGTGGAGATGGCTCCTTCTCGATTAAAACACATGTATTCCGTTTTGTTTGTGTTCGCATAGAGAGCAATGTCTCTTGTTGCCTGCTCCAGGCTATATAGCAGGGATTTAGCAGTGATGTATTTGCAAGAAGCGCTATGTCAACTGCATAGTCTGCGTCCGTTATAGTATCTGCGGAATATCGTCTGCTTCTTGCCTTTTTTTGTGTAAAGCCATTTTACTTAGGTCTATGGACACTCGAAGAATGTAGTTACAGCAGATTATAAACAATTAGGGTGCTAATGTATTTCTTTGCAGAACTCCAGCAACAATGTCGAAGAAATCCGTGTCTCCATCCGGTGAACGTACCTTGACTTTCGTGTTTCTATAGAGCATCATTATGGATGTAAAAGTTTCTTTGGGAAGCCCATAAGCTTGAAGTATTTGCTCTATCTTTCCTCTGTGTATGGAATTAGATGCCTGGGAGAAATCTATAAACAGTAGGATTGCCTCGAGATTTTTTGGGACAAACTCTCTCGATGATTCGACAGATTGTAAGAATCTGTGATTTTTCCTAACAACATTCTCAATTTCTAGTTCGATGCGAATTGAAGAAGACCATTATAAACCTTAGTCGTTATAGAAGTAAGAGTTATGCCTCTGTAGTTCTTGGTGATTCCTAGGTTGTTTGAGACGTGAAGGATGCGGCCTTTTGTCTGTCTCTCTATTGTTATTTGTTAAATATACGCCGTGGCAAAGTCAAAGTAGTAAGTCATAAAGTTTCCTTGTCTTCCATACTTCTGGAAGTATTTCGTCGAGACCTGCATCATTACTGTTTTTAATTTTTAAAAGTATTTTGTTGAGTTCCTTTAGAGTAAACTGTCCTTGATTGATGTCTATTTGGCTATTGATAATTTTTGGGATAAGTTTATTTGTAACTTTAGGGGAGTTTCCAAGGATATTCTTGAAATATTCTTTCCACATATGTATTGGTTCTTCTTAGCTGTCAGCTTAGTTTTGCTCTGAAACTGCTCTTCTTTTTGCTCACCTCATTTACTGTCTGCCACGCTTCGTATTTTTGTCAATAAACTTGACAAAAAATCCCTAAGAACTGCTTTCTAATATATATATATATATATATATATATATATATATATATATATATATATATATATATGTGCGTGTGTGTGTGTGTGTGTGTGTGTGTGCGCGTGAGGCAAAAGTTTACACAGCCATTGTTTGTACGGCGTTTTCTTCGTTTTTGCAATCATTGAATTATTGTACGTCTTTTCTGGCCCGAGAAAAATTTCTGTTGCAAAGAAAATGGTTTTTAAATAAACTTATGGAAACAAACATCGTTCAGTATTTAAATATCGTAATCATTTGCCAGACTTTTCAGCCCCAAAATTTGAACTATATGATAGACTTTCCGATCAAATTCCACACCATTTCCCAGATGGGACGCCTGAAAGTACGTTATATTGATAGTTCAAACGAATATGGTTTACTACATTTCTAAGAAGCTTCCCCTGAAATGTGTGTTTGTTTATAATTTCGTTTCTTCTAATGTGACCTTATTTTCCCCACAAACTTGTTACATTCTTTTGTGAATATGTCCGTATATTTGCTCAAAATAATTTTGTTTTTGAATGTTATATAATTAAGGAATGTTTTTTTATATTAATCTTTTTTGTTAATTATATTTTATCCTTCAATTTAGCAGGGCTTTGAACTATTCGAGTCTCTTAGTCCAGGTGAATAGTCAGTTGGTGCAGTTTTAGGCTCGCGTGCAAAGGATATCACAATTACCATTTGTCATAATAAACCCCCAGACGGAAAATGGAGCTGGAGTGTGGATGACGTCATGTCCAGAAGGGATGGTCCTGAGGTTTTGAGGAATTTGAAAAGACGTCAGTTGGGTATTCGACCGTTGAAAATGAGAGTCGGGTTATCTACCGTTGAGGCATGCGGTTGAGTTTTTCAGATCTCGACCGGCAGAGATGAATTGAGATCATAAACATCACAAGAATTGTGTCTCTCTCCTCGTGTCGCCTTTGGACCGAAGTCAGGAATTAATAAAACCATTTGTATTCGAAACGAAAGAGTCTGCCTGTATTCGCTCGTATTTGCATATGCATATGTGTTGTATACAACATTAAGACATAATCTAAACAATATAAGTAAAGTAAAAGTTAGCGACCATAGTCGAGGGTGACCCGAAGGCTCCCTTTTCGATAGCTACTACACCAAGGTGTAGGGGAGGGCGCTACTCCATTCCCAGGATTGCTCCACTTTACCCTTGAACCGTACCTTATAATGCTGAGTGTTAAGCAAGGTGGTATCAAGTACCATTTTTCAAGTCTTTGGTATGACTCGACCTGGGATTGAACCCAGGTCTCCCGGGCCATTGGCGAACACTCTAACCGCTGGGCCACTGACTGCATGTTGAACAAATGTTAATTTTCGATAAAATTTGGCGGCAACAAAGTTCTAAATGTCATGAGATTTTTTTCTCCAGAATTTCGTAGTCCAAAATTAGAGGTGTGTATTATACACGAGAGCGTGCTATACACAGATAATTTGAAAATAACATAGGAAAAGATATGCATCAAACTTCTCCTTCTAGCTAATGGTAAATAGTAGGGTAGACTATGCTCTTTAATCTTGGTGCGGTAACCAGTCTTAGAGAAGGAAAACTTAATTACAATGTTAAACTCCGATTAAAAATGAATTTTTACCTTATCCTGTTCGTGTGGAGGGTTTTAGTTCAGAGATGAGTGACCACTTGAATGATAAACTGTACAGAAAAATAAAGTTAGGTAAAAGAAAATACTTTATTGACTAAATAATGAAGCTACGAGTTTATATGATTAAAAAAAATCCCAAAATTTATCATAGCTCCCATTCAATACATATGTTTTGTAGTAATTTACGAAGGTCTTTACTTCGATTTAGCACAAGGCCAAATGAATGGGGCACCCAATGAAACATTGTTCTGTATACGAGATGCATTTCAGATTTTTAACATGCTAAATTACCTTCTTGAAACCTTTTAAAATATATTTGAATATTTAGCGATCTTAGCTTAGTATCTGTCCCGTCAGCTGGGGTTGGAATACTCTAATAGTATCACCTGCAGATCTCTCCAAAAAGGTTAGTCCTGGATATAACACAAAACAGCATCTGTCGGTGAGGATCCAGTTTCGGAATTCTGGAAAGTATTGAGTACCCTTTCATTGCAATTACTCCCAGGTCCACTCTAACCTGGAGTGGTAGTACCAATTATACTCCCATCAATGGATCGAATATATCTGTTTGGAAATTATTCGTAATGAATAGAACCGTGTGACAAAAATACTCTTTAAAAACAACTACATAAAAATGTAAATATGAATGTACCATGAATACAATTCTCAAACCTCTAGGCATAAAAAAAACCTTGATAAGTTGACATGTGGTTAAAATAAATAAATCAATCAATCAATTATTGGCTTTGTATAGAGTTGTCTCTGTGTTTGGAATTTTAGTTTGTGCGAGACTTCCAGTTCAGAAAAGCGAACTTGTCTTTGAAAAAAGAACAAAGCTACCTTCGCAAAAATAAATAGATACACAAATAAGGCTAGCGTATGATGCCATTATTTCTAATAGCTCAATATTGTTGCATCACATGACTGGTATAGCAATATGAAATATCATTTCTTTACTGGTCTCGTAATCTGGTTAAGTCCACGGAGGTGCTATTCATGTAGCTTATCTTGGACAGGGAATAGCTTAGCAGAGACCATTTCTCTCTAAGACAGCAATTGGGTTGAGCTGAGAAATTTTTCTTCTTCTGGACCGGTTGTCATAACAAGGTTAAAGAGCTCTTATTATTTACCCATAGCTGGGAAGAGAATAGTTGGATTCATATCTTTCTCAATTGGCGCTTTGTGAAGTGCAAACAGCCTTGTTCAGGGTTTGAATTCAGTTTACTAATTCCAGTCATTGCAACGATAACCGTTATGCTACGATCCTGTCGGTGGCGCAATCGGTCAGCACACCGTACTTATAGATAATATAAAATGTGCATGCAAAGCCGATCTTATCCTTAGGTTTAAGTCCTTTATGGAATACCCTGTATATCTTTGTTATTATTGCTTTTAGTCGCGGCTCCATCACGATGTCTTTTATGTTTATTTTAGTTAACTATATTTTATCTGATCCGCTTCTTCAAGACTGATTGCTATTTATTCATTTATTTATTTATTATTGCTGTGATTACATTGTAATATTTTAATTTATTTGTAATTGTCTGTTATAGGCCTACATATAACAAAAAAGCGAAGCTCGTTTTGATGGAAATGATAAATTTCTTTCAAGACAATTAACTCGTCTGGCGCAAAGAATATCCCGCCATTGTGACAATTGTTATTATTGCTTCTTGCTGCGTTTGTTTATTAGCATTAATTTGCGTTTAGGCGCATGCGCACGTGAAAAAAATGCACTTTCCAAATTACGTTTTTATCTAATCCACCATTTGGATTTTTAAAGTTCCATTTTTTCCCGTGGGAAACACCGCATATTGCAGCTTTTCATAACAAAAGCATTTGTTCCTTCAGTTGGAGCTTATCTTGTCTTCTATTGCTGGGCCGGAAGTTCACAAAATCGTCCGATTGTTCATTAGACAGTGAATGACGAAAAGAGAACATCCCGACAAACATGTCCAACGAACCGGAAGGGCTCACTATGAATTGTCTGTCTTTGGTAATCAACCTGAAAATGGAAACTAAACTGGTGCATTTCCATCAATTGCATATATATATATATATAATCATTTACTTTTCTGACTATGCGTTGTTGTTTCAAAAAACTGTAAATTCTTAGGGTCTAGTCAAAAAAGGGGACCAATCTTTACTAAGAATCTAATGAATCAACCGCTCACACATAATTTGTGTCATCCAAATATGAATATAAAAAAAAACATTTGCTTAGAACTAGATTCTCTTTCTTTTTATTTATTGGCCTGTCAATGATATATCTCAATGCTTCATTCTATTACTTAAAAAATGATCTTTCCAATGGTACAAAATATTAACAGCTGTTATATTCACTTTAGTAATTTGTTACTTAGTTCAGTTGTCGTTTGTCAATTTAAACTAGAAAATAGTCTTCCGATTAACAAAAACAGGTTTTCGGAAAGAAACCTTTGCAATCGTTTCGTTCAAATTGCTCTTTTCATATTTTCGTCAGTTGGTATCAATATATATTTTTTCACCTACATTAGTTGATTGAACTCGGCGATAAGTCAAAATTTCGAATCCTGATTTTAAAGGCAATAACACTCTTGTTTTTGATGTGATATACAACTAGGGTGGGTCAAATGTTTTGCAATATTTTCGTTCGTTCTAGCTTGTTAGTATATTACGTGACTGAAGCAATCAAAGCCGTGTTAGTTGTTAGTATCAAGGTAGTTGGTGCGCTGACAGGTTTTGCTCTGCTTCATTCCATGAGTGATTTGAAAACCACACAAAGGAACGTGTAACGTGGTCTAATTCGAGGACTTACGTTTTATGAGTTCAGACTTGCGGAAGTAACCAAAAATATTTGCAGTGTGAAAGGCGAACGTGAAATTGATCATAGTATGGTTATGAAATGTTCCAAGAAATTTTCGCTCAGTTTGCAAGAACGTCGTCGATTAGGGAAGGTCTTTTGGTCTAAAAGTGTGGATCTCCAAGTCGTACTTCGAAATCCACATAGATGCAAATATCTGGTGAGTAACACTCAGAGAGTATTTTACAGTCCGGTGGAGTTCGTCACCTTCACAACTGCCAATTTGTACCTCATGTTACGAAAATATTGCAAAACTTTTGACTTACCGTCGTACTTCACTATCTTTGGTTCTTTCTCTGAATAGATTTAAGCAAAAACTACCTCTAACATATAACGGAACTATTTCATAAAAAAAAGATAAAACCAAAATTTTTAAAGTCACGACTAATCGATCGTTCGTATTTTTGGAACGTGATCTCAAGATGTTTTTTATTTAGATAAAAAAAAAATCCAAAAAACAAAAAATAGACTTTCATATAAGGAAATGAAAAAAATTCCAAGAATTCTTTTTCAAAAATATATTTCTTATAAAAATGGAAATATAGTGTATATCTGACATTTTATGATCTATTTTATATCATTTCGTTGCTCGGACGTTATTTTCTTTTAAAAATCAATCTCGAAAATTTATCCTGTGTTGTCCCACAAGTTAACGTTCGTTTTCTTTTCATTCTACTTAAGTTTTTTTTTTTTTTTTTTTTTTTTTTTTTTTTTTTACATTTTGAAGGTCAAATTAGGGCTTATCTTAGGGGTTGGATTTTTTTTTGAAAAATAATCTTTTATTCATTTCATAATTTTTTACCACAGTATACAGGGTGTTTCAGAAATACAAAAATTTCGTATTCAAATAACTTGATCAATTCTTGTTCAAATGACATCAAATTTTAACGGCATGGGAAGAAACAACTCAAAATTCTATGTCTAATGTTTTATACATTTTTTTTGTCTTCAGATATAAAAGTACCATTTACTGGAAAAGAAAAGGCGTTTAAACATTTAACATAAAATTTTGAATTGTTTCTACGCATGCTTTAAAAATTTGAGATCATTGGAACGAGAATTGGTCAAGTTACGAAAGGATATTAATATTTCTAAAACGCCATGTACATCTCAAATAATATCAAACTTTTTGAAACATGCTATCATTATAGTAAGTAGTAAAGTTAGCGACCATAGTCAAGGGTGACCCGAAGGCTCCCTTTTCGATAGCTACTACACCAAGGTGTAGGGGAGGGCGCTACTCCATTCCCAGGATTGCTCCACTTTACCCTTGAACCGTACCTTATAATGCTGAGTGTTAAGCAAGGTGGTATCAAGTTCCATTTTTAAAGTCTTTGGTATGACTCGACCTGGGATTGAACCCAGTTCTCCCGGGCCATTGGCGAACACTCTAACCGCTGGGCCAATGTCCCGGTGTTTAATATAGGTATTAAACTTAATCATCGATACGTACAAGAAAACAGTATATATATATATATATATATAAAGGGGTAGATAATTTTCATGGTATCTACTTGGGGTCTTGGAACATATAGCAGATAAATGGGAACTACTCGATAGTTATCTTGTGGGGTGCTGCTCCCAGGACTTGCTCAAAACTGTACGTCGCATTTTTGCGTTGTTCCTTTGTAGCTGTACGGCTTCTTACTTCCCATATCCCAAACCATCTAAATAAGACGAACCACACATGCTGAACACATCTGGAAAAAGTAAAGACGAGCTCAAAAGAGATGTTTTCTTGTGGATTCCTAAATATAGAGGTGCCAGCGTAAGACGACCAGCAAGAATGCGGACACTGGATGCTGTCCGGAGTGATGGACAATGCGGACGAATGGTGTATGTGTGTGTGTGACAGAGAGACAGAGAGAGACAAAGAGAGAGAGAGAGAGAGAGAGAGAGAGAGAGAGAGAGAGAGATACAGAGAGAGAGAGATACAGAGAGAGAGAGAGACAGAGAGAGAGAGAGAGACAGACAGAGAGAGAGAGAGAGATACTGAGAGCCATTTTTTCCAACAAAAAGCATTCCATTCCAAAGGAGAAGCATTTTTTCGACAAAAAATAACGAAAAAAAAAACAAAACAAACAACAAAAAACAATGAAAAAAATAAAAAACATTTCGATCCAAAGGAGAAGTATTTAAAGATTTTTTGGCATCAAAACCTTTAAGGTTTTATTATTCATGACGTGAACAACATTGTTAATCGATGGCGGAAATGCATATATATTCATGGATTCTATTTTGACTGATTAAAACACTGTTTGAATTCATTGAATCACTTGCCCAGTCAGCTGGGACTGTAGAGAGGTAAGACCCCACCTAATGTGTGTCCTGGTATGACACTAAACAATCTGATGGTGAGGTTCCAGTAAAGCTGGAGCTTTGGGGAATGCGGAGTACTCCTTCACTGGCATCGCTCCCAGGTCCACTCTGACTCGTAGCACCTGATAGGGTCCTATCTATGGGTCAAATAGAACGAAAATGCGTATTTATGCTAAACCGAATTGCTTGAAATGAAACTGTTTTGATATTTAAACTGGGTTCTTATGCTAGACTGAATTGCTTGAAATGACTAAACTGAATAGCTTGAAATAGGAATATTTTTGACAATTAAACTGTGTATTTACATTTAAAATGCGTACTTATACTAAACTGAATTGTTTGAAATGGAACTGTTTTTGTATGCTAAACTGAATTGTTTAAAATAAAACTTTTGATATTTAACTGCGTCTAAACAAAGTCTATACTTATACTAAACTGAATTAATTAAATTAGAATTGTTTGACTAAACTGAATAGCTTGAAATAGAAATGTTTTTGACAATTAAACTGTATACTCATGCTAAACTGAATTGTTTGAAATAGTACTGATTATTTATATAAAAATGGATTTGGCATTAAATAATCTACAAAGGTTGATATGCCATAAAACCCAAACAAACAACCCTTAATTCACATGTAAAAGTTTATTAAGAACAACTTGGTGATGATGATGTTGATGATGATGATGATGATTGTATAGACGCTTAATATACGTCGCTAAGACATCGATGTTCCGGTACTTAATAATCCAGTGTCAATGCTTTTAAAAAAATACTTCTGTTTCTTTACTTCTTTTCCCAACTATTTATCGAGGAAACACCAGAGTCGATGATAGTAGCAAGTTGAATGTATCTTTTTTCTTTTCTTTTCTTTTTAGAAAACACTTTTAGTTGAACATCTGGCTACAAGTCAAAACACGATCACCCAAAATCGTACTTACTGTAACGAACCTTATTCTATAATAGCAGGCGCCTCTTTTTTTGCCCGAATTCTCATATTTTAGCTTCTCACTTGTTGAAGACGTTGTAATGTTTTCTTTCCTATAGAATGTGCTTATTTGTTGTTTTTATTTAATTTTTTTACTTTTTGTTTTTCTTGCTTTCCGTGTTTGTTTGTTGATGTTAACGCCGATGAGACTAAAGCTTATTTTACGCCAGTTATCAAGAAGAAGAAGAAGAAGAAGAAGAATAGAAAGCCTGAAGAGGATGAAGATAAATTGGAAATGAGGAAGAGAATTGATGAAATAAAGAGGAAGAAGTAGTAAAGATAAAAGTAGAAAAAGAGCAGAGAGGTACAAAAGTAGGAATAGAAGAAGGATGAAGAAAAGTAAAAGAAATGTAAAGAAAAATACCGAGAAAGGAAAAAAGAAATGGAGGAAGAAGACAGAGATAGATAGATAGAGAGAGAGAAAAAGAGAGAGAAGAGAAGAGAGGAGAAGAGAAGATAATGAGTGAAAAGAAGAGGGGAGAATTGTACGTAGCAGAAGAAGTCGAGAAGGGAAAAGAAGGGAAAAATAATGAGGGGGAGGAAGGAGAAGAAAGAGAAGTGGAGGAGAAGGAGGATTGGAAGATTATGTAGGAAGAAGAGGAAGGAAAAAGTAGATAAAAACTAAGTAAAAGAAGAAGAAGAAGAAGAGGAGAAGAAGAAGAAGAAGAAATAGATACTAAATATAAAGAAAAATAGATTATCATGGTGATAGAAGAAGAAAACAAAAATAAAACAAACAAACAAAAAACAAGGAAAGCTGTTTACACATCGATCGTTATTCTGTGAACTGAGAGGAAAAGAAAAAAAGTCTGAAGATTCTAAGGACAAAGAAGAAAATGGAATCCTGATGCACGAGAATTTACTCGAGTAAATTTCTTGGTATTGGTTTCACGCACAGGTTACCAAGTGCTCATATCTCACTAATCTGTTTTGTTTTTTTTTCTTGTTACATTAAATAATAGACAGTGCCACAATTAACTCTTTCAGCTTTCGTCTTCTACTCAAATGAAGCAGCGAATATAAACTTTTAACTTAAAAATTGCTATGTGAACGACAAAATAAAATGTATCCTAAGATGAAGCAAACTTTTGAAGAAACCCAGTCTATTCCCTAGACTATGCTATCACGCCATGACTCGTGTTTATTCAATTGTTCGGAAAATGTTCTCAGATTTTAATATGAACTGTTTAGATTCTATTCTAACATTCTATTTTACTTGTATACCTTTTCCAGTTCAAAATGGGAGTAGTTCAGTTCAAAATGGGAATAGTTAATTTCAAAATGGGAATAGTTCAGTTCAAAATGGGAATAGTTAA
This sequence comes from Sepioteuthis lessoniana, assembly GCA_963585895.1. Lineage (NCBI taxonomy): Eukaryota > Metazoa > Mollusca > Cephalopoda > Myopsida > Loliginidae > Sepioteuthis > Sepioteuthis lessoniana. The sequence continues at coordinate 74,655,368 of OY757905.1, forward strand.
TTTCAAAATGGGAATAGTTCAGTTCAAAATGGGAATAGTTCAGTTCAAAATGGGAATAGTTAATTTCAAAATGGGAGTAGTTCAGTTCAAAATGGGAATAGTTAATTTCAAAATGGGAATAGTTCAGTTCAAAATGGGAATAGTTAATTTCAAAATGGGAGTAGTTCAGTTCAAAATGGGAATAGTTAATTTCAAAATGGGAATAGTTCAGTTCAAAATGGGAATAGTTAATTTCAAAATGGGAATAGTTAATTTCAAAATGGGAATAGTTCAGTTCAACATGGAAAAATTATTATAAGTATAAATATAAAAAATATTTTTAAAGCCCAAACTGGGCTTCAATCCTTTCACTGATCACTCAATCTAAAATTCCTGCAGCTGTAGCATTAGAAGATGTTGTGTTCTAATAAATGATTTGAAGAATTTTTTTTTATATTATAAAATGTTAACAATTTTATTGTTAAAATAATTTATAAGATATTTTTTATATTTATACTTCTAATAATTTTTCCATTTTGAACTGAACTATTCCCATTTTGAACTGAACTATTTTCATTTTGAACTGAACTATTCCCATTTTGAACTGGAAAAGGTATAGTTGTTTAAAAATTTACCATTCAAAATGATTAAAATATTCTCTTTGTTAATTTTTCAATTACTTCTTTCGGGGGTGTCGACGTGGTGTAATGGTTAACACGCTGGCCAGCGGAATCGTAATAAGTTTGGTCGAACTCCAGGCGCACTATTATGTTCATTTTCGGACAAATACACTCGGAAAAGGTATGAACCCCCTTATCCTCCCAGCTATGGGTTAAATAGTACCACTACTGTTCTTCTAGAAGGATAGCTTTGGCATTAAATAATCTAGAAAGGTTGATATGCTTTTAAATAAAGAAACCAATCACTTCTTTCAGAATTTGATTTCGATAATTATATGCCCCTAATAATGAACATGAACAAAGAAGTGATGCAGTTACTCTTTTGCATGGGTTCAAGGTTGCTCGTAATTTACCTTCATGACAATGCTCGGCCATATGTTGACAGGATGACAATGCTCGGTCACGATTGGGGCTTTAGAATACTTCGACTGCACCTCTGCAAAGGAGTAAGTGTGTCTTGGATATGACGCTAAACAATCTGATGGTGAGGTTCCAGTAATGCTGGAGCTTTGGGGAATGCGGTGTACCCCTTCATTGCTATCGCTCCCAGGTCCACTCTGGCCCGGAGTGGTAGCACCCGATAGGGCCCTATCTTTGGGTCGAATAGAACTAAACTGTGTACTTATGCTAAACTGAATTGTTTGAATTAGAAGTGTGTGACTAAACTGAATAGCTTAAGATCGAAATATTTTTGACAATTAAACTGTGAACTTACATTTACCATATATATTCAAAAATGCATTTATAAATAAAATACAGAACTGGGAATGATTATTTGTGGTTTAGTCTAGTGACAAGTTAAATCGGAGACCAATAGATTCGACTTGAATTGTTTTTCGACTTAAGTCACCTCTTTTGGAACGAATTACGGACGTAAGGTGAGGTATACCTGTACCTAAAAAAATGTAGTACCTTTAATAGTGAAGTTGGCAACCGTAGTCGAGAGCGACCAGAAGGCTCCCTTATCAATAGCTACTACACAGAGGTGTAGGGGAGGGTGAAACTCCTTTCCCTGGATTTCTCCACTTTACCCTTGATACGTACCTTATATTGTTGTGTGTTAAGCAAGGAGGTATCAAGTACCATTTTTAAAGGCTTTGGTATGACGTGACCGGGGATTGAACCCAGGCCCCCCGGACCATTTGCGAACACTCTACTCATTAGACCAATGAGCCGGTTTAAGTACCTTGAATAATGTACTATAATAATGGCAAAAATACAAATGACTAAAAATAAACTAATACTCTAGCTAATACTGTAATAACCCCACCAACAAACCTACAATAGTTTTGCGAAAGATGTGAACCCGACTATTCCCTCTCCAGCTAGGGGTAAATAGTAAGAGCAGGCTAGGATCTTTGACCCTGCTATGGCAACCAGTGTAGAAGGAAAATTCTGAATTTAAACCACTTGTAGACCTAGAGAGGTAAGGGCCTGCCAGTCTATTTTTGGCGAAAATCTCTGGTGGTGTAATGGTTAGCAAGTTAGACTAGCAAACCTACACGAGTGAGTTCGAGTCTCATTGGGTGCCCCATTCATGTGGCCTTGTGCTAAATCGAAGTAAAGACCTTCGTAAATTACTATTTTTGGCGAAAATAGGCTTCTTGAGTCGCGACTTCCAGGTCATGGGATAGGTCCTTTATGAAGCTGTCTGTACGTTTCTCTGTTTGTGTAGATATCAAAACTGCTGTCTAGATGTCAAGATATTATCACTTTATCATGAAGGTTGCTTATCTGTGCATTATCTAATTCTTTGAATTTAAAAATATGAAATATCCATACTCAATATTTTTTGATCATACCCCGTACGTAAATTTGGCATGATTATACACATTGTTCATCCTCCTCATCATGAAAGTACGCCGACAGCGAAGATTCCCTTGACTGATACTAGTGTGTCTATGTGTATGAGAACGTCGCCATAAATTAATCTTTGCTTCTTCCGTAGAGCCCATCATATCTTGTTCGTCTCACTTGGATGGTTTTTAAGACGGGAGTTAAATGGTCATACAGCAGTTGTTTTGTAGAGCGCTGCTTTCAGGATCTGTTAAAAACAGCACGTAATATCCATGTGTTGTTCTTCGAGCATTTCATTTGAGTTCATGAGGTGCAACCTTAAAGTAGTACTTATACAACTGCAGCTTGGAATAATTATTTCCATATGATCGATAACCTGTCAATAACTGTGCATGCTCTATCGATTTGTATGTTGACATCGCTTTAAGTACCAGTACTTGGACTGATCTACTTATTTCAGAGCTTTGACATTAAATCAGGATATAACACTATCTTGATAAAAATACGAGGTTATAATTAACTATCAAGATCAGAGGTATCTATCATTTAATTAGTTACTCGTCACCAAGAAATTTAAACTCATACTTAATTATGTTGTTTCTTTGTAAATTTCATCGGGTGTTTTTTGGGAGATTTTATCGTTAATACGTTGTTACACAACTATTACTGCTGATTATGGTCCTGGAGACCGAGGTTCAGTCCCAGGTCGAGTCATACCAAATACTCAAAAAAAAAAAACAAAACAAACTTAATGCCGCCTTGCTTAACACTCAGCATTATAAGGGTAAACTGGAGCAATCCAAGGAAAGGAGAAGTGCCTTCCCCTACACCTCGGTGTAGTAGCTATTGAAAAAGAAGCCTTCAGGTTACCCTCGACTAAGGTCGCTAACTTTACTTTTTTACTTGTAAAATCCAATCTGGCAGACATGGAACAAAAGATGATAGATTTTATCAGGAAGTTCATTACAAGCTTCTAAAATGTCAGTTTTGGATTACTTCTTACTTTCAAAAATCTTCTCTTACCCTTTCATTGATGTTGAGATCCTGGCTGCTGACCAGCCTGACCAAAACGTTTATATCTTTCTTTTAAAAAAATCATTGCATAACACTTTCTGAACGAATAGGGGTATTATTTTAGATGAACTGTGGGCAGTCAATCGGACCATCTTCAGCTACTAAATCAGTATTTCCCAAAATACGCTCGTTTAACCGCTTATCCACGAACCGGAGTCATTTTCCTGCGACACTATCAGGTCTTCTGTTCTTGGGTCGCATATTTAAATGCATATGCGTGTTGGCATCTATATGAGTATGTATGCGTAGCGTATATCTATATATATCGACGTGGGAGCAAGCGTATCTCTATGGGTGTGTGTGATTATAGATAGCTTATATGTATGTTTGTAAATGGATATGTGTATATAGTCGTATCAAAAGGATAGCTAAACAAGTTTGGGAACTGGCTAGATTTTTAGTAGATGATAAAAGAAAAAGAGAAAATTTTCGGGGATTGAAAAGATTTTTTATGTCCGTAATAAACAAAATTCTTCGATGCAATTACGGTCAGAGCCTCAGTAGTCAAGGATATCATTTTCCAAAGTTCTTTAGTTCTGGAGTGGGGTGTCCACTCATGGAAAACTTTTTTCTCTTCCTGAAGGCAGGGTCTAGTATATTAAAGGGAGCAGAAGGGGGTTTGACAGAAGAGTTGCTGTCAAGGCTAGTGGTTGTGTCACCGAACCTGATCAGGAGCACTCTCCCGCCCACCATAGTTACCCACAAGATCGTAGACAGCAGAGATAGAAGCTGGCTGTAAGACAGAATAGGATCGAAAACTGATCAAGTCATCATCTTCCGTCCGTATCACGGTAGTGCGAGATCAGCGCCTAACTCCATATTGAGAAGTGTCACATAACTCCTCTTACCGGGATAAACTCAAAGAGTGAATATAGAAATGATAAGGGTTTTTTCGGATTCGTTTTTTTTTTTTTTCTTTTAGGAGCAGTCTCTTAATTTATACAGTTCTCAACCAAAATCTGCGGCCGACTAATTTTTCTTCACGACGAACACAACGTGGGTTGATTAGTTCAACTGGCGAGATAAGGCAAGCCGCGGATGACACCACTATATTCTTGCCATATCCTATAGCATTCTGAATACTCCACCTACTCTAGTGAGCATTGACAACCTCTTTTTTTGGTAACCGTGGATTGTGTTTTTTTTTTCTGAAAACACTCGGAGGCAAGTAGAAACCCGTTGTCTTTGAAGCAATGGAAATTTCATTTAAATTTGAATGTTTAACTTGTAAGTCGTGTTCAAAACAATATAACTGTTGAAGATGTTCCCATTTTGCAACTCGTTTTACATCAAAGATTAGTTCTGTCTTTTCTGTGAATAATAAATTGTGAATATTTTTCAACAGATGAAGATAATCAAAAAGCAAATGTTTATTATCTTTTGTTAGCCAAAATTTTTATGTGAATGTGGGATATAATATAAAAAAAATTAATTTACTCGGTTACCGTCACATACAATAGCTTTCACATCAGCTGGTAGACAAGTGACGGTTTGAACTGTTAAATCAATTTGTTCAAATAAAAAGGCTGATATTAATTTTGAAATTGGAATCAATCTTGTAAGAAATTTTGTAGAGAGATAGTTCTTTGCCATGATATAATAACATTTTCTATTTATATACTTCAATATGAAGAATTATGCAACATTTTTACTGGAATTAAGAGTATTAAAAACAGATAGCAAAAAAGATTTTTCATTTAGTTTTGAAACTTTTCATATCATCCTTCTGAATGTCGTACAGGACATTGGCATGATGATTAGAGTATTCGCCAATGGCCCGGGAAACCTGGGTTCAATCCCAGATCGAGTCACACCAAAAACTCAGAAAATGGTACTTGATGCCTCGTTGTTTAACACTCAGCGATATAAGGTAGAAATCAAGGGTAAAGTGGAGCAATCCAGAAAAAGGAGTAGCGCCCTCCCCTACACCTCTGTGTAGCAGCTATTGAAAAGGGAGCATTCGGGTCACCCTCGACTAAGGTCGCTAACTTTACTTACGCTCAATGTTGCTAACGATGGTAAGTGAAAATCCTCTCTTGATCTATTATACAATGGCCGTGATGTTTTATAGTACTCAAAAGTACATATTTCTATATCTGAGTTGTATCTTATTTCAATTATTTTTGAGGCAATTATTGAAAAGTGCTGACTAACAATATCCTTCTTGTAATTAAAATCTAGCAAAGACGCAAAGCTTCTGGGGTATTGCTAGAAACTAGGTAATCTCTGAAATGACAGATTAAGCTTATTAAGCTCAATTGTTTCTTTTACTGCTTCAATTTAGGAGTAGTTTTTCAAGCTAAATAAATTATACATTCAGTTCCAACTTTTACCTGGCCCATTCAGCTAGGGCTGTCGAATACACTGACTATATCTTTGCTGAGAGATAAGACTTCCCCAACGAGTGTCCTGAATATGAAACTAAACAATCTGATGGTGAGGCTCCAGCAATCCTTGAGCTTTGGAGAATGCCGAATACTCTTTTATTGCCATCGCTCCCAGGTCCATTTTGGCCCAAATAGGGTCTTATCTATGGGTCAAATAGAACTAAACTGTGTGCTTATGCTATACTGAATTGTTTGAAATAGAACTGGTTTTACATTTAACTCTGTGTAAATAAATGACTGATATTTAACTGAATTCTTAGTTATACATAGCAATACTTGAAACCATTTAACTTTGTTGACTTAACTGAATAGCTGGAAATAGAAATGTTTTTGACATTTAAACTGTATACTTATGCTAAACCCAATTGTTTGAAATGGAGCTATTTATGTCAATAAAAATCGATTTGGAAATAAATTGCTTCTCTGCAGAGTGGTAAGATCCCCCCAACGAACACCCTAGATATGACACTAAACAATCTGATGGTGAGGTTCCAGTAACGCTCATTGCTCGTTCCCAGGTCCACTCTGGTCTGGACTGGTAGCACCTGATAGTCCTGTCTATGGGTCAAATAGAACTAAACTAACCTTTTGCAAAAATCAATTGCTTGAAATAGGACTATTTTGACATTTAAACCACGTACTTGCACTAAATTGATTTGTTTGAAATAGAACGGTTTTTACATTTAACTGAATTCTTTGAAATTTTATTCGGTGTTAAATGAACTGAAAATGGTTTATACGCCGTCAAACAAAACTACCAACCAACCAACCATAAAATAAATTTCTTATCATTAAAAATGGAACCTGATTAATTGTTCCCTTCCTTTGTTTTTTTTTTCTTTTGCTCGGGACAAGTGTTGATCTTATTTTGTAATTTACACGGCTTTTGTTCTGCTGACAATTATTTGAAATAATTCCCTTTTCCATATATGTAGAAAATATCCAGCAGTTTTTTTTTCTCTCTTTTCCTCATTGCGACATAACGAAGAGTGTTGAATTTTCTTGCAAGTTTCGAATTTTTCTTGCACAGTCTTGTAAACTTGGGATCTCTTCACAGTTTTTGATTGGTTTCTCAGTGAACTGTTGAGGAATATAAGTTGCGAGGGAGGGGAAGTATATACATGTTATACAGGAGTTGAACAAAATAATGAAAACACCTAGAATCTTAGTTATCATAATTTTGAAATTCTTATAAAACCATCAAACGTTTATTTTTATGTTTTTTGGTGTAATATTAATTTTTTTCGCCTTATTTTACTAAAATTGTTCTTTTTTTTAACAGATATCATCAGAAGAAATTAATCGAAATTCGTTAAAATGGCAGATCTATCAGACTTTAAAAGAGGTCAAATTGTAGGTGCTCGTATGGCAGGTGCTCGTGTAACAAAAACCGCTGAATTATTTGGTATAGCAAGGAGTACTGTCTCGAAAGTAATAACAGCATTTGAGAAAGAAGGAAACACATCTTCACTGAAGCAAAATTCTGGAAGAAAGCGAAAGCTGTTTGATAGGGACCGTCGGAGTCTTAGGAGGATTGTTTGGAAGGATCACAAGAATACAGTTCCGAAAATTACAGCAGAGCTTAATGACTACCTCGGGAAACTGTAAGAAGGGAGTTGCACAAAGCCGGATTTTACGGAAAGGCTACAATCAGAAAACCATATTAAAATAAATTTGAAATTTCCAGGTGTTTCCATTATTTTGTCCAACCCCTGGATGTATCTTTACTCTCCCACCCTTCATCCTTTCATTCCGTTGTGATGGAGTATTTTGCATTTGTGAAGTATCAAGTATTTGTCTCATCCTCCATTCTGTTGTGCCGCCCACATTTGACGATCATAACTTTTGTTGTCTTGTGAAACTTTTAGTTATATAGCAACCGAGGAAGGGGTAGGTGTACTTCAATCATTTCATATAGTGTTCGCCAAAGGCCTAGGAGACCTGGGTTCAATCCCAGGTCGAGTCATGCCAAAGACTCAAAAATGGTATTTGATGCCTCCTTGCTTAACACTCAACAATATAAGGTAGGAATCAAGGGTTAAGTGGAGCAATCCAGGGAAAAGAGTTGTGCCCTCTCCTACATCTTGGTTTAGTAGCTTTTGAAAAGGAAGACTTCGGATCACCCTCGACTAAGGCCGCTAACTTTACTATATATATATATATATATATACAAATTTCTCCTATTGACGTGTGTGGGGCGTTTTCTTAGAAGATTTTCATGGACATATTACAACGTTTAAGTTTGCATTGAGTGTTTGATTGCAGTTTAAAAACTTAAAATGAATAATACTGTGGTGATCACACAATACACACAGCATAACGTTTCTTCCATTAAGCTCTGCTTTTGCGGAAATTCATCTTTGTCAGTCTACTGATTTTTTTTGCGTTGAACATTGTCATTAAAAACCTATTTTCCGTTACCTGTAATGGTATTCTTGAGAAACAGGTCATTTCTCTACCTTGAAAGAAAACTTTTCACTCGGGATATGCAATCTTCCAAATTCTTCTTAGTAAGAGTAGGAGGAATATAAACTCTTAGCTTGTTCACTTTTTGGCCCAGTCAGCTGGGGCTGTAGAATACACCAACTGCTTCTCTGCAGAGGGGTAAGGTCCCATGAGAGTCCTGGATATGACACTAAACAGTCTGATGGTGAGGTTCCAGTAATGCTGAAACTTTTGGGAATGCCGAGTACCCCTTTATTGCTATCGCTCCCCGGTCCACTCTGACCCAGAGTGGTAGCACCTGACAGGATCTATGGGTTAAATAAAACTAACTGCATTCTTATGCTAAGCTGAATTTTTTGAATTAGAACTTTTTGAATAATCTGAATAGCATGAAATGGAAATGTTTTTGACAATTAAATCATGTACTGCATGCTTATGCTAAACTGAATTGTTTGAAATGGAACTTCTTTTGACATTGAAACTCTGCTTACACAAAACTGAATTGTTTATTATAGAACTGTTTTGACATTTAACTGCGTGTAAACAGAATATGTGCTTATACTAAACTGAATTTGCTGAATTAAAACTGTTTGAATAAACTGAATAGCTTAAAATAGAAATGTTTTTGACAATTAAACTGTGTACTCATGCTAGATTAAATAGCTTGAAATAGAACTGACTATTTGCAAAGGTTGATATGACATAAAATCCAACGAACGAACCAACCAACCAACCTTGTTCACTTTTCCTATCTTTTTTCAAGTGGTGCCAGTTAGTGGGTTGATATGTGGATTGCATTCCGCCAATTCTCTTAAAGCATCTTGATTGAGGTCTGATGAACGGGGTTCATCTCTCAATGATGTATCGTCTGAAGAAAACTTTGAAAACCACTTTCTGGCTTGGCGGTCAGGCCATAAACACGAGAAATTTTCTTAACTGTTTTTGTAGCAATTTTCTTATTCCTAAATTTCCCAACATAACAAGTCGAATCTGCACTTTAGTGGCGTGATATCATAGATTAATTCATAAGGCACACTATATTACTAATGAAATAATAATGATCGACGTGGGCCCTCGTGGTGTAATGATTAAAACGCTGGACTGTGGAATCGTAGTAAGCGAGTTCGACCTCCAGTCGCGCTATTACGTTCGCTTTCGGACTTTTGGAAAAGGAATGAACCCCTTACCCTCCCAGCTATGGGGTAAATAATACCACTGCTGTTCTTCTAGGAGGGTGGCTTTAGCATTAAATAACCTTCAAGGGGCCACATACCATAAAACAACAAACTAAGAATGACCGATAAGGACCCTCTTTAATCAAGTAATTTCCAGTTGCATTTAAAGCATTGAAATTCGTGGTTATAACTTGCTTTTAAAAAACGGAAATTATTTATGACTTATGGAATCGTATAAACATTGTGGCTTTTTTATTTCGACGATATATTCCGAAATAAGCGAATTCTTCAATGATTTTTTAAATCGACAGATGATCGAATTTTTATGCCATGGCAGCTCGACATTGTGAATCCGAATAGATAAATTTAGTTTGACTTGACAGCTGATGACAATACAAACGAATTAACAATCAAAATGAGCATAAATCAATCTAAACTACTTTTTTCATAAGCAAAAATGTCTCCAACATATTCTGCTTCTTTTTCAGGCATCTGTCAGTCTCGTGAGACAATGGATCTGAACTTAGGTCACGGCACCAGCCTAAGAAACGTTATTCATTTACCCAACCCGTCCGCCACAAGCAAGATCTGACACAAACTTGGTATCAGCATCGTAGTAAAAGTTGTCAGAACGAGACAGAACACAATATCGGACAGTTTCCGGTTTTGTGACACCACCGAGGCAAGATAGCTGGCATGTTGGCGGTGGGGGTTGAATTAAGAGTCCTTCTCTTGGGACACCAAGTATGGAGAGCTTAATTTAGTAAACCATGTACCTATAGCTGGCTGGGGGAAGAAGAGTTAGATTCATACCAATAGAAATAGATCGCAGATAAACGCAAAGGGTCTCATCCAGACTTTGAATTTAGCTCACCATTTTCTACAACGTCAACCACTTTGCCTCTGCGTCTCACCTGAATTCTACCATTATATTTATAAAATGAAAGGTATCACTTGAGTCGCTAATTCCACGAATTTGAATTTGAATTTAGCTAATTAATCATTGTCTAATTAATTTAGATGATTCAATTAACTATTGAAACTCGAAATCTATCTATCTATCTATCTATCTATCTATCTATCTATCTATCTATCTATCTATCAGAAAATGAATTAGCATATACGTGTAAGTAATCAATATTTGATAAACAAATAAGAAAGTACTGATGATTTTTTTTAGATATTTCTGTGTTTATTCACACTATCATCAGAAGAACATGTTGATGAAACTTTCCATAATTCAAGACTATATCATAGCCAATTAATCTGTGTCTTTTGCAAAAGAGAATATAATTTGTAAAAAAAATCAAGATGATTTTTAAAACTGAAAATTAAAAAAAAAGAAAAAAAAGAAAGACGTGCTAATTCAAACAGATTTGGAAGGATACCGTAATCAGTGACCGAACATGCAACGTTTTTGTAATCAGCTAACCCAACACTGAAGATTATAGTGTCTACCACGGTCATTAATAAGCACATATCGAATACAGCGTGAATGTCATTTAGGCTCGTGCTTCTCAACGTGGGCCCTTTGGCCAAAAAGTGATCCTGAGATATTTTTAAAAAATGACCTTGGAGTTGTCTCAAGAAAATTAACATATCAATCCTCTTAAAGATTAATCTACAAAAGTATGAGTTTGCCTTTTTTTGTTTTTGTTTTTGTTTTTGCAATTTGGTCAAAACTGCTCCAAGCCCAAAAGTCATCGCAAGTCATGACTTAACTTTTTCTCTAACCCTGGGATTTTTTTTAACTGAGTAGCCACCTTTCATACAAGAGGTCATATAAACCGATATAACACCATTTTCTGGGGTACTGGTCATCTGAGAGCATAAACGGGCCTCCCCAAAAGTAAATGTGTGGTGTACCAAGACGGCTGCTGGCGTAGTTGGCTCATATTGCTTTGCAACTCCAACGGTGACTGCAAATTCTCACTTACAAATGCTGCAAGTGTTTGCCATTAATAACATACCTCAACAAATCAGACAAGCAGGGTATTTCCTATAGGATGATACACTGCCTCATTTTGCTCGTACTGTTTGTGACTGTCTCAACCAAACTTTCCCTGAATCGTTGAATAGATCGTGGTAGATCATTGGCATGGCTACCGCACTTCCTTGACATGAGTGTGACTTCTGGTTATCAGGTATGATAAAGGATAATGTGTGTAATCGCAGAGATATGAAAAAGAAAAAGAAGATTTTAAGATATCGAAATGACCACGATTACGGATAATGGACATGGGACAATTTTTTGTGTCTTAAGTGAGTAAGATATTCGTCCCATTATTGCTGTAGAACTTTCTGGATTAAAAGAGAGCAATGTATTGATGTGGATAATTGTAAGGAACGATTGGTTGGCGGGCTGAAAGTAAAATCCTCCCATTCCATGA